>PVJL010002169.1:0-212130 GCA_004026885.1 Lyroderma lyra | reverse complement strand
GATAATATTTCCTTCGGCTTTATTTATTCAATGACATCAAAATTAAACTTAACATCAAGTGTTATTTTTGGTTAAGAAAAAGTATAATGTTAAAAAATAGGGGCAAAATTTTTGTAATGAAGTCTGGAACACTTATTTAACATATAAAAATACATTTCTGTTTTGAATTCCATTACTTGCTTTAATTTTTAAACAATTTTATAATGATGTGAATAATAGTGTAAAATTGGTGAATTTGATAATAGTATGTTTTTATAAAGTAAAATAAAGTTTTATAAAGTATCTTATTCTATAATTAAGAATTTGGGTATTATAATTTGTATCTTTAAGGAAATTATATTTAGTTTTTTAAAGTTTGGTTGTTAAAAGCAACGTGTCACTAATTTGTTAAAATACGTAATTTTTCAGTTATTAAATATTTAAAATAAACCAAGTTAATTCATGAGAAAACTTTATTTATAATTTCAAATTATAATAAATAAAAACACATTCTACCATGTTTTGTAGATAATATAGCTATATAACTCATGCAAATAAAAGCTGTTAATGTGTATCGACCTAAATCTAATCTCTGAATTATCACCAATTATTTCATCCAGTTAGCAATTGTGACCTTATAAAAGCTTTCAACTCTAAATTTAATAGATGCTTTATCCTATTAGCTGGTTGTCTTTATGATCTTTTATAAGTAATGGTTCTAAGTTCTCTGTAGTGTCTGTATTTCCACAATTTAATTATATGCAGCACAGGAGTGTAGAGGCTACAGTTTGATGAAGTATGTCTTTCACATGGAAATAATATCAATAAGCAGTATGTACAGTTATGTTAATCCTGAACCATATGGTAAAAAGATGTTTTGTTAAATGTCATATGTAGAGAATGACCTCTCTCTTTATTATAAAATGATTTATCAAAGCTCATAGCAGCCAAGTTACTTGTAATGTTTATTATATTTATACTATACCAGATGTGTTACTAGAAGAGATCATTTGATTGATTAATTATTTTTATTTTCTTGAAGAATAAGCTCAATTTAATTTTGCATATAAATCTTTACTGTGAAAAATTGCCAAGCTTATGAGCTGTAAATTTCTATGCTATGAAAATATGTGAACTTAAAAACAATTCAACTAGTTAGATTCTATCTTTTTCATGTATGGGTAAAACTATGATGAGTAATTATTGTTATTTTAGAGATAATTTAATTCTTTTATAGACTTTTAATAGAATATATAAAATGATCCATTTTAAATTTATTTTCTTAATGATGACAAATTAGACACTGAGTTGGCTTCATGTAAAATATATTCTAATAATCACCAATATATTTTCAAATGGCTAGGAATGCATAAGTTAAGTGTATTAAAAACATAGGGTTTGGAGTCAGACTCACCTGGCTTACTTCAGTTATTGTATAACCTCAGGCATGTATCTTAATATCTCAGAGCCTAATCTTCCTTATTTGTAAAATAGGTGTAAAGTGACTTAGAGCATCACAATATTTTTTAAATAAAGTATCAGATCAAAAGCCCAACACAGTAAACAAATTCAATAAAGTTGAATTTCTTTTCTCCTATCATTTGATTGAAAAGAAAAAAACAAAAAAGCAATAGGCAAACAAATCTCTAAGTATAAACAATTTTAGATAATGTTATAATTCAGCAAAATTCAGAATCAGGTGTTTTCCCTCTATAAACTCAAATTTTAATTGTGTTCTCTTCCTAGAACAAGCAAAAGCAGTCAATTTGAACAACATACTTGTTTAAAACGAATTCAAGTCAGTGATTAATTATTTTGCAGCTAGTCTCGGACCTCCAGGATATAGCTGGTATGTCTCATTATGTAGTTTGTGTCTACAGTTCTCTCATTCTGAAAACCAGATATCCTCAAAATTTGTATGCAGTGTTTCTATTCAGTCATGAATTACATTGGATAATCTAGTTTCTGCAATTTCTATAATATTTATCCTAAAAGTGTTGGAGAACAGCTCAGATCTACCATTATTCACATTTATATAATTGAGTATTTATACTATTGAGTATGGGAGTTTTACTGCATACTTTGGAAAACAGGATGGATGCCATGTTTAGCACATGTGCAATAAAGTCATGTAAACAACTCTAGAGTCATGTAAACAACTCTAGTTAAAGTCATGTAAACAACTTTAGCACATGCACTGTAAAGTCATGTAAACAATGTTAGAGTCATGAAAACAACTTTGTTGATTTATAAACCCAAGCATGGTTTGGGAGGAAGTAAACAACTGATGAACTATAAGAATTTCAGACTCCAACCAGCTAATCAATGCAGCGTCCATGAGGAAAGAGTTCTGTTCCAAGTGCCTTGTAACTGGTCACCTAGACTCTGCCTTGCAAGACACTGACAATGAGTAGCTACCTCCCAGATCATGAGACACTGGACTCATATGGACTGTGGGGTTTATGATTCATTGATTATTGAGTGTTCATAAATGTGTGCTTGAATTCCCCAATTACTTTAAGTGTGATATGTTATTATGAATTGATGTGGTGAGTAAAGTGCATTTAGCATTCCATATTGTGTCGGTTCTTCCTTGATGTAGTACCTATCCCATCACCCGGTTGTAGGCTGCCCTCTGGCACAGGCTGGCAATGGTATTCATGGTCAATTCACTCTTACACATTGTGTGAGTTGGCCTAGCTTATAGGAAAGACTCTCCAGTGATTTTGTGACACATACAAAATTCATTTATTTATACTTTTCTGATTTTGGTTGTTGAGAAGTTTTAATGATGCCTATTTAAGCTAAAATATGGCTTTACAGTGACCCCATTGCAGGGTCTCTGATTTCTCCTTTAATCAGAAATTAAACCATGCACAGTTCTCATCCTCACGAATGCAGGCAGGTTACTAAAAATCCCATCTCTACAGTGAGTGGGTATTAAAACCAGTCCAGTTGCCCTAAATAATGAATTGGATGTAACTGGAGTAAGTCCTAGGCCACCATTTGCTGACTGAACTGATAGTTTTCCCTTTCTGTCAGCAAGCATTATGTCTGCTTGGCCAATATGAATGAAGTCTGTCTTGCTGTCCTGATTTGCACTTTGTTTTCCTGAGATTGAAGTCAAGGCCAACTTGCTTGGACCCTGACACCCTGCCTAATTTACATAAATCTTATTCCTCACAGTCAGATTTTTTTCCTGTCTGTCTTGGGAATCTCAATGGCTTAATAGATGAGTTTATTTGAATAGTGACAATAGCAGAGTTCTGTTCTTGTGTGGGTATATTGCTGTGTGGTTCTTGTTTGATTTTTGGTTGATATGTTTCTTTTTTAAAGTTTATTGTGAAATGAATGACAGAAAGAATTGAACTATTTCAAAGAATTTAAAATTAAAAGCCCATTGTCTTTCTGAGCCAAAATTAAAAAAGTAATTCTACTGATTGACAAGTCAAGGACACATGGAGATAAATTTGAGGATCATTACATCAGCAGTCTTCAAAGTAATATGTAGAGAAGTGTACAAGATGAACTATTAGCACATGAAAAAATATTAAAAATGTTTATATTAATTTTTGATAGAAAAATTAAAAAAAAGAAGTTTTAGTAATATCCAACACAGGAATTGATATTGGTGCTCTCACATAGTCCTTTATTTACTTGATCACTTGCCTTGCAAGTTATGTGAAAAGAAAGCCTTTCAACGTATTGCACTCTTTGTGAGTTCAGTTAGATGTGTGTTGATATGTTATCTGCTATAATATAAAATGTCTTCACAAGATGAACATGGCTTTAAAATTTTTAAAAATAAACTGTAGATTGAAAAATGACACTAATGATGAAAGAGTTAGAATAAGAACATACCTAATTTTGGCTTGTAGAAAGGCTATTATGAAAACAATTCCAACAATTCAAAATTTTTGCCTTATTTTCATTTCACAATAGTAGAATAAAGGGGCTCAAATAACTAATAAGTCTTTTAAAAAGCTGAATTTCTTATTTAATATGATATTACTCTAAAAATGAGGGAAATTATTGTTTATTGAGTACCAATACATAGCAGGTACTGTGATTAGCATTTTAATATATTACCTGAGCATACATTTTAGATTCCCAAATGTGAAGTTTTCTAGTTCTGTGTTCTCAGTATTTTTTGAGAATGTACCCTGTGATATCCATCCTGCAAAATATTCCCTACTAATCTCTGTCTCCTGGAATTCATACCCTTAGGTAGTCCTGTTTTACACTGTACCAGGCAGGGTTGGCCTAGTGACCAACAGATTGCAGCTGAAGTGATGGTATATCTCTTCCAAATGTAGGTTATGAAAGACTGTGGTTTCTACTTTAGACATTCTCTCTTGCTCTCTTCTGTTTCGTCTCTCTTGGATCATTCCCTCTGGGGTAGACCAGTTTCCATGTTATGAGCTGCCCTATGGAGAGGTCCAAAGTCAAGGAACTGAAGAAGGTCTCTAGTGAATAGCCAGAGAGGAATTGAGAACCTTACTCCAACAGTCCATAAGGAACCAAGTGTTTCCATGACCACATGATTGAGTTTAGAAGCTGATCCTAGCTGAGCCTTCATATGACAAAAGCTCAAGTCAACAGACAGCTTGACTGTAAACTCTTGAGAAACTCTGCAGTGTGTAGGTGTTAACTGTTCCTGGCTTTTTAAAAAAGAAATTAAGTGTATAATTTGTGTCCTTAAGGAACTAGTATTTATTTCTCACTTGTATCTCTCTTTTTTTTCTTAATTAAATTGGATGCCACATAATACAGAAAAGTGACCTTAATTTTCCCTTTTCCTCATTTATAAAATGTGACTTATCATAATTGCCATTTAATGAGTATCAACTATTTATTAAGCACTTACAATAATATATATTATCTTCTTTATCTTCACAAAAATCCTTTTGGATAGTTATTGTTATTTGCACTTCTTAAAAAAACAGCTTTAGTGATTATTCATGATATGTGAGTAATAAGTTGAGATTTAAACTAGTATGAGTCTATCTCCTAATTTCTGTTACAATCTCGCTTGTTATGCATTTTATTAGTGAGATTTCATTGAAATATTAACTCACATCTTGCATTTTTTTTTTAAACAGAATGTACACCCTTCAGAACAGAAGAGTGGATGCCTAACTGAAAAACAGATTTGTCAGATTTCTCTGTGATGAAACCCAAAATTGACTAAGGTCAAGAAACATCCTGTGCTTTTATCAGTTATAATATTATATACAAATATAGTACTCTTTTTTCCCTAATAATTTCTAAAACGTTGGTGGTTTTCTTCCTTTTAGCTTGGAAAGGTACATAAATATCTCTCACTTCCACGTTATCCCTTTACTTTCCTTTTCTGAAAAAGTACCTCTTAGCAGAAAGATCACATGATTAGAGGTAGTCAAGTATACAGCAAAGCAGTATACTCTCTGAATCTCAATTTTCTTATCTAGAAAGTGGGTTGAGTAATCCTACCATGAATGGTTGTTTTGAGCATTAAATGAGGATTGAACAAATAATAGTGTGTAAAAATGTTAAATACTACCACAATTCTAAAATCTAAAATGCTTTGAAAAGAATACTTTTGCAATTCTAAACCTGAACTAATACACAGCTACAGCATGAATAATATATTTTTTGTTGCAAGCATTTTGATGAGTTTGTGAATTGTTGTCCCAGACTCTAAAGGAAATGTGACGTAAGGTATCATATATGCATCATTTAACTTACCAAACTCCCAAATTGGAATTCCAAAAAATGTCTGGTCTTAAAGTTTTGGAAAATGTATATAGACACAGTATTATTATTAAATATAGCTAAATTCTAGATTAAAACTTCTATGTAAAACATGAAATTGATATAGGTAGTGATACTACTCATTATGTTTTACACTGAACTGTCAAGATTTATATTAAAACACCTTTGATTTGAAGTGACAAAATTATCTTTATAAGTGGTAATTGGCAAAATTAATATGACCTTTTCAAAGCTGAAGAAATTGAATTATAGACATATATATTTAATTTGAGCAAAATTAACTTAAAAATTAAGATCACAGTTGGGACTCTAATCCTTAATTTGCATCCTTTGTGTTCAGATCCTTGATTAGACATTTTCCACTTTCAGCTCAAGTACTTTTGGAAATGATCAGTTTTACAAAAGTATCTCAGTTTCACAAAAGTATGTCATTGGCAACAAGAAAACAGCAGCTTGTCTTTTTTAATTCTTTTTTCCAAATTAGGCACACAAACTAAAATTTGGGAGGGGAAATATTCGTAGTTGACCCTTCCATTTGGCATTGGTTCAGACAAATTTGCTCTAGCAGATAGCTTGAAAACCACATTATAAGAATATGTATGATATGTAAGGAAAAGTACATGCAAATCTACATGTCTATGTGCATTAGCCAGTCATCTAGTGGCTTCAAAATAAAATTCATGGTCAAAGTAAAGATCACTTTGTTGTTAACTACTGCTATGGAATATATATAGTTTAAATTTGTGTTTTTTAAATACTTAAACAATCATTTAGATATATTTTTACATCAAGCTTCACTTAGCAAATCCTGCTTTTATATTTTTATGAACTCTATCTACTCAATTTACTTTTAACTTCTAATTGACAAATCAAAATTTGAAATACTACTATTTTAATTTGGTTTCACACCACACTGAAAGCTCTTGTCAATTGTAGACAAAAGTTTTGCTCCATTTTTCTTATGTTGAAAGACTTGCCTTTCCTGCCACAAGATTGCTATAGAATGAAAAGAGAACCTAAGGGCTGTATTTTGTATCAGCATAAGTGAATATATTAATATAGAGGCAAAATTTAGAATTTATATACTCTCCCATCATTTGACTTTTTAGTTTTATATACAATGTCCTATATACCATGCTGCTTCATATATTTTATAACATGAACCAACCAGAGATTTGTCAAAATTTCAAATGTAAAGGGTATTTGGATTATTTCCCCATTTTGGATCCCTTACTCTATTGCTGAGTACTTGGCCTTGCTTAATGAAAGTTTTATTCTATCCCTTAAGTTTATCCTTTACTTTGTGGTTTGTTAGATTTTGTGTGTGTATGCCTGCTCTTTATAACTTGGCATGTTTATGGACTCAGACATGGAAAGATTTAGAGATGCCACGTAATCTATGTTACTTTCCTTAAAGAATCTGCCATTATTTTCTCTTGTGGAGTAGCTATATTAACACATTGATACAGATGCTGTTACTAACAGTAAGTCAAGTTTGCCTGTATATAGACACTTCATTAACTGATTAAATCAATTTATCTTTAAATTTACATGAAGCAGGAAAAGAATCTTGTGAAAAAATCTTTATATTTATTAATGCAAAGTAATCTAACACAAGTTATTGCTTTATTTATTACTAACTAGTTTTATAGGCTGTAACTGAAAATGTGCTGAATGGTGAGTTTGCATTTATTTCTTAGCCATTATCTTTGCACATACAGTTCTGAGGAAGGATCAAATATACCCACTTCATCCCATATATGCATCCGGATCATGTTCCTTTGGGGTTACATTCATGTGGTCAGCTCTGGTCAATGTGACTGAGCTCCTTCATCTTAAAAAGGGAATATTGACTAGGTTTAATTGCAAAAATTTAGATCCCAGATTAAAATGAACTTTTTTTTTTTTTTCAAAGAGATAGTTTATTGAAGAGAAAGTATGCTCCAAAGAGGTAGGAGTGGGCTCGAGCGAGGAGAGTGGCTCAAGAACCTAAAATGAACTATTTTTTTGATCATCATTTAAATTGATGTCTTTATCCAGTGACAGGTGACACTGTCTCAAAATATTTTTTAAATAAAAAGATACAGAACTGCACATTTGTTACAGTGATTTTAGAATTTTAAGGTAAACTGATAAATGTTATGTTCTTTCAAATTTTCTAAATTTGCATTAATCTAGTGAATGATTTCTTTATTTTTAAAGAAATTTTGAGTTATAATATATGCATTTTCTTGGGGTAACAACTTATAGTAGAATTGATGAGAATTCTTCCAGAATGGGAAGACAATCTGTCTGATATCTTGAGTTTTTAAAAAATTTTTTATTGTTATTGGGATCTCCATAGATTATCAATAGTATTTGAAAAACAGATGTGTCATTGTTACAAGTTAAATGAATAGGTGCCCTTCAGCAGTAAAATAAAAGTCTTTCTTTAGTATCTTGTGTATATGATTTTTTAATTGTATAATGTACATTTCAATCTTCATATCTCAGTTTTAATTAAATTTAAACACATAACACTTTTAAAAGTTGGCATGTTTACATACATTAGGGAATGTTACATTTAAATTACTTAATTCTTTTTATTAATTGCAGGAATTAGATTTGTATGCCCATGGTTTCTTGACATTCTATGAAATATTTGGCTGAAATTATTTTGAGGTTTTAGATAAAAGATACTTAGAAATAAATTTAAAATATAATCCTTTCATTCAGGTAAGGCAGAACATGGTAAGCGTCTGAATTTCCAGATGAACAAAAGAATTTAGAAAATCAGAACATTATCTAGAAAAAATAAATACAAATTTAGAAAGTAATCATTTTGGAAGGTTTTCCCTGCTGTCAATAAGTAAGGCTCTTTATCTAATTACAGCAGGGGAAAAGAATACAGAAGAGAGAATTTGCAATACATCCAGATCACTGTGACAGAAGAAAAACATAATTCCTGTCCTTTTGAAAAGCATTAAAATAATTCAGGAGACAATTTACTCACTAACTATAGCCTGTTAATATTACCAGTGACATATTGATTGGCAGAAGGCTCAGTGACAAGGTATTCATGCTATGTATGCCCACTGAGCTTGGTTAATGCACTCCCAGGAATTAGCCCTGGGGTCCATTTTCAACAGAAGGGTAGATTCAGCCCTCTGTATCCTTTGATTCCTCAGTTCTCACACATCTGAGTGCAACACTAAGCATTGAGATTGCAGAGTTGGCAGCACCTGTGACACATTTCCCACATCCTCTTCCATTAAATATAATAGTTTCAGAAACTAAGTGTTAGAGTGACATTTGGTAACAGACCGTCAGTGTTTGTCATTTGGGCATTAAAATCATCAACTGATTTTTTTTTTACTTTAATTAGCTTGCATTTTCTATTCTAATATCAACTGAAATTTGGAAATTAAGAAAAACTATGATGACAAGCCATGTTAACACCCGTCTGTTCTTCTCCTTGATGAACTGAGCTGTTCAAAATAGTTTCATTATTACAAATACAGAATAACTTTTAATGCATGGAACATATGTATGTGTCATCTAAAATAATTATGATTATTTTGGTGATGCTGTAAGACGAGGAACTTATATGTGTTAGGCAACATACTGAGTGGTTTCATTTGGGAGTCTAAATACAGTCTTTTAAAATGCAAATTTGTGCAATGTTTGTTATTTCTTAGAAGAATGTGGATAGGAAGATTAGAGTATGTCCACTGAAATCGTTTTATGATTAGGCATTATTTGGTCTTATTACCACTTCCTCCACTTACCAGGTAAGCAAAGTAGTATCTTAATTTCCTTCTCTATAAATAGGAATAATAAATCAGAGGTTTTTTTGAGGCCTATATTAGGTGCCATATAGTGCATAAAGTCACCAGCATATATAAGCACATTTAATGCAATAACATTAATGTGATTGAAAGGGGAGGCCCTACCTTAAAAGTTATTGCCCCCCATGACTAGCAGGCCAAAGACTTCCTAGATTGTTAGAACTTCTGGCAAACTTGTAAATCCCCAACCTCCTGATGGCTTCTTAGGCAACATGCTAAATGGGCTGCTCCCACTTCCCCCAGCAACTGCGGCCCCTGCTGATGCCAGCTGATTTAGCTTCCATGTTAGGATTATCACTCCTATAACCAAACAAGAGATAACATGCTTGCTTCACTTAGCCTGTAAGTCCTATAAAAGGAGAGGACCAGAATGAATTGGGGAGCTTGGTCATTTTAGACTTTTGTCTGCCTGTGGCTCCACCGGCTGAACAAAGAATCCCTTCCTCTTCTATCTTTGGTGTCCAAGTGATTCTTTCTCTCTGCCAGGCTTAGTTTCCTGCAATATGATGATAGTAAATACAGTTTAAATGAATAATGTTTTCATAATTAGTCATAATTAATACAATTATAAAACATAAAATAATATAGTACATTATATTAGTTCATTTTATATGAACGATATATCTCAATAACATTCCTTTAAATATGCTATTATAATGTATATTTTATAGTACAATATAACATACTGTTAACATACCATTGTCATATAAAATCATATAAAATATATTTTATATTATATTGAAATTAGATTATTAAAATTTATGTCATTAGTGAAATTTAACAAACAAGGGATTAATAAAAACGATGTAATTTATTTGATTTGTTCTATTCAACAAAGTATATACCTGATGCTTGTTACATACAAAGTATCACATTAGCACTGGGAGTAAAATATAAATTTTATAAATGCTAATCTTTGACCCAGGGGAACCTACAGGGCAAATGGCATATCTAAATTACAGAGGAAGAAAACAAGGCATCTTTTGAAATACCTCATTCTTTCCTTCAAGCTGAAATTTTCTTAAGCCTTGAGTAAGAATCAGTCTTCAGTGGCTTCCACAAGCTGAGACTGAGCTGTAGAATGGCAACTGGCTCTGAGGATGGGAATGATAGTTGTGAATTTATCTACTCAGAATTCAGGCAATAAAATAGTCACAGTAAGAATGGATGTTCCTTGAGGCAATTTCTGTTTGGTGAGATCAGGAATTTTTCTTTTTAATGTTATTCTCAGTTTATATGAACCTTGTCTGTAAACTAGTTTATAATATTAAGTTTACTGATTTCTTTTTACTTTTCTCTGAACTGACAAATTAAACTTTGAATTACTATCAATGATTTCAATATTAAGCAGTTCTGAAATGTGAAGTGTTGGCAATTCAAGTTCATTTTAATCTGAATTG
This sequence comes from Lyroderma lyra, assembly GCA_004026885.1. Taxonomy (NCBI): domain Eukaryota; kingdom Metazoa; phylum Chordata; class Mammalia; order Chiroptera; family Megadermatidae; genus Lyroderma; species Lyroderma lyra. Next base: position 201,170 of record PVJL010002169.1, on the reverse strand, counting down.
GCCTTTTACTGAGTGGTGGTATTTGTTAAGTAACATTATCACAAATCTTGGCATTTTGGCACACCCATCTGACCCATATTGATAACACATATTAGACAATAAAGAAAATAGTATATTTTATTCAGAATTTCCTTTTAGTAAAATATGTAATTTCTTTGTAATCTTTACTATAAAAATTACTTTCTTAGCAACCCATTTTTAAAAAAATTAAACAGTGATCAAATATTTATCTAATATTCTGGTCTGTTATCTGGCTGTTTCACACAGCTGCTTGGTTTGTAAGCCATAGATAATTATATATAACCAGCTTCTTACTCACAGGGAAGTAAGAAAATATTAAAAGGTTATTATTAGAACACTACCACATTTGGCAATCACAAGTACCCTACAAGTTCAGAGTCAGTCAGCGAAGTGAATGCAGATAGTTGAAACCATGTGACTAGCTGAGATCTCTTCATGGATTTAAGTTTAGAAAAATAAAATTTGATTCACCAAAGGGTATTAAGAAATCACTGATGATTAAGAATCTCTGTATGGGTGAGAGTTAGTGCTGGGAGAAATTCCACTTGGTTGCTCAGCTCTGAACTGGAGTGAATCTTCAGCACTTCGTGTTGTATCATCTGCCCACTGTGTTTTACTATCCTCAGACAAGAAGTTGATGATAAAAAAATTAGTAAAGTAGATAAAGAACTTCTTAGCCTCAACAAAGTTTAATGAAATTAATACCAATGCTTGCATATGTCAAGCATTATCAGAAACAGTCTATGACTTTTGTCATTCAATAAAAAAGATGTTTTTCTAATAAAAGTGTTAACATTTATAATCTATAGAATCTGTTTTATAGAGATTCCAATCTCCTTTTGTCCTCACACTCCTCAAAAGCATCACTTATATTGAACAAAATTGTTCAAAATAATAACATCAGTAATACAAATGTAACATAATATGTACTACCACTGTAAGGTTAATGGATACTAAAAGGTTAAATCTTTCTCTTTCACACATACACACACACACACCATGGCTTTCTCATATATATATATATATATATACACACACACACACATACATACATACACACACACACACACACATATTCACTATTATATATTTTTCTATATATATGTTATGATTGTAAAGTACAAATAATGTAAGTTAACATATATTGACTATAAAAAGAATACAATGTCATACTTACCTGGCAAGGGAGATACCATGATCATGAAAAATAATACAATGTCAAACACATGTACAAAAATAATTAATAAAATATTGCAAGTTATATAGAAACAGAGATTCAGTGTATGTTGCATGCTGAAAATTCTAAAATATAAAGAAAAAACGATCTTACTATTACAGAGAAATGCTTCAATATAAGAACACTTTTTTTCTTTTATTACTAGGAAATAAAGACTTAAATAAATGAAATTCTAAAACAGAGAAAAGTTACAAGAAGCTTAATGCACAGAATTATATTTATTTTTTCTTTCCAAAAATTTCTCACCCCACTTATAATTTTAAAATGATGACTTTGAAATTGATGATTATCTTTTAATAATAAAATTTAATTTTCATAAAATAAAACTAAGCCAAAATATGGTAACTATAAAATTGTAACATGTTCATTAAAATACAAAAAGTGAGAATTTTAGTGGATCTTAGAAAAGTCAGAATACATCTTCATTTTCTTGATGGTGATGTGATGCTAGGGTATGCCAACACAGATATTCTTATCAGTTAGAAAAATGTGTCCTTCAATGAAGAAATGTAAATAGCATCATAACTTGAAAATGTTATAGCTAATGCCCTTTTATTTTTACTTACCATCACCAGGTCATATGTTACTGTCTCATGTAAGCTTTCCTCATTGAGAAGAGATTAGTTGATCACACAACCTAAAAATTTTTAGTTGACCGCAAACTGAATTGAAAAATAAATACCATCACAATAAAGCCACCTCTCCAGAGTTTAATTGCCATGGGCTCTGATTACTCATACAATAAGTAAATGTATACATACATAACACACACACACAGAGGAAACTTTCAAATAGAAAAGCAAAAACCTAGATAACCAAAGAAAACCATTCTAATTTAGAGCAATACAATATAATTTTCATAACAGAGTACCAAAACAATGAACTAAGACACACATGGGCTAAGTCTATATCAAGAAATAGCTGCAACATGAAGGGGGACCCAAGATGGCGATGAGAGAGGGAATCCCTAAAACCTCTCCTGGAAAATACAATTGAACAACTGGGATCCAACATGGGAAGCCTTGAGTGGCACAGTCTCAGTTGAGAGATTCATGCATCAAAAGAAAACGTCTAAAGCTCAGAATAAGGGGGATGAGTGGGAGAGGAGGGAGGGAGCAGAGTGGAGATGCAGCTGTAGAATGCAAACCGTGACCTGACCTAGAGCCATCAGAGGGAACTAGGAGGGACCCAGGGGATACTAACTAAGGAGCAACATAATCCTGGGCAAGTTGGGGACAAAGTGGCTACAAGAGTGAAGGCAAGAGCGGCTGAAACCCTATGAGACCATGGAAGAAATGGCAGTGCACTAGAGCCTCCACCAGAATGCTGCACACTGGGAGGTTAGAGGCTGAACAAAGCATCTGAACAGCTCTGAGGGAGAATAAGGCCCCCAGCTGCAGGGTGGTGCTGCAACAAGTCAGCTCTGGGTGAGTTTGAAACTGAGAGCCAGTTTCAGTGGAAATGCAAACTAGAATAAAACAGTTCTGGGTGAAACATGGGCTCAGAAGAAGGGAGAAGGGCAGAGCCAGCAGTGTGCACTTGACCCCAGCCAATGTGATCACAGCCCACTCCTGGCTTGCCTTATGCAGGCCCATCCAGGCTCCCCTGATGAACAGACTTGTGTTGCATCGGAGTCAGCAACTAGGGGAGATACTGTAGGAAACAAAGCAGTCCCAGACCACATTGTTCCCAAACCCAGGCAGAAACCAGAGACACTAAGCCTGGCTGCTTCCCATAGCTCTCTCCCAAAGCTTGCTCCCCCAACATTAGCTAGTGTCTTCTCTACAGACAGGTAAAAACCAGCCATAGAGCTTAGGAAAACTCCAAAACACAGGCACAGCAGCTTTTCCCTGCACTGCTCTCAGAGGCATAGCACACTGTTGCCCACTACATTTTCCAAAAAAGGAGTCACATTAAGACCAAGGTGACTAGATCAAAAAAAGGGAAGCCCACCTTGCAATAAATTTCCTAGAAATAGAAATTTGAGTAATCAAGAGAAAAATATTGGAAGATAGTACAGTGATACAAGCTGGAAAGAGAAAGAAAGAAAAGAAAAAAAGAAAAGAAAGAAAGACCTATCTATATCTAACACAGAAAAGCCATTATGCCCAGAAAAAAAAAAAGAAAACAAAAAACACATCAAATACAATGAGTACCTTAGGATTCAAAGCAGCTCAGAAAATTAAAAAAGAAAAAAATTCATGCAAAAACCTATAATCTGAAAATATATGATCTAAGTGACACAGAACACAACATAGCAGTTCTTAAAATACTAAGAGAGCTGAAACAATATTGGCAAAGTACCCAGACCCATATAGATGACCTCAGAAAGAAAATCTGTGAACAAAAAACAAACAAAAAACATTTTAACAAAGAAATTGAAAAATATAAAAAATAATCAAATAGAAAAGAGATAAACACAATAAAAGAACTGAGAAATGAACTATCATAGGAAACAGGGACAGCCAGATGGAGGAAAGAATTAGTGATATCAAAGATTGAAACACAAAAACAACAAGAAGTAGATAGGGACTTGAGAGTCAAAAGAACTGAAAGAACTCTACAAGAACTATCTGACTCCATTAGACAGAACAATATTAGAATAATAGGAATAGAAGAAGGGGCAAAACAAAACTCTATAGAGAGCTTACTCAAACAAATAATTAGATGAGAAATTTCCAAAATGTATAGAAAGATCTGGAACCCCAAATTCAAGAAGAAAATAGGTCCCCTAGCTACGTGGATGCCAGCAGATCTTCTCCAAGGCACACTATGCTGAAAGTGTCAAAAATAAAAAGAGACAATTATCAAGGCAGCCAGAAGGAAAAGAAAAAACTATAACCTTTAAAGGATAGCAGATTCAGTTATCATCAGACTTCTCAGCAAAAACTGTACAAGCCAGGAGGGAGTGGATAAAATATTCAAAATATTAAAAGAGAGAAATTACCAGCCAAGAATAATTTATCCAGCAAAATTACCCTTTAGGAATGAAGGAGGAAAAAAGACCTTTTCAGACACACAGAAGCTGAGAAAAATCTCCAGCATGAGGCCAGCATTTCATGAAATACTGAAGGAGGCTATTTATTTGATCTGAAACAAAAAATCAAAATGAATGGGAAGAAGTTGAAACAACAAAAAAGAGATAAAAAAGGGAGGAAGTAATGGACATAAGAAATCCTCCTATATCAATCATCGCCTTAAATGTAAATGGACTGAATTTACCAATAAAAAGCACAGAGTAACAGACTAAATTAAATAAGAAAACCTATGTATATGCTTTCTCCAAGAGACACATCTCAGCCATAAGGACAAACACAGACTCAGAGTGAATGGATGGAAAAAAATACTCCAAGCAAATGGCATGAAGAGAATAGCAGGAGTTGCCATACTGATATCTGATGAAACAGACTTCTCCTTAAAACAGGTAAAAAAAGACAAAAATAGACAATTCATAGTGATAAAAGAGACAATACAACAAGAAGAATGACACTCATTAATATATATGCCCCCAATTCAGAAGCAATAAAATTTACAAAAGCCTACTAACAGATCTGAAAGGAGAAACTGACAAAAACACAATTATAGTAGGGGACCTAAACACCCCCTTAACAACCATGGAGAGAACATCCAAACAAAAAATAAATAAGAAACTATCAGTTTTAAATGATACATTATAGCAATTAGAAATAATTGACATTACAGGACGCTTTATCCAACAAAACAAGACTATACATTCTTTTCTAGTACACATGGAACATTCTCAAAAATAGACCATATGGTGGGACACAAAACTAGCCTCAGCAAATTCAAGAAGATTGAAATCATACCAAGTATATTTTCAGACCACAGAGCTTTGAAATTGGAGATCAACTGCAAAAAGAAAGCAGAAAAAAATTATATATACATGGAGATTAAATAATATCTTATTAAATCCTGACTGGATTAAAGAAGAAATACAGAGGAAATTAAAGAATACATAGAAACTAATGACAATGAAAATACAACATATCAAAATTATTGGGACCCAGTAAAAGCAGTAATAAGAGCAAAATTTATATCATTACAGGCCTATTTTAAGAAACAAGAAAAATCATAAGTATACATCCTAACATCTTATCTTAAAGAACTAGAAATGGAAGAACAGAAAAAAACAAAGTCAGCAGAAGGAAAGAAATAATAAAAATTAGAGCAGAGCTAAATGAAATGGAGAACAGAAAGACAATAGGAAAAATTAATGCAACAAAGAGTTGGTTCTTTGAAAAAATCATCAAAATTGATAAACATCTGGCTAGACTAACCAAAGAATGAAAGGAAAGGACACAAATAATCATAATTATAAATGAAAGGGGAGAAATTATGACTGATACCACAGAAATACAAAGGATCATAAGAAAATAATATGAAAGGCTTTCTGTCATCAAATTTAACAACCTAGAAGAAATAAAAAAGTCTCTGGAAACACATAATCTACATAGAGTAAACCAGAAAGAACTGTATAGTCTAAATAGACAAATCAATAGTAAAGAAGTTGAAACAATCAGCCAAAACCTTCGCAAAGACAAAAGCCCTGGGCTAGGATGTCTCACCAATGAATTTTACCAATCATTCAAAGAAGAATTAATTCCTATCCTCCTCAGACTCTTCCAAAGAATTGAAGATGAGGCAATACTTCTCAGCTCATTCTATGAAACCAGCCTTACCCTAATACCAAAGCCTGGTAAGGACGAGGCAAAAAAAGAAAACTGTAGACAAATATCTTTGGTGAACACAAATGCAAAACTCTTAAACAAAATATTAGAAAAAATAATAAAATAATGCATCAAATAGATTATACAACATGATCAAATGGGATTCATCTCAGGAGCACAAGAATAGTTCAACATATGCAGATCAACCACTGTGATACATTACATAAATAAAATAAAAGATAAAAACCATATGATCATATCAATTGAAAAACAAAAAACCTTTGACAACATATAACACCCATTTATGGTCAAAACATTGAATAAAATGGGTATAGAAAGAAAGTACCTCAATGTAATAAAAGCCATATATGACAAACACTCAGCTAATATTATACTGAATGGGGAAAAACTGAAGCCCATTCCCCTAAAATCAGGAATAAGACAGGGATGCCCATTGTTGCCATTGCTATTCAAAATAGTATGGAAAGTTTTAACCAGGGCAATCAGGTAAAAGAAAGGAATGAAAGTTATTTAAATTGGAAGAGAAGAAGTCAAACTGTCACTATTTGCAGATGACATAATCCTTTACATAGAAAATTCTAAAGAGTCCATCAGAAAGCTATTAGAAACAATAAACAAACACAGTAAAGTTGAAGGATACAAAATTAATGTACAAAAATCAATTGCATTCCTATATAAAAACAATGAATCTTCAGAAAAAGACGTGAAGGCATCAATACTTTTGTGATTGCAACAAAAATAATAAAATACCTGGGAATTAACTTAACAAAGAATATGACAGACCTATACACTGAGAACTATAAGACACTACTAAAAGTAATGGAAGAGGGCACAAAGAAATGGAAAAATATTTTGTGTTCATGGATAGCCAAGACTTAACATTGTTAAAATGGCCATATTACACAAAGCAATATACAGATTTAATGCAATTCCAATCAAAATCCCACACAAATGTACTTTCAAAAAATAGATTAAAATTATCAGATTTGTATAGAACCACAAAAGAATGAATCTGAGCTGTGAACCATCACCATATAATAAAATTAATTCAAAATGGATTAAAAACCTCCACATAATGACCCTGCAAAATAAACTGTATAGAAGAAAACATTGGTACTAAACTTACCGACTTCGGGCTCAAGGCGGACTTCATGAACCTGACCTCAAAGGCAAGGGAAGTAAAAGCAAAAATAAATGAATGGGACTATATCAAACTAAAAAGCTTCTGCATAGCATAAGAAACCTTCAGCAAAGCAAAGAGACAGCCAGCAAAATTGGAGAAAATATTTGCTGCCAATGCATCTGATAAGGGACTAATATCTAACATATATAAAGAACTTGTATAACTCAACAACTACAACAAACACAACCAATTTAAAAGTGGGCAGGGGACCTGAACATACACTTCACCTATGGAGACATACAATTGGCCAACAGACATATAAAAAAATGCTCAACCTCATTAGCTATTAGGGAAATACAAATCAAAACCACAATGAGATAATACCTCATACCTCTTAGAATGGTTATTATCAATAAGACAAGGAATAACAAGTGCTGGAGAGGGTGTGGGGAAAAAGGAACCCTGCTACACTGCCGGTGGGAATAAATATCAGTACAACCACTGTGGAAGACAGTGTGCAGGTTCCTCAGAAAACTGGAAATAGAATTACTATATGATCTGTCAGTTCACCTTCTGGGTTATCTATTTCAAAAATTTGAAAAATTTTATTCACAAAGACTTATGTACCCCATTGTTTATCTCAGCACTGTTCACAGTGGCCAAGTTGTGGTAACAACTAAAGTGCCCTTTGATAGATGACTAGAAAATACAACTGTGGTACATATACACAATGGAATATTCCTCAGCTATAACAAAAAATGAAATACTGCCATTTGTGACAAAATGGATGGACCTTAAGATCATCATCCTAAGCGAAATAAGCCACCAGAATAAAGCAAAAATCACATGACTTCATTCATATTTGGAATATAAAACTGAAAGCAACAAAGAAACAAAAACTCATGGACACAAACAATAGTTTAGTAGTTGCCTGAGGCTAAGGGGAGAGTGGGTGGAAGAGGAGGGGTGAGGAGTCAAATACATGGTGATGGAAAGGGAACTGACTCTGAGTGATGAACACATAATGCAACACATAGACAATGCACTGTAGAGTTTTATACCTGGAACTTATAAAATTTGTGTGAACTAATGTCACCTCAATAAATTTAACAATAATAAAAAAAATGAAATAGCCACAACAAAATGCACAGAAATAGAAGATAATTGACATATCTAAAATTATAGCAAACAAGTCTTTTACTTATAAAAATCAATAATGAGGGAGTTCCCTGATGGTGTAGTGGTTTGAGGCTTCGGCGTTGGCACTGTCAGCACTGTGGCCTGGGTTCGATTCCCAGTCAGGGAACTACCCACGTACCAAAAAGCGAAAAAAAAAAAAAGACAGTGATGTCAATTAAAAATCAATAATGAAATTCATTTTATTTGCTATGTATCATAATGTTTAATTTTATTGTATTATGTTTATTACACTATACAATACGATTACATTATTGTCTTTTAGTTGTGATTTTCTTCTTTTTATTTTTTATTTCCAAACTTTAGTGGAATTATATACTTTTTGTTAAATTTATTTTTTATTATTAAATTTATTGAGGTGACATTATTGAGGTTAGTAAAACTTACATAGGTTCCAGGTGGTATTATAGTATTTTTCTTGTTTTTTAATTAAACTTTTAACTGCTAAATCATGGGAGTTACTTGTATATGCATTTGTATTCTTCACATGAGCTTAACTTTACCTGTACATGCTAGTATCAGGTATAGTTTGTTTAGGGTAAAATGTACATAATGGTTTATCAAGCTATATATTTAGGAGAAATTAAACAAATATATTGCTTTAAGAAAAAAGCAAATATTATTTATTATTGGTTTTAGTAACTAGAGGAGTTTCATATAAGCTAGTCAGATAACTGAAGTAACTACAGATACTTATTTAGCAACAGGATAAAATGTTTATGTTTAAACAAATATCATAGATGGAAACATCTATTTGAATAATAGATAATAATGTCTATTTGTTGATATTTATATTAAATATATTGTAGCAATAAAATTTGCCAAATCGGCAACAGCACCAAACTGTGACAGTAATAAAATTTTTTTTCAAAGCTCTTTGAAGAGTAAACATGGCTCATTATACCCTGGAGAATTATTAACTCAGATGAGTCATTATAGTAACTTGACAGATGGAAGAATGAAAGGCCCAGAGAAGTATAGTAACGCCTAATGTCACACTAGAGACATTGAAAATACAGAAAATATTAGAACTTTAAAGACTGTTGGCTATTATATACAACTTCACATTTTCCTTGACAAATTTCTCCTAGAAACTATTTTAATTTTTTAATAAAAATGTTACATAGTGGTATTTATGAGATTTTTATTTGTTTTCATAACTATTTTTCACTATCAAATATTTTGGTCTTCATAGAGGCTTAAAAATTTCAGATTCCTTTGATTTTCTAACACTGTATGTTGTGACTCGAAACCAGGGACAATGTCTGTGTTGTGTATGCTAGATTTCCAATGATTAGGATGGTGCCTAGCACATTACAGACACTTGACCAATCATTATGAATTCATGTGTTAACTTCAGTACTGACTTTAACTTTTAAGAATATTCTTTTTTTTAATATTAGTACTGCCTTTTGTAGTAATGATTCCTATCTACACGATTCTGAATTGTTCACAGCCTAATTGTTTACATTCCATTAAGACTGCCTATGTTTTGTGCTGGCATTCTTTCTTCAAGTCTTCTTCCTCTTTGATTCAACAACTAGCTTTAGATGTTAAATGCTTAATGAAAGATAGGAATAGAAATTAAGTAAGTAAAATATTATCTTCAAAACAATGTCTATCTTTTGCTTAGTTTAACAAACACTTTAATAAAAAGGAGTTCAAAACTTGTTTTAACTATGTTATTTTATTCTGTTACCAGAGTTGTATAAAACTCATCTAAAATTCATTACTGATCTAAATGTGTGTATAAACAAAATGTTGTATTCTTAATCTAACATCACTGGTGTTGATAAGAATTTGGTAAAGCTAGGGTAACCTTGTCTCATGTCCTGACAAAGAAACATCACCCTTGCCCTGGAGATATTCAAATGTACTTCAAAAAAGTCTGTTCAGGGTTTCCATGTTATTATTCCAAATACCTGTTCAGTGTTTATAGTTATCAACACTGTTGAAATAGCCAAGAGGGCTAATTAGCTCAATTAGAAAACGTAAACTCAGAAAGGTTGATACCCTCCCTGGGAAACTGAATTTTAGCATCAATACATTTCACAGGTGTGGTTCAAAAATGTATTTAACATTTTCCAGGTCACACCTGTAAATTATTTACATGGTCTATTTTCTGTTGGTAAAGTCTCGCTCAACTTGCATCACAAGTCCTTTCTGTAGGATTCGTGTCTTAGCAATTAGCATAGAGTGTACTCAATGTCAAATCAATTACCTGCAATATTAAAGAACAACTTTAAAAGACTAGCAACCTCTAATAAGGAAGTCAGTATAAAGTACTATCTAAGAAAGTAGACTCTGAAGTCTGAGTACCTGCACTTAAATCCACTGTAATCACGTTTTACCTTGCATGACTCATTACCTAACAGCCTGCTGTCTCTGTTTCCTCATCTGTGAAATAGAGATAAGAATGATACCTAAATCTCATGATTATTGTGATGAGTAAACGAATAAATTCATATGAAGGTATCAGCATGGTACATAATAATATTAAGAACTCTATTACTATTTGTCATTTTGTTGATCATTTTATTAGTTATTGATGATTTTCATGCACAGAATACATTAACAATCCTTTCAACACTCTGGCCTCTCAGTTTGCTGAATTCTTTAATAACCTATTTCAGTCACACAGTCTCATAGTGATACTGCAGTGCCCGATATGCTAGACACATGTGACTATTTATATTTAATTTAAATTCAATAAAATTATATATTTAAATTTAATACAATTAAAATTTCATTCCTCATTTGCACTAAATATTTCAAGTGCTCAATAGTTACATGTGACCATTATATCACATAGTTCAGATATAGAGCATTTCTAGCTTCTCTGAAACTTATTGGATAACACTACTATAGACTTTGCATTCGGTAACATTAATCCCTCCCAACTTCAGCTTCATGCATTCTACTGTTTTATCAATACCTCCTATCTTTCCAGCTCACTATTTGTTTTACTATAACTTCAACAATATTTTTACCCTATTAGTTACTCTAATTTATCAATTCTCAAACTCCTTAGTCTCAGGAATACTTTACACTTTTAAAATTTATGAGGATGCCAAAAAGGTTTTATTTTTGTGGGTGATATCTACTGTATGTTTTTTCTGTATTATAAATAAAAAGTTAAAAATTAAAAAATGTTTTAACAGCAATAACAGACATCATATGTGAATATAATACATAATATTTTAGCATCAATTTGAACATTGGGAAATTACTATATTTCTCAACAACAACTAAATTTAGAGAAAAGTAGCATTGTTTTACATTTTGAAAATCTCTTTAATATCTAGCTAAAAGAAGGTAGATGAATTCTCATACTATTTATGTATTGTCTGTTTTCATATTACACATTGTGAGCTTCTGTAAAACTCCATTGTATGAGAGACTTATGAGAGAATGAAAATGAAAAAAGCAAGCAAATCTTAGTAGTATTAGGAAAATAGTTTGGATTCCCAGAAAAAATCTTGGGAAACCAGGAATTCCCAGAATACACACTAAGAACCACTGTTCTAGATGCTACCATCTTTTCATTGTCCCCCACACCATGAGGTCTTCTATTACCCTTCTCCCAGCTTAAGTACTCCATCACATATAAATTCTATATTTCCTTAGCATACTAGTTTTGCAAAGCCACAACCATGGTTAAAAAATATTTTATCCTATTCCACAGCTGTATTTGTGCAGATGAAAGCTGGGGAAAACTCACACAATCATATGAACTTATCTCACCTTGTTCCTTTAAATCTCACATACTATTGCCAGGCAATGATACTATGCATCGTAAACTTGTAATATCTGTATCTTCCATTTACTTCTTTAACCCCTAACCCCCATATGTTTTCCCTTATGCTTATTCTCAGTCAATAATCTCCTACCTCACTGTGGAAAGCAAGCATTCAGAAGAGAATTTCCAAACTTTTACCTCCTCATGTACCTTTTCAGCATCTATGTGTTCATGTATGGTCTCTGTTACTATCTTAGTATGAAAGAGTGCTCCACAAGCCTGTCTAAATTCAAGTTACTCCATTGTATTACACATCCTATCCCCTCTACTCCAATAATTCTCCTCTTTTCCCTTTACATCATCAATATTCCCTTTCTGTTGGATCATTCCATCACTATACACACAAGCTATCATTCCCTAATTAAAAGGATCCTTCTCTTGACCCCATTTATATTGCTAACTACTATACCATTTGTAGCAAAAATTCTCAAAAAGTCACATACAAACCCTGTTTCTAAACTCTCCTTTCAACTCATTCTTAAACATATTCTAATCAAGCTTTCACTCTTACTTTCCTCAGAAAACACATCTGTCAATTACAACTAGGTTACTAAATCCAATGGTTAATTTCCTGTTCTCTTCATAGTTATCAAAGTATTTGACACAATGATACATATTTTTCCCCTTTGAAACATACCCTTTCTAGGACTTCAGAACACCACTCTCCTACACTCTATTTGCAGCTTTACTTGACCTCTTACCTTTAGGGTGTCTGCCATTTCAGTCTTTTATCTTCTCTTCTCTACCTACACTATTTTGGTGATCTTATCTAAGTTTTATTATCATCTATATGTTTTTAACTTTCAAATTAAAATCTTTACCCTAAACCTCTCTCCTGAACACTAGACTTGTATAGTCAAATGCCTCCTTAACATCTACACTTAGAGGGCAGATAGATACTACATTCATTAACATGTTTCAAATGCAATTACTGATCTCCATCCACAGGCTTTCTCATTTCAGTTGTTAGCATATCCATCCATATGAGCACTCATAAAAATGACCTTAAAATTTTCATTGATGGCTTCCCTTCTCTTCATCCTGCATCCAGTCTATTACAATTTTGTTGGCTCTGCTAAATTGTGACTAGTAAGATTGAAAAACTTAACTTTAAATTTTATTTAATTTGAATTAAGCTGGATTAATAGTCACCTATGATTAGTGACTACCGTATCAGGTAACACAGGTGTAGACTGGCTGCAAAATAATAAAGGCTATAACAATTAGGGAAAATAAACTAATTATAATAGTAAATATATGTAAAATCAGGTAAGATAGGAAGGAAGGAAGAATATAAACCAGTCAATAAAAACAGAAGGCAAACAGGAAAGATCCTTGAGCCCTAGGTTCACTTACACACCAGTATTGTAAGTGCCTAAAGCAGTGCTTGACACAGAGTAAGTACTAAATAAACATTGAATAGATGTTACCATTAATGGCTTTAAATTTATGCCTCCAATCAATAAATCAGAACACAGATTAAGATTTTGCAACTCTTGGTGATTTCTCTTCTATTTCTAACATTTCCATATCCCGACAATTAATGTTTTATGTCACAAATTAGAAAAATATCATCATCTTTAGTCATTGTTCACACAAATGTTAGTTTTAGGTTTAAAGTTTCATATTGTTTTCTTAACATACAGTCCTTTGCTTAGAAATTGAGATGCTGCTTACACAATAAATTTCTTTGCTACTGACTTTTGGGACTGCAGTCAGAGAACGTGATCTTAGTAACTGGAGAGAGACTAAATTTTTGTATATATTGTTGAGATGATTTTAGACTCTGGATAGATGATAGAAATGCATATTTTCTCCAACAAAAATATTTTTGTCAGTAGAATCTATACTTCCTATTGCTTTGCCAATACATTTATTTCTACGACTCAAAAGGAGCTCTTTTCTGAAGTTTTCCACGAGTTAGGCATGATGAATTTTACTTTATTTTAAGGAATTCATGCAAAAAAAAAAGCCATAAATCTAAAAAGTCCCTATTTTGCCTTTAAAACTTTGTTTGCTAGCCATTTAAATGGAAAAGAATAATAAATACCTATAGAAGATGGTGTTATTTCATTCATTAATTTAGAAAAACCCTTTTTTATTTTGTGAGGCAGCATTAAGAACTAATTTATATGGATACATTTACAAATGTGAGAACGTTAGGTGGTAAAATGCGTGACTTTTACCTACATAAAACTTCTTCAATAATGGTCTGTAATGATTTATTTTATGGCGTAATATGTTATTTATTATAGCATAATTTTTCTTTTTTATTACTTTAGATCAAGTTTAGTTTCCTCCTCATTTTTTCTGTTTAGATTTGAATGTTTAAAATTCAGCACTGTTTTGGGAAAAGCTTAAAATTAATGTATGTAAAATTCAGCAAATCCTGAAAAAAATGCAGTCTATATTTTTATTTAATTATACCTTTAGTCAGGCCCACCCCCTTGGTTCTCTGGAAAAATGAGGATTCTGCTTTTTATGTTAATGTTTTATTAGTCATGTGCATATAATCTTAGTGTCTAGCACCTATAAATTGAACTTTCTAAAGTTAAAATCAATCCAAGTGTGATATTAAAGTTTATTCAATATCATGCCCATAGTAATGGAAACAAAATGTGGATTATACTCTCTTGGAAACTAAACAGAACTCAATTTTCTTAACCTAATAAAATTTAAAGTCTCAATCTGGACCATATCTTCTGGAACATAAATTATCCTTAATAAATTAGTTAACTTGTATTGACACCAAATTATGTTTTACTTTATAACATGTTTAATCTCCATATGAGAGAGATAGTTATCTATTCTCTCTTCTTGCTCTTTTATGACATTTTAAGGATTATTTTTAAATTTCTAATATGTACAGGGTTATAGGAGAATTTTAGCTTTTCAACCCCATCATATTTAATTTAAAATTTGTTTTGATGCCACAGTAAATATCTATTACATTTGTAGAAAAAAAGTAACAAATACAAGATTCCTTAATCATGATCTGTATGAATTCCTAGAATTTAAGTTAATGTGATGACATTACTAGGCTGACAAAACACTTAATAAGCTAAGAGTCCTTCCTTGCTTTTTTGAATAATCTATGCAGGTGTAACTCTGCTCACCCAAACATGGTTATCTACTAATTCGTAGGAAATATAGTAACTTTGGCGTTGTTTACATTTATCTTCATAAGTTCTAAAAATAAATTGCAGAGCTTAAATATAACTTCATTGTTTGTAAAACCAATTATAGAAACTGATATGATGTTGAAAAAATTTTTATTTAAAAACATGCTTACAATTCTAAATAGAAATTTACTCAAAATACCTTATATATTTGATAAACGATTAGAATCTCATAACAGTGAGTTAAGTAAACTTAGACACAAATTATATGCTCTCTTTTTTAAAAGATTTTTTTATAGTTAAATTTATAGGGGTGACATTGGTTACCAAAAATTACATAGGTTCCAGGTGTACAATTCTACAGTGCATAGTCATGTGTTGTAAAATATCTTCTCTTTTAACCAAAAGCAGATCAAAACAAATGAAAATAAGGCTAGGAGTGTTGGTTAGAACACAAGTGAAATTTCACATTCAGTTTTGGATGCCACTTAGAAAGTTATATCTTTTAGCTAGAATGTATTAGAAAACAGTGACAGAAAAAATCATGGAAATCTCAATCAAATTAATTTATGTGTTTACTTGTATGCTTTCCCCATACTTCACCTCACAATTTTTTTGAAGTAGCTTATTTAAATGTATCTAAGAAGTGGAAATTCAAATAGAATGAAGTGTCAAAGGCAAAAGGAAAATTAAAACATGATTATATAGTAATGTGAGTTTTAATGACTGTATAAGGTCTTGTGGATACATGGTCCTTAGAGTTCTAGAGTGTCTTCGCACCCACTTGGAAAATATGGTTATTAATATGACTCACATTGTCCCAATAGAAAAAAATAAACATGCATGCATATTACTCAAGCTCCTCCTGGCATTAGGCCTGGAGAAATGACTCACAGGGTTCTTTATATTGGGAACACTGAGTAATGTAGAACAAAACATCCTTACAACATCTCTCCAATAAATAACAGGTTCCATGTCTCACTTACTGTGACCCACAGAGTAAGCCCAGGACAAAAATTGTGAAAAGCATTCCTTCAAGAAAACAAGACCATATATATAAAAAAAGAATTATCTGCGCTTTAAGTTGATTAACAGATAAAACCCAACTATCAAACATGGATGACTTGAGACCAAGCCACTGGGCATATTGAGGGTATTTGGATAGTGGGGGATAGTGGGGCAGTTGTGGGAACCCTACAGCAGGGTCCTTAACTGGGCAAGGTGACCTGGATTTACTGACATCTATGCCACTTACTGACTATGTAACTTGAGCAAATCATGAAATCTTGTTGGCTTTTAAAAAAAAATAGAATTTTTTTTTTAAGAAGAATCATGCTTGTTGGCTTTTTTAAAAAAATAGAATAATGATCATGATATTTTTACCTCATACAACTGTTATTAGGGTTGAATTAGTAAATACAAGGAAAGTCTTGTGGAAAGGAGTCTGGCACCAGCCAAATGTAAAACTATTGTTAGCTCCTATTTTAGCTTCAAATTTGAGAAGGGCTATAAAAAAGACAGTATAGGCTTTTTCTGATTGACCCCAAGAAGTGGGATTAGGATAAATACACTCAATCCTCCTTATCCAAAGACTTACTTGGTATTGCAGATTTACCTACTTGGTAAAATTTATTTGTAACCTGCCAATTATACTAGGGGTGTGCCTGTGCAGCCATTTGTACAGGGCACCAGAAATCTGAGTCACTTAATGCGCATGTTGTCACCTGAGGTAGAACAAGGGCGCGCTCTGCCTACTCGTTTCATTGTTTCAGGTCTCATACCATAACCATGTGCCCTCTTTTCACCCCTCACATTTCTATTTCTTTTCTTGGGTGGTTTTAAAATAACTCCCAAGCATCATTTGGAAGGACGGTACAGTAGTCCTAATGTATAAAGGCTGTAATGGGTCTTTGGAAAGAAGAACTTTGTGAAGAAGTAAGAACAAAAGGGGGTGTTGCATCTAACGTCCGAGCTGCTTTAAGAGTGGTGAAGAGAGAAACTCCAACGTGTTTGATCACGTAAACACCGTGCCTGCTGCCTCCCAGGATCACATCAAAACTATGGAACAATCAACTTCAAAAATTATCTAAAGACTAGCTGGACAGAACCCCAATAACTAAGGATATAAAAAAGAGGCCATGTTGAGACTGGTCTGAAGGGCGGGGGTAGGAAACAGGCTGACTCAAAACCCACAGGTAGTGGTTGAGCATTGGGAGACAAACCTTGGTGGTAGAGGTCCCCACTGAAAAGGGAGGGGTCCCAGCCCCACAGTGGGCTGCTCAGAGCAGTTCTTACATCTGGCTGTGAAAATCAGCAAAGTTCTGTTAATTTGTTTCAGTGAGATGGAAGGCGACTGGAAACACAGATGTCCTCTTAAAGGGCTTGTAGACAGACTCATTTGCTGGCAAACACTCACTTGGTCTTCAGTAAAGGAGCAGCAACTTGAGAGGTGCCAGAGACATACAAGGAAAGACAGACGTATGTGGCTTCAGGGGAGGGCTAGAGAGACAGTTGCTATTGCCCCTGGGCAGAGCCTGTCTTATGTATAGCCTGCAGGATGGCACCTTCATGAAACATAAGCACTACAAAAAGCTTAATGCAAGTCTGGAGTCGACACTGTATCTTGCATCTTTTGAGCATCATTTCAAGAAACTAAGTGCATCAAAGCAAGCTCAATGATGTCATTAATAATGTTTCAATTGGCTAGTGATCTCCATAACAATTATTACAATTTTTAGATAGCACAAGTAAATATTATTATTAACAAAGAATTAAAAGTTAAATACTTGATCATTATTAATATTTAACTGTGTTATAAATATTACAAAGTTAAATTTGTGGCTTGTACTTTTAGTGTAGTAATTATTCTTTCCTAATTTATTACCTCATTTCCACTATTTTGCATTAAGCACAAGTGTCAGTATTTACAAGTGTCAGTATTTAAAAACAGCTGATTTAAAAATAAGGGGTATAGTTTATAGAGGGTTTTAAAGGGGTACACAAGAAGAAAAAGGTTGAGAACCACTTTTCTAAGTTAACAAGGCCTTAAACAATTAGTATTTATATTACTTAAGTAAACCTACTGTGCTTGCTGTAGTCACAACATTTTCTTGCGTACCTATCAACGACTCTGCTGAGCAAGAAGAAATACCTAAATATGTAAATACGGTTGTTCAACACTTGGTTAGAGGCTTAATATCCTGGTCTATAGCTTAAACAATGTATGCCCACACGTCTACAGATCAGGAGGAATGGTGGTGGCTTAAGCTATTGTAATGATATTTTTAACACTTGTAGTCAGGTGGTTTTGGTAGAAAACATTAAGTACTTTTATAATTCACAATTTCTATGCAGTTGCAAGATTGCTTCCTCTGGAAAAGCCCTATTGGCCAACAGGGACTTCCCCTGAAAGGAAATGCTATAAAAGGAGTACTTTATTGTTTAGAGTAGGAGAGATACCTTTACTCTTTATACGTGAAGAGTATATTTCCTATAATTCAAAGGAATGTAGACTCATTATTTATAGCTACTTCTCAAAATGGATTTATTTATTTATTTAATTTGTTTCTTCTGGCTTTGTAAAAATATATTGCAAATACTTTGAAAGAAACAAGTTCAGCTCACCTTTGAATCAAGTTCAATAACTTTTTTTTTTTTTTAAATGTTGGTAGTTCCCTGGCTGGGAATCGAACCCAGGCTGCAGCATTGACAGCACCGAAGCCTAGCCACTGCACCACCAGGGAACTCCACCACTCAACTACTTTTTAATGTATGATAAAAGCAAGTCCAGTGTTGTGGGAAAATGTTCTAATATAGAGATATACATATAATGTAGTTATGTGTTATACAAGCCCATTCCTCAATTGATTTAATTCAAATTGTCTTAGTTTCAATCCCTAGCACACTGAGAGAGCCTCCCAAGTAGATAGTTTCTAATCTCCAGTATTATTCTGAAATAGCTACTAGCCAGGCAGAACTGGCATGGGAGTGAATACTGTCTTCCAGTTTATTTTCCCCGTAAATCAGTAAAGTGTATTTGAATCTTCCAGCTTTTAGCATATCAAGGCCAAAAAAAAAAAAAAAGGAAAATACCAAGATTACATAAGTCATTCATCTGTGAGAAAGTACACACAAGTCTTTTATAAGACAAACTACAATCACATGCGGTTCCTGATTTGGTATTGTTTCCCATCATTGTAGTGAAATGAATAAAATTTTGAACAAAAGCCCTTAGGGTGAGATAACATTGCTTCATAGTTACTTTTAACAAGAGCTTCTCCTATACCTATTATATATTTTTCTAGAAAGTCTAACTTTGATAAGAGTATATATTGATTCTCACTTTTATTTCTTTTTCTGGATGAGATAAGTGTTAGGGTAGAATTTTGTTTAGTTTGGATTTGATTTTTGAAAAATAAATTGCTCACTTGTTTGATTACAATTCTCTTTAAGAGGTAAAATTGAAAGGTGACTAGTGTGTTCTGTGAAAGTGCCACTCTCCTAAATTTTATAAATACTTGATACTTTACTGATCACTACAATAAATGGATATTGTGACAACGCATTCACACTGAACGTAATTTCTCAAAAATATGTAATATTTGTAGAAATTAAGCAATTGAACAATAAAGTGTAAATCTTTTATTGTCACTGTGCAACTTTAGTTCTAAAACATACTACCTGTTACATCTACCTGTGTGTGCTTTTCTATTCTATCCCATTATCTCACCTTCAGACTTCACCACTATTCTAAATTGTAGAATAACCATTTCTCTTTCTTTGTTTTTTAAATGATTTCATCACATTTGTAGGTATAGACAATATATATATTGTTCATTTATTTATTTATTTTTTAGTTCAGTGCTTGCTATATTTAGTCTTCTAGTCAAGCTCAGAATATAACTGAACTCCATGGGAAATAGTTTTCATGTTGCTTTGTGCAGGTTGACCCTCTTGTTTTGTTTTCATTTAAACAATTAAAAACCAGATAAAAATATCATCTAGTCTAGTGTTCTCATTTTCCATGTCAGTAAATTAAGGAAGGACCCCGAAATGGCAAAAACTCACATAAATACTCAATTGCAGGAGTTTTGCACTCCCTGCTTTCAATTTTTTCTTTTGAGTTCAATAAAAATGTTTTCTTACTGTTATAATTCATGACATCTTTCCTTAAATATGTTTCTAATATTACTTTATGCTGTTGCCTACAGTTATATTTTATTTATTTTCACTTAATACTTTCAACAGTGGCTATGTAATACCCCACTATTTATATATGATTATTTTTTTATATATTGTCTTCTCCAAGGACATGTGAGTTGGTTATGGTTTTAGCTATTAGAGCATCTGAGCACCTGTATCTTGGCATATCTGTGCAAGACTAGAACACTGAGTTATGGAAAATGTACTGTTCATCTCTGTAAGTCAATGCAAAATTATCCTTCACAGTGGTTGGCAATAAACATATCTACAAGTTGTATAAAAGAGGTCCATTGATTCACATGCATAACAACCCTCAGCATCATCAGATATATTAAGTTTCACCAGCTTGGGAGTACAAGTGGAAATGATGACTAATTGCAGTCTGAATTTGTATATTTCTAATCTTTGTCAAAAGTGAACACTTTTCATATGTTTAAAGTTATTAATGTTTCCTTCTCATTGAATTGTTTGATCATAGAGTTTTAATAAACTTTATTTTTAGAGGATTTTTAGATTCACATAAAAATTAAGGGGAAGGTACAAAGATTTCTCATATACTCCCTGCCTGCTCCCTGCAGCTTTTGCCACTATCAAAATTCTGCCTGTTCATGAATTTTGTACACTTGTCTAGTGATTGATATGAGTTTTTCTAGACAGTGATCTATTTCCTAGTTTCTGGCTTGTCTTTTCACTGCTTTTTGTGGAAAGAACATTTTTAATTTAAAATTTTTAATTTAATGTGTAGCTTATCAATCTTCTTTTTATTGGTTATCATTTTTATTTTCTGTTTGCAAAAACCTACTCAGTTCCAAGATCATGAAAATATCTTCCTATATGTTCTTAAAATTTATTTTCTTCTTTTGTTCTTCATATGCAGTTTTACTCCACTTAGAATGGATTACCATATTCAATAATTTAAAACTGTAATCTAACACTTTTTGATAAGCAACAATAATTTTCTCCCACTAGAACTAGAATGCCTTTAATAAACCTTAATGGAGTTGGAAAGGATAAATGTCATTTCCTAAATGTCAACACTGGAAATCAAGCAATCAAAACAAATACAATTTGGATATATAACAATAGTCAGTCACAGGTATATTCAAAATAAAGACCCTGAGTGCTAAACCAAGTGAATACAATGGAAAGAGCAAGAAACTGGACATACAAGGATTCAGATGGACTTTTTCTTGATAAATAGGTAGTGTGTTCTGGCTGCCTTTTATCCTTAATTTCAGGATCCTGCAGTCAAGGATAAAAGGCAGTTAAAGCTCACAAAAATATTTATCCTTCTTCCTTCAACATTCTAAGACTTCGGACCTTTGGAAGAGGATATCTTAAAAGTGGTAAATGCTTTGTACACAACAGGTACTCAAAAAATGTTTATTTAATTGAACTGAATTGCATGCTATAATATAACAAAATAAATAATACATAGATCAATAAATGATGGAAGAAAGAAAGGAAGGAATAAAGGAAGGGAGGAAGGAGCGAAGAGAGGAAGGCAAAGAAGAAGGGAATAAGGTGGGGAAGAATAGAAGAGAATAAGAAACTTTCATTTTCTAAGTCCTGTGTTACAATTTTATTAAAATTTTTTTTTAATTTTTCTTAAATTTTTGAGGAAGAAGCCATTGTGTGAAAGAACAACATGACAAGAATTAGAGGCACTCCCTAACTGGAACAGAAGCATTAGTGTATAGCAGGGGCAGGGAAATCTAAATACCAGAACAGTAAGGGTATATGTCATGAAACATGTAAGCTATACTTTTTTCTTTTTTACTGGACAAGAAAGTTGTCTTGCCCAATTCCTGATTATTTGGTGTGTCTTCCCTACTATTTGGTGAGACATCATTCTCTGATTGCTTGTCCATTACCCATTAATGGATGTTTTCTTATATTACAGATTTTTAAATTTGTTTGCATCTTTTACACTGAAGATGTTTCACAAATATATTGATTTTATTCTATAACATGCATAAAACAGTTTTAATATTCAGTCAAGACTACAAGTACCAAATGAAGTTTAGGATTTCTTTCATTTCTTTTTGTTCCTGTCCAACTAAAGACAGACCAATTGTTGCATTCAAATGTCACTTTAAGAAGTTCTTTTCTCTCTGGTTATTGTACCAGCTTGACATAAAGTTAATTTTTTGTTTCTTTGTTTTTCAGTCTTCAAGTTTCTATTTTTCTTTTCTTTTCTTTTTTGAACATGTAAAACATAGTTTACATAATTCAGAGGTTTATAGTAAAAAAGGGAGACCTTTCTTCCTGCTAGCACTCAAAGGGAGGTGCCAGAGCTCAGGCTTAGATAGAACTAACCTTTTTCCTGGGATTCTTACATTTTTAGCTAAAGAACTAATGAGTCACAGCTTCATAGAGATTGCTCTAACACTTCATACTTTTCACCAGGCTTTGCTCAGAAGATCTTCCCTGAAATTGGGGTATATCTGAAAGCTCTTTGGTTTTAAGCTGCCTAGATGTACCACTTTACGTGGGACAGAAAACAACATTGTCACATTTCAAATGGTACGTATGGTCAGCCTAGTCTTACTGGGCTAAAGTCAAGGTGTCAGTAGGTTGACCATACCTACCATTTGAAACTAGACATTACCTTTCTTTTCTGTCCTTTTTAAAATGATACTTCTGGTCAGCCTATTTGGGTCTGTGAAATCTACAAGTACCTGACCAATGGGGTCAAGATTACTCATGTCTAGGGCTACTTGGTGGCACAAGTGGAAATGATTCATGGGACATATCTGAGAAAGTGGCACTCAGCAGTGGCATAAGCCATGCAGCAAAGAGCCAGTAGTATCAAACCTTCCTAAATGTGTTTTGGAAGATCTTTCTACAAATGGGAAGTAATGACATTTGAGTTCGTCTTGCCCTGCGGAATATGCAGAGCTTTCCAGGCACTTCGTTAACAACTCCCCATAAGAACAAAGTTTCTCCCCACCCCGTAAACTGACTGAAAGGCAACTGGATGAAAGCTGAGACCTGGACCTGCTGCTCTACACACAGGAAGTGAGGAACTGGAAACTGAGATAAAAAAATCTATTCGTAGAAAACTCATGACTACACTCAGGAGCAGAGAATTTCTTATCTGATTGTAGTGGGTCAAGTAGTGGCTCCAAAAAGATATGTCCAAGTCATAAGCCCCAGAACAATCAAATGTGACCTTGTTTGAAAAAAGGGTCCTCGCAGATGTAATTACAGATCTCGAGATGAGATAATCCTGGATTTAGGGTGGGACCTAAGTCTAATTACAAGTGTCCTTATAAAATATTCTTCTGGCCCCTAGAAGCCAGAAGAGAAGCAAGGAATGGATTATCTTTCAGAGCCTCCAGAAGGAACCAGCCTGCTGAAACCTTGATTTCAGGCTTCTAGTCTCCTGAACTGTGACTATAAATGTATGTTTTTAAGTCATAGTTTGTGGTAATTTGTTATGGGGGCCCAATGACACATCCATCAACCAACAGATATTCTTCAAGCTCCCTCAGCAGAAAAGAAAGGACATAGTGGGACACTGGGAAACCATGGCCCTGAGGACCTGGCAATGTGTTCCATTACAGCTTCTCCCTCTTCTTGCCTACCTGAGGGAATCTTACACTTTTTTGGGTGCTCAGGACAAAGGCAGGGTCTGACAGGGCTGTCCTGCTTTCCCAACCCTGGGACAGTCTTTGCATTTAGAAGTCAAATGTCATGAGTTTCTATATTGTGGAAGCCTCAGTTTACTCATCATGGCAAATCAGCACAGAATACCACCTTATAGGCTTATATTGGGTCACCCTGTCTTCATAAGAAGAAACTACTGGAGGTCAAGCAGTGTAGTCTTTTGGCTCCTCTCATAGAGTTGTCCAGCCATGTTCTCCACCTGGTAGTGAACTGCTGGTTCTGAGGTTGTCCTGAAACCAACACAGCACCCCTGTCAAGCCAGTGTCTTTCTGGGTACTGATTTCTGCCATGGTGATGTTCTGCTTGGTGCAAACAATGACGTCTGAGACCCTGATCAATGACCTCATCTGCTCTATAGTCATAAAACAGGGCAGGGCAGTTTTATTAAAGAATATCAGGACCTATGTTTCTGCAAGTGTTTCTGCAGAAAGGAGGCCCAGGAGCTGCATGCAGGATGCAGAGAGCTGGGTATGGTTGGAAGCATCCACCATCAGAGATTCTTCTAACATTTCATGCTTTTCACCAGGCTTTGCTCAGAAGATGTTCATCCAGGAAAGAATGGCAGTAACTGGACCAGATAGGACACATGCAACCTCTCAGATCCTAGGTGGTGATCTTTCTGTGGGCCATGACATCAGTAAGGTTGGTGCCCATCATGGACCACCTCAAAGGCAGATCACCAAATTCACCCTTCCCATCCTGAGAGCTCAGCTTCCGCAATTGTTTCACCAATGGCATCTTCCCCATAACCTTGGCCCCTACCAGGAAACATATTCTGACCCCGTACCTGACTGGGCACCCTCCCCCAATAGCTTTTTAATTGCCTTCTTCTACCTGCAGGAAATGGAAATGGTCTGACGGTGAATATTCCATGCCTACTAATGAAGTTCCTCTCCTTACTAGTGAAAGAATGTTATGTGGAAAAGGAATCTCACTTACCCTAAGTAATTTTGTCATAAAATTTTACTTATTTGAACTGCTTACCCATACTAAGATATATGTACCATTTAAGTGTATTAAGGCTAATGATGTAAAAAACAAAATTGTAATCTTCAGCATCATGACCCAATCTTTATTATAAAAACAAAATAAAACAAAACACACCATAATTAGATGTAGTTCTGCACAAAGTCGCTTAAATATTTTTTAGTTAAGTATTTTTACTAATGTATAAGTAAAGTACATTTGTTTCTGATTATTCTATGGATGAATGCAAACTGAAAAACTCACTTAGAGATTTAGAGCCCAAGAAGAATTAACATCATACTTTCCTAATGATTCTAATTTAGCAGTTGAGTGATATTTAAAAAAAAAAAATAGTGGAGAAAAGAAAAACAAACACCTGTTGAAATTGAGGAAGGCTATGGTTCCTGTTGGTTAAATGAAACAAAGCTTTATTCTGTTAAAGTTCTCTGCCAGTCATACAGACACTACTGCTTTATATATAGAACTACAGAAATATCCAATGACGACACATTCCTTAGAGATATCTGAGGGTATTTCAGAATGAGTAAAATCTTTGGTTAAATACCCATGAAAACTGGTAGTGGTTTAAAATTAGATACATTTTGGAAAATTCTGTAGGTTTATTTATTATTTAAAACATAAACAAAATTGAAAGAAAAGGTAGTAAATTAAAAGGTAACAATACATTGAAGAATAATTAGCTATTTCTTGGCTGTGATATGCTCTTAAAATTGCACGGAGGATTTGAAATAAAATTCATAGAGTTGTATGCCTGGAACCTGTGTGATTCTTGCTAACAGAGTTACCCCAATAAATCTAACAATAAAAATGAATTATAAAAAATAAATAAATAAAATTCAACGAGATGGAGAAAATAAATATATGATGGTCTTCTGATGAAGAGGTGTTTGAAATATGATCATTTTTTTTGTTATTTCCACTAAGAATTGGACAAAAAAGAATGTTTAACTTCCAGCAAAGTTAAATAGATGGGGGAAAATCTAGGTAAACCAAGTTTAACTGGTTTCTATTTGGATTGTAATACCTGAATATTTATGGGCAGAAAGTTGAACTGGTTGGGTAATTGGAATGAAATAGTGGTAAAGATGTGCAGCCTGGAGTTCTTTTCAAGACAGAAAAAATATGACTATGCTTATCATGAAACATGAACAATAAAGAGTTTAATAAAATAAGAGTAGCTGGGAATGAAGCCTGGGTTTACCTGTTTTGAATATTACATAAATACACTTCTCTTAGAATTTTGTACCTTTGTATGCAAGTCTATTTGAGAGGTTCACTGGGGGTGGGGGAGGTGACCTCATGTGATCCAAGAAGCAGACAAGTTGAAACCAGATAAAGCAAAGAGTAATAATGAGGGTGTCGGGTGTAAATCTATTAAAATTACTTTAAAATCTTATCAAAGTATCCTTGAGAAGAAAGTGAAATCACATAGAGAAGCGTGTAATCTGTTTGAGTATGAGCTTTAACTGCCAAAAAACGTTAGTCTCTTCAGAGAAATTTTGTACTATACATGATCTTTATGAATACACACACACACACACACACACACACACACACGCACAGTATCTGTGGGTCACCACTGTTGAACACCATGCTAGACATATAAAATAGATACATTTTCACAGGTTATGACACCTTACTGAGTTTTTGGTACTGTGCTGCCAAAGTAAGTGCACACCGGCAAATTCGTGAACTTAATTGTCAGATGTTGGGTATGATGAAAGCTCCGATGGCCATTCCAGAAAAAGAGTTCCAAAATTGCTTTGAAAGGTGGACTAGGCACTGATATCAGTGCATAGATTCCCAAGGGGAGCACTTTGAAGGTAACCATGGTGATATTCAGCCATGAGGTATGTAGCATTTTCTGTATGATGAGTTTGAAAAATTAATTGTCTGACATCATACATTTTTTGGGGCATACTCTATGTACAGCAGGAGTAATTGAGACTCTCCCCCATAGCCTAACAAACATGCACGCCTCTAAAATGAAAATATTGTCTCATTTGGGATCATGAGTGAGCCATTTTTGCTTGTAAGTATAGAGAAACAGAAAGAAAGAGAGGCTGAGGGAGGAAAATGAAAGGCAAGTTAGATAGGAGAGGCCTGTGTAGTAAGAAGTTTGTGCAGGAGGAAAGAATGTGAATGAGATTGACGTCATCCACTTCAAGGAATAGAACATGTAAACAAGCAAGATCAAGGAGGGATGTCAAGAAGTTTTGTTTGTGAAATGTGATGACGACAGCCTCCATGCCCACATCCTCAAGAATCAAGAAGTTTAGGGCAGAAGGAAAGAATGAGAGTAAGACTGGTGTCAGCTGCGCCAAGTAATAAAACCTGTAAACAAGCAAGATCAAGGAGGGTTGTCAGGAAATTTTGCTTGTGATATGTGATGACAACTGCCTCCACCCCCATATTCCCAAGAATCATTTAGATAAATTTACATTATTCCTTAATGCTTTGGGTGTTTAACTTGTGGTTGTTTTCCTCAGATGTAACCATGGGTTGCTTAAAAGATCACAATTGCTTTTACTATGCTGTCCTTTTTTTAATCTTCCCCTTGTGGGAAGATTGTATCTTTCATCATTTGCCTCCTTGAGACAATGAACAATTCCAGTTTCCTTAAGGTATAGTAATCAACCAAACTTGCTACACAATTTTATATATTTCTGTTCCTCCTGAAGAAACAATGTGGATCTAATACTGATTAAAATATCTGAGTATAAATAAAGGTATATATTATTATAAACAACAGGGTGAAATATTTTGAATAGAATTTAATGTTTAACAAAAATTCCATTTTTCATTAAATTCTTCATTAAATACTTTGCCACTTTGGAAAATAAAACTCCAAATATTTTTGGTTTCATACTTTTTTAGATGCCATTTTTATTGCAAATAAAATGTTTCCAATTTTATCTAGACTTCACAATATTTTGGAAAAGTTATCTCAGACACTATAATATAGTAAGCATAACAATAATTGACATAAAGAGTATGAGCGGGCCGTAGATGCCATGGCAAAAGAAAGGAATCAATTTTTTAATACTCAGATTTAAAAAATTATGTATGATATTCATATATTGATATAAATTTTTTTCAATTTCAGGATGATCTACTGATTTCATTAAAAATGAATATGTATAGTTCAGAAAAATTAAAGCTAGAGAAGTGACTCGCAGTCTAGTAAGTTATCATTTTAATCAGCTTTTTGATTAATGAGACTGGTTCAGTCATTGCTAGCAGAAACTTTACTTTTTATAAATTGTACAATTAAATAATCTGTTACATACAAACACTTTAACAATTTTTCAGTAGATAATCTGACTTGATTTAGAGAAACAAAATTGTAATTATTTTAGACTATAGAATTGAAAGCCTAAAAATAAATTATTCTTGGAAAGTAATTTATTGAATTTGTAAGGCAGTAGTAATTTTGCAGGGGTTTTCATAAGATCATAGGTGAATTGGATTTTCATAAGGTAATTGCTGGTCATTGGATAGTTTAGGAGAGACTGTTATTGTGATTCTGTTGTAAATTATCACTATTTTTAGGAGTCTAAATGACAAAGAGTTACGGACATCTGAAATAGATAAAATCAACAAAGATGTAGAAGAGATTAACTTAGTGTTATCCTTGTTCATTAAGTTATTTTCTTGAATTGCACATGCATTTAGTAAACTACATTAGCATTTGTTATGTCCACAAATTTATTTGATGGTGAGATTAAAACTATAATCTCTCAAACCACACAAATTAGGAAGGTTGTTGCTAAAGCAAAATGATGCACACCTCTAGAAAATTGCAGTGTTTGTTTCCAAGTCCTCTCTCATCCTTTCTATTTCTGACCTGTGAATAACAGTTACAAGCCTCACTTGAAGTTGCTTTGTTTCTTAACATTTGACCCATTTTCTGATAAACTTCATGTATCAGAATGCTTACAGCTGCAAATAAGACTACCCAACTAACAGTGGCTGGAAAGAGAGTGATATCCTCTTCACTCAACACAAAATTTGAATGCAAGCATTTTTAGCTTGTCTTTATGGTCCAAGATGGTTGCCACAGTCAAAAGTATCATATGAGATGGAGAATATTCTCTTTCTCTGTGTCCCTATTGATTAGAAAGAAAGAAAAAAAATCTTGGACATCCTCTCAGGTTCTGTTTTTCTGTATGAGTTTGTATGCCTATGCCCTACCTACAAGTTTCTGGGAGAGCAAATAGCTGATATTTTCAGCCATCAGAGGCATTGCTAGGAAAAAAAGAAATAAGTGGGGATAGTGCTGTAGACCTGTCAGACAACAGATACCTTCACCAGTTATGTACAACAGTGCCTATTTCCTGAGAGTCTCACCAATACTGTGAATTGTCACATTTTAGATGATAAATGAAAAAGGGTTTCACAGTATGATTTTAATTGGATGTTTTTCTTATAATAAAAGATTTAATAAACATATTACTTCACTGTTCCTGAAATAATAAAACAACTCTCTAATTAGATTTTATTTGTTGTGTGTGACAGCTATTATATCACAAAATTTCAAATATTAAAGATTAAATTTTTAAATAGGTGATTGACATGGTTGAATATATAAAATATTGTTTGGTTCTTTTGATTTACCATAATTTAATTGGTCTTTTGCTTGTGGACATTAAATTGTTTCCAATTATTTACTACTATAAAAATGATATATTATTAAAAAGTAAACATTCATTTTACACACATGCAAATAAATCTGTGGGATGAAATGCTGGATCAAACTTATATACATTTGTAATTTTGACAGATATTGACTGTCTACACCATAGAGGTTGTAAAAACTTCCACTTCCATCCATTATGTATGAAAGTATGTTTTCCCACAGATTCATCAACAAAGCATGTTGTTAGATGACTTTTGGTACTAGAATATAATTTATAAGTGAAGCTGAGCAAATTTTCAAAAGTTTGGTGACTAATTTTGATATTTCTTTTGGATTGTATGTAAGCTGACCAGAAGTGCCATTCTAAATCAGACAAAAAACAATGGTACTGTCCCATTTCAAACAGTATGTATACTTAGTCTACTGACACTTTGAATTTACCCCACTGAGACTTGGCTGACTGTATGTACCATTTGAAACAGAACAGTACTATTCTCTGTCCTGTTTAAAATAGTATGTCTGGTCAGCTTAGTTGTATGTATTTATTCTTATTGCTTTTCATGAGCTCTTTATATATTGAGGATATTAGTCCTTTTTTGTGATACATATTGCAAACTCTTAGTGTTTGTATTTTGATTTTGTTAATGGTATATTAACACAAGTTTTAATTCTTTGTAGCCAGATTAAATAATCTTTTATCATCTTTTTTGTCTTTCACTTTTATGATGCTCTTTGCTATTAAGAAGTTTTATAAAAAATATAAACATAAAAATTAAACTTAAGCTGTTCCTTGAGTCCCCATTCTGCCTGACAGTGAAAACTCAGTTGCTGCAGATCAACTCAGTCAAATCAAGATATCTCAATTAGTTCAAGAATTTTTTTTTATCCTCATATCCTTAGTTTTAAGTCTAAGTTCTGAAAGGCTAATATATTGTCATGGCTTTCTGTAATGTCCTTGATTTTGTCATCATACTGGCATCTGCTAGGAAGCACAATTTTCTACCTGTTCCTTGGTTCTTCTTATTTCTCCACTTTGACATCTGCCAAGTCATCCATGTTGTCTTTGTGTCTGGTCATTGAGCCAGGAGGTTCTTTCCAGTTCCCCATCTTCAGATGTGCTGATTTGTTCTTAGGTCCTTCCTTGGTGAGGATTTTAATTGATATGAAATTACACTTAATGTAATTTTACTTTCATGACTTTTGCATTTTGAGTTATAGACAGGCCTTCCCATTTCACTGATTACCAAAAATTTTTTTCCCTTTTCTTCTAGTGTTACTTTATTTTTTACATATAAATATTTTATCACTTTTGATTTTATTTATATTTCCATAAACTTGTGTATTATGGACACAAGTTTATTGCTTTTACAGATGACTACCCTATTTCCCAATAAGTTATTGATTTGAGATATTATCATGTCATAATGACTACTTGCACTTGAATCTATTTCTAGACTTTCTAATATTATTCAATATTCTGCCTATTTATATTATTATCAGCAAACAGTTTTGATTGTTTAAGTATAATATGTTGTTATATCTGCTAAACTAGTCTGCCTTTCTGTTCTTTATCAGAGTATGCCCTGTCAGCTACCTTTGTTTATTCTTCCAATATGAAATTTAGGTGGTTACATAACACAGCATATTCAAATACATACAAACATACAAAAAATTAATGGATTTCTCCATATTAGGTTTTTCTCTTCTTTACTTACCAAATATTATTGCATATAACAGATTTTTATTAGCTACAATGATTTTATACTTTTAAAAAGACAAAGAGCATCTTGCTGAGTTGTAATTGATACCTATTAAAGTCTTAGAAGGATAGACTTCATGGAAAATTTTGAGTAACATCAAATAAACCAACAATTTGAATGGACTTGATTTTGCATGAATGTTAGTTCATGGGCGTACTGTACTATGAGCTATTTTGTTTTGACATGATTTTTTCAATTTACTTAATCACCTTCCCATCCATTTTTGACTATGCAAATTTGTTAATAATTATGTTAAGCTTTAATTTTTTCTAAAGATAATTATTAAAGGGATAATTGCCCACAGGTAATTTAATAAATGTCTGTCAAACACAAACAGGTTATTATTGTGTTTAATTTTTATTGAATTCATTTTTATATACCAAATACCATAACATAAGTACTTTGCTTTTCATATTTCTTACAGCAGCACTCTGTAATAGAATTATTTTATTCCTGTTTTATAGCTGAAGAAATAAGAGACAGGACAGATTATATGTTTCAGAACTGTACAGCAAGCAAATGGAGGTACACAGACTTGAACTCATGTAGTCTGGTTGTAGATTCCATGCTCTTAACCACTGCAAAATCCTGCATGAATTCAACAGTAACTTCCTTGATTCCTGATGACTCTCCAGCAAGCATTTCTTATTCTAAGAATGGTCCTCCTTTTGGGTTTCACGAGCTCCCCTTGTGAGTTCACAGTTAATCCTCTTGAAACCTGTTTAAGCAGGTTTTAGTTACTTTCTATGAAACATGCTCTGATGAAGGTGGCAAAAAGAACTGTGTACCAAAGACAGCTTGTCTCATTTGTCCTGCCCTCTTTAAACCTTAATGCAATAAACTGTTGCTCATACTGAATTGAAAGGTTTCCTTTGAGAAGAAAATAATTTAACTCTGACCTAGAGGTAACCAGTATCTCTTTCATTTCCACAAACCAGTAAGTCAACTAAGAGTGACACCTCCTGGGAAACAGTATAAATATATTATTTCTTCTTTCAAAACTTCATATCTTTTTACTTTTGAGCATCGTGAAACACATAGGGCCTTTAAACCAACACCAAAACACTGCCATTATTGTTTGGAATAGAGGCTTTGTGTGTGGGTCTTAATTAGATATGTCAATCCTTCCCCATGAGAGATCAGAATGTGGGTAAAATTCCAAAACTTAGAGATCAGTTATGTTTTGGCCTTGGTAACAAGTTTGTTTGATGTGCCTGAAGAAAGAACTGTAATTGTGCCCCAACGCTTTTCTATAAAAGAAGACAGTGTTGATGGATACAAGTCAACTCTGAGTTCCGAAAAGACAGACCCGAGGGAACCCAATACATTCAAGACTGTGACTTCGCACTCATTATATTAAGAATATCTAGTCCTGAGCAAAGTATACAATTTAGATAAATGATGAAGGAGAAATAGGAACCTGATTTTATTGAGATTTATAATGTAAAAACGCAAATATGTTTTCTCATTTTAATTGATGGAGAAATGTAATGTATACAGTAAAAAGAAAGTCCATGTGATACCTACAAAAACTGAGGGATTGAATTTTGAATTAAGGCATCAAATACCAAGCAAAGAAGTTCTAAAAAAAACCAATTAATGCACTGGCTATAAAAAAGAAGTGCCTCCCACAGAAGGCACTTTGGCATCACAATTTAGAATAAACTGGTGAATATGATTCCTAATGAGAAAAAAAGCAGACAATAGGAACAATCCTGAAAACCTGCATCAATAATGCCAAAACAAACAAAAACAAACAAACAAACAAACAGACTTACAGACACTGACTGGGAAGTGCAGCCACACTTAATAAACATGCGATTGGTCACATTTATATTTGAGCCTCACTTCACTGAGATTGCCTGGGACATGATTCCTGCCATTGTAGAAATTTCTTCATATTTTCTGTCTGTCATCTCAATTTGGAGAATCTAAAATTACTTAATAAGAAAAAATATTGATTCTTGGTTTCTTTCAAGATTCAGTGACTCCATCTGATGCCTCTTGAGAACAGAGTCCCCAGTAATTACCACTACAGGGAATGTTTGCTAATAGCAGAGTGCAATAGCCAGAACTCTATCACTGTGCGCTGAGTTGATTCGATTGACAGGATCGGGCACTTAGAATGTTCCTTCAAATTCGAGCAACAAATCTATTCTTTGGTCATCGTTTAAAAATAATCTCATAAGATTTAATTTCTCTTTCAGATGTGACAGAAAGAGCTCTCAGTGCCCTCAGGCATATCCCCCTCTGTCATAACATGGTTTTTCTTTAGCCATGTTTGCAGTCTAGAAAAGCACAATGCACTTTGTAAAATACCCTGTAAATATTTTATGTATTAATTTTTGTTTTTAGGGTAAATGAATGAGATCATCTCACAATGTCTGTGAATTATATTAAAGTCCCAGAAAGCAGAGACTAAATCTAACATAGTAACATTTTATAGTACGTTGTCATATACAGTAAAAAAATTAACTAATTTTTGGTGACACTGAGGATTCACATTATAGTAAAATTTTTAAAAATCTAATTTAGTGATTATTAGGTTCCAATACATTTAAATTTTAAACTAATTATAAACATGTTGTAGAATTATTGACCACTCAATGTCTAGTCTGATGAAAACCCACAATTTATTTTCTGTGTATTTTTACTTAATTTCTAAATGCATGTATAATTTAAAGAAAACATAACCCACATGGTTTCATTCATTTTCATTTAAATTATGAAAATGTTCATTTTAAGATCTCTTTTAAAGTTCAAGATTTTTAATAGTTCATTTAAACTTTTTGTATCTAAAGCAGGATTGCATTTTGCCAAAAATTAACAGACAAACACCTAAAAGTTAGGGTTCAGCTAGAAATCCCAAACTTGTGTTTCCCCCCCCCCCGTGTTCTTAACTTAAAAATTCAAGACAAAAACCTCTTTTCTCTGGTACTAAATGAACAATGAGTGATGGAAAATGATAAGTGTTCTCTTTCCCTGACTCCATGAACATCTAAAGATGTGATTTGCTTATTTATCAACAGTATTTAATAGGTGATTTTGCTTGAAAATACACTACTGGAGAACTAAAAAAAAATATTTTATTTTAGATACTGACTTAGTGGAAGAGAATGCATAGCATAACTCATTTATTTCAGTACATAATTCAAAACCATTATTATTGTGTTTTTTATTTACATAGTACTAAGTATCAAGGTTAAAGAGAGAAAAATCTAGTTTAGTAGAAAAGACAGTCAAGACATAAAAAATAGTACACATATAAGACAGGTGAAACACCCTACACTATTGAACAAAACAGGACACTTTAAGGTCACAGATTCTTGACTAATTGCAAAGTATTAATCAAGATATATTGTAGGATACACAGTCAACTTTCCTCTGCTCTTGCTTAATCTATCCCTCAGATTCCTATTCCTATATCTCCCCCAGTTGTTCATCACTTTTCTCTTTAAGTTAGCTCCAAAAAATTTAATGGCAGTACCAGAACTTGCATGGAAGTGGCTCTCAATCAGCAGAAATATATCATATGGTTAGCTGCATTGGTGAGTAGGAGGCGTTAGACCCTCAATATGTCAAAAAATCAATGGGATCATAGCCACTTCAGCTATATGGTATGAAGTTAGTATAGAAATGAAATGATG
This sequence comes from Lyroderma lyra, assembly GCA_004026885.1. Classification (NCBI taxonomy): domain Eukaryota; kingdom Metazoa; phylum Chordata; class Mammalia; order Chiroptera; family Megadermatidae; genus Lyroderma; species Lyroderma lyra. Next base: position 166,058 of record PVJL010002169.1, on the reverse strand, counting down.
TAGTTAAATTATATTGTCTTCTTGATGTCCATGGTCATCATAAGTAATTAAATTATAAAATATACTAAATGTAAGTGAACTGATTAAAAGATGGAGTAAAATGAAAATTGGAAAAACTGTTAATTTTTAAGTAATAATAGGTTTTCAACATTAGATAATATCTACATAATCATGTAATGGATGGAAATATCAATCAAACTCTTCTATGTAGTATATCAAAATTTTATTCAGCAATAAATTTATATCCTTTTCAATACAACATCTTTGGGACTTACAATGAAATTTTTTGACAACATTTAACTATGGATATTGGTGAGAAATATCTTAAGTGAAAATGGCAGAACTCTTACATGACATTTTATAACTTACATTTTTCTTTAATGATTTTTGAGATGATTCATTTTATTAACTATGCACACATTGAAATTATTTAACTTTTGGAATGATACTAATAACAATACAGGTTCTAGTTATTCTTTCTAATAAGAGTCCAAAAGCGATGTGTTTTAAAAAATAAGACTTATGCTTTAACATATGAAATAATTATAGTTTTACATATAAAATATACAAAGGCTTTCTGAAAAAAATCCAGCCATAAATGCCTCTATTTTTCATATTACATGGCTGGATACTTTCCAGGCAGCCCTCATAAATATCTTACTATATAATTCCACATGTTTGTTTCTATTATCAGGGAAATGGGAAATCATACCACAATGTACATTGGTCTTTGGCATTAAGAAAAAATATTAAAAATCATTGAACTGAGCCATCTTTGAACGTATACTGAGTGTAAAATAAAACATTCATGTTTTTATTTATTTTATTTCTATTTTTCTATTTAATATTTTTAGTTTTTTATAATTTACTTTTTATGTTTATTTTTTTTCTTCCCAAGATAGCATATTAGGGTGTGGTTCTTTCACAGAAAGCAGGTTTGCACATACTTAAGAATTTCAGTCCATTATAGGCTTAATCTTGTAATTGAAACATTTCTCTCATGTGCATTAGCAGAATGGCCGTATTTTTTTCTTACATTCTCAACCATGTGCTTCCACTATACTTGAGATGAGTAGGTAGGACAAGCAAGTTGCTCTCTGTGAACCTATACTTAGAATTCTTCTGTTAAGAAAAGATAACGTGACTTCACTGTGGACCCAAGTATACAATGGCACTTTTTCAACTACTAACTACCTAGCAACTTAATGGTTGCATAACAAAGAGTCCCTAAGGCTTTTTGAAGAGGGCTGAATCTCTGTTTTAAATGAAATATTGTGATTCATCTCAAGAAACATGAATATAATAAAATAGATTTTTTTCTCATTTCAGTGTATCTGAGCCAATAAGACCAAAGATTATACATCACAAAGTGAGACGACAAGCCAAAAATGTCAAATGCAGGTAGCCAAAAAGCTGCTAGACAACTTTTAAACCTTTAGTCATCTGTTCCAGGGTATCAAAAATTAAAAGAAACAACCAAAAAACCTATCTGTAGCATGAGAAAGTAAGACTAACCTACAGATGGAAATAAGTTAAAAAAATTAGAAAAAAATTCAGAACTAGAAGATTAAAATACGATTATTAAAAAGAAGTTTTTAAAAAGCTATTGTCATGCTATAAGCCCCAACACTGTTCACCTCACTGAAAGTGATAATGGCTTCAATGAAACCACATGCAGAGTTTAAGTATTTAATAAAGTTAGGAATATGATAATAAACTAATATCTGATATCTGACTGAGAAATTTAAATAGTGAGATCCAAGTTCCTCAAATGCTACTGAATCAGCTGGAGCATGAGTGATGAAGGTCACTGATTACTTTGCCAAAGTGGAGTGTAGCACGGGCACAAAATCCTGAAAAAGATATGTTAATATAAGGTGGATTGGTGAGAAAGTAGAGTGAGGATAGACATTGTTTTTAGATGAGATATTTTATAAAGGGTGCAGAGTAATGGGGCAGGGAAGATGAATGCATGGGAATGGCTTTTTTAAATATGTGATCTCTTATAATATATTTATATTTTTATAGGAATGATCCACTAGGAAAAAATAATTATTCAGAGAGTATGTGGAAGTTTTTGGTATGCTACAGAGATACCATACGGTACACAAGAAGAATGAAAGGCTTTCGATAACCACAAGGAGAATCCATCCTTTGTAAGAGGCAGAGGGGTAGAGCTCCTGGGATCAAGCCCAAAATCCTGAAGTACACTAGAAAACCTCAAATTATTTTGCCCTTATCTCGAGCCTTACTTATGTTATTCTTTCTCTCATTATCTCCTCTGCAAAAATGCTGACATCTTTTGGTTTCTTCAACAGTCCCTCATTGTTCTCTCATCTCTAAGTTGTTATTTCCACTACATCAATTTCTCTCCTTTATCCAAAAATATGTCTTTCTTACCTTTATTGCCCCTTTCAGGTAAATATATTTTGTGTTTTAGAATTAGGCTTAAATATCACTTTTTAAGTGTACGTTTCTTATCCCTCAACTAGACAAACGAGCTCTACTTTTGCAAATACACTTTATTATTTTATAGAATTTATCTCACAAACACTTGTTTGCTTTTCTTGCTTCATTGATAGCTTCATGTGGATGGTGAGCAGGTCTTTCTTTTGTCAATGTTGCATCCTATAATAACTGGCATATATTAATACTTAATGACTTTGCTAGCTGACCAATCATCTTGCTTGGTAAGTCTAAGGGAAATTCAACCATTAGTTTACCTTTAATCAACTATCTAAATCCAAGAAGCTCTATGAAGCATGTATTTACTATAAGGAGAGCTGTTACACTGATGTCCATCAACACAAAATTTAAGATGAGTAAGATCCACTTAGCATAGAATAGAGCAAGGTAGGAATGAAACAAGGAATAAATAAGCTCAATGTGGAAAGAGGTATTGATAAAGATCTAAAGCATAGAATAACGCTTGGCACAAAATTGGCTTAATGAAAGGAATAGTCACTCTGTTCTCTAAGGGAAAAATATAAATTTCCCCACACTCTGTTTTCAATTCAGTCAAAATAACACTGGCCTTTTCTTTTTGTTAACTTGATCATGCTTCAGACGTATGCTCAATTTAGAGAACTTGATTACTCTTAAATATGGTTTGGCAGTAGCATTTTCCATCTTGCTCCCATTAACTGAGTATCTGCTTTATATTACTTTTCTCCAAATTTGTTTTTAGAAAATGAAGCCAATCAATTTTCTAATGTAAATATTAACTTTTTGTTTTCCTTCTGTATTTCTGACATAAATAACTTTTTTCACATTGTCCTTGAGGAATCATTAAGTATTCAATCCATATTTTGTACTTGTGGTAAATATTTGAGAATTTATTACATAAGAAGACATTTTTCTTGGTGTAGAGAGCATTTAGTTCCTATACAGCAACACCAATAGATACACAACTAATTATAAAATACAATGGCGGGTGATTATAACTACAGGGAGATTGAAAGTAGTGTGTATTTGGAGCACAGATGAAGGGATAGCAAATTGTCTCCAGAAAAATGAAAAGGGTTATAGAAAACTTTTGAATGAGGCCCATGCTAACAGTAATAACTTGACAGGTCATTCAAGCAGAAAGAAATGTGTGATTTCCAGTATAGAGATATCAAAGTGTGTTTGAATAAGTGACTTCTCCGGTGTGACACTAACAGTGTGTGTACAAATGAGAAAAAATAGGGACATGAGGCAGGAAAAGGAAGCCAGAGCCAAAGTAAACAGGGCATTGAATGTTTTTCTAAAACTTAAAACTTTATTTTGCATGCACTACAATGTAATTCAAGTTTAGATTTTGAAATAGAACTAATTTGTAGAATGGTTGATAAATTGGAAAGGAAAGAGCTCAGTTAGGTAGCCATACTTTATGAAAGAGAGAAAAGGGCCTGAACTGTGTAGAGAAGACACACCCATTCATTTACTCAGCACCTCTCAATGAGGTGGATGCTTTATAGAACTTCTGAGGCAACTTGTAACAATTTTATGAAGTAGGCGTTTCTACTATAATAATTAGAAGAGCAATATTTGCCTGCTCATTATCTAAATGCTCATGTTTTAATTCATTTACTCCACCCAGCAACCCAAAAGGAAGCCCAGAGATGGTGAATAACTCGCACAAAATTACATAGTTTCTAATTGGCAGAACCAGGACCCAAGCTCAAGGAACTCTAAGATTCTTCCATCTAAATATATGCTGTGCTGCCTCATAAAAGAACATTAACATATGGGGCAAAGGCCTACAATGTTTTGGGGGTTAACAGTGAATATACTGGGGTCACTGAGGTTGATGGTAGGAGAAGGAGTTGAGAGAGAAATTGCAAACTAGGTACAGAGTTCCTTCAAAATGATTTTTATTTTTGTTATAAATTTGAAAAATAATATTACACAACAATTTCTAGCTTTATAATTTATCCTTCTGCTACGTAGTACAATGTAATAGTAATGAATACAAATTCTAGAGAAAGAATTCCTGGATTGAATTCTTTGTCAATCACTAGCTGTGTGACATTCAGAAAATTATTTAATGGTTCTGTGCCTGTTTCATTGTCTATAAAGGAGGGATATCAAATATTGCTTATCTCAGTGTACTAAGGATTAAAATGAGTTAAAATTGATAAAGTGCTTAGAATAATGCCTCCCTTGTACCATGATTAACACTATATAAGTGTTTGTTAAATGAAATGAAAATAAAATATTAACTAAAATCTCAATCACTTCTAATAAATAACATTTTAAGAGCAAAAGATAAAACTTTTTTATTTACATATAGACTTAACTGATGTATAACTCTGGGGGGATATTTATATCTTAGTGAAAAAGGAGGCATCCAAACAGAGATAGTTTCTCTGTTTTTTTATTCTGAACTAACTTTGTCTTTCCCAGAAGACCCAAGATTCATCTCCCCATTTGCCCAAAAGACTTAAGCAAAGTAAATAGTGTATGCCTCATTCTGTAAACACTAACGGGCATCTGATGAATTTCTTCAGTTGTCTTCCATAGAATGAGCCTGAACTTCTCATTTTTATTGAATTGAACTTCGAGATTATATTATAGATATGTAAACATGTCATTTTTTTCTTAACCTGTAACTGGAGAGTCATAAAAGGCTTTGCTAAAAATGGAAAATCTAGTAATTTTATTTTATAAAATTTCTAAACTTATCCCAGTTTCAGCATGTTTGGAAGAAATAACCATATGTATATATGAAATAACCTGTTGGGATTTAAATGAAATTTTTGTTCCAGTGTGTTTATCTTTAGACTTTGATTCAACCTGATATGCATTATAAGCTCTAAGATTTTTGCATACATTACATTTAAGTGGTATATTTTTAGGATCTATTGCCAAAATCAGTAAAATGCAATGGACAAAATACAAAGCAGTCCTTGTTTTATGTTTAATGATGGTACAATTAATTGGGGCAAAGTCTGCATGTTTATTTTCAAATTATTTGCAATAGTCCCAGATTATGTAATTTTTTTTTCCTTAGTGCTTTTCTGTTACAAAAGAGAGCTGGCTTTGGATTGATAAATAAATAAATCAGGAAAAAAGTCTTGGATGAGTCCAATGAAGTACTAAAGCAGCTTACAGTGTTTCTGAAAGAATGAAAAAAAGGCATTAAAAAAATACTCTGGTGGCTTTTGACAAGCAGCCACTATCGTGCTAGAGACAACGGCTTACCTACCTGGGTCATTTTCTCACATTAGTTTCTGGTATTATAACTCCATTGAACATAAACTGTTTATGTTTAACAATTTCTGATTTACTTTCCTGGCATAAAAAAGAGTCTAAGCTTATCCATAGGTTAATAAATACTCCTGATGGCTTTTTAAAAGTAAACAAAATAGTATTTGAGACAAAGATTAGATAATAGACTTTAAACAACCAAAAGATGACATATCAATCTCATTTGCAATCAGTATTTAAAATGGAGTCTTAGTGTGAGTTGTTGTACTGTCTATTATTTAATTAAATTTTATATATGTTTATAGAGAAGTCAATAATTTTTCTACATAGAATAAGATAAAAGTTTGCTTAAAATACTAATTTTTGTTATACATTTGTTTAAAATACACTGTTGTGAGAAATGCAGCATCTTCTGAGAGATAGCTTTTGAATTTTTCCAGCTGAATCCAGTTTTAAAAGTCGTAGACTTTAATTAAGTTGATACTGGTGATTTTTAATATATCCTTTTAAAAATGTAGATTATTAATCATTTTGAAGTTAAATATCAAAATATTTTATTTTTGCTAGTGGGAAAAGTTTGAGGACTGTAATTAGCATATGCAGATGTGAGAGGATAAAATATTAAATGCAAAGACTTTATGATTTCTAGTCTTTACCTTTCTAAGGCAGATGGATCCCAAAGACCCCTGCTTAGTAAACCAGACCAGTGGAGGGCTGCAAACAGTAGAAGCTGTGAGAGAGCCAACTGATTTTATAAGAAAAAAATGGTAAGCAAAATATGGACATAGGTAGCAAGACAGAACTCACCCAAATGGTATTGGAAATATTCCAAAAAAGGTTAAGTCTGCAGGGAAAATAAGAATACAGAAGAGATGTGGCAACTGCTTTGAGGAATCAGATATTGGGCAAAAAGAATTTTAAAAACAATTTAAAGAATTTTTATTTTATGTGTGCTCTAACCCTCTCCCCTGCACTATGAAATCAGCAGGAAAATCTTCATTCCACTTTAATGATGTTATTTTGAATTTTTATTTACCTATTGTAAGAGTGTAAATATTTTTTCTTTTTTGTTTATTAAGGTATTCTTTATAAATAATAAAAATGACTAATTTTAAGTGTGGGGGGACAAGATGGTGATGAACAAATGCCCGATGCTTTTTTGCCTTAATTTGGGATGACCCTGAAGGGCCACTCCAGCTCTAGAGCTGGATTCCACAGGATCTAATGAAGTATAGTTATTGTAACTGAATTGCAATGTAACTTTTCCCCCTGCCCAATTCTGCTTTTCCTCACAGCCTTACAGGAATGGACCAGGGTGTGCTCAATATATCTCCTATACACAAATCTCACTTGCATTTTATTTCCAGGAAAACCTGGCCTAAGAGAGTTAGTGTTAGAAATGGTCCTAGGACATAGGCTGACCAGAAGTATCATTTTAAACAGGATGGAAAACAACAATACTGTCCGATTTCAAATGGTGTATGTGGTCAGCATAGTCTCACTGGACTAAATTCAAGGTGTCAGTACCATTGTTTTCTATCCTATTTAAAATGGTATCTCTGATCAGCCTATGAGGAAGCCAACTCTAAACTGAAAACTGGGGGCTTACTCACCTGTCAGCCAGAGGACAATGAAGATTCCATCTCGATCAGTAGATTTTGGGATTCTCTAATGAGACAGTTATGTATTCCTCACTGGTGAGGAATGGGGATGGTTACTAATGAAAGGAATGTGAGGTCTAGTGGAAAATCTCAAGCATTTGAGAGGTATAGGGAAAAGTAATAATTTTAAGAACTATGAAATTGGACAATTGTATTACTAGGAGTTATCAATGTATTAAAGAAAAAAATTTAAAAAGCAAGAGGTGAATGATCACCACTTGGAGGTGAATGATCACCACTTGAAGGTGAGATGTGATAGAGTGTTTCTTTGGCTGCACAGAAGAGATTCCCATCATGTGCAGCTAGAGGGCAGTAAAAAAAAAGGTCAGGCCCAGAACTTGATCATTAGGGTAGGAAAGCTCTATAGAAGTTCATAATCTAAACCTTGGCAAATTAGCCACATCAGGATTAGGCACAGGTTGGGACAGAATGGAGATTTAACATCTGAGATAGGGACATCTAGGTTAATAAATTTTAGATCTCTGAAACTCTATACCTTCCTGAATCCTCTGAACATGCAGAAGTAGTCCAACCTCTTAAATGTTAGTCTTCCTCCTAGCTTGTAGGCAATGCAGAGGACTCTCTGTCTTGTAAGACATTATGTTCTGCCCTACACAATAAGCTCTTACTTCCCTACCTGGCCACCAGAGACATGATTAGGGTCAAATGATGGCATACCCAGTTGAAGCAGTGCTGGACCTGCTAAGAAAGGAAAAGAAATACATGCAAAAAAGCTTCAGCATCTAGGTAGCTGCACCAGAGAAAACGAGAGAACATACATGGGTGCAGGATCAAGGAGAGAGGCATAAATTTAGATAACAAAGAGTTGTCCTGTGATATGCTATTTAATGTTTTGTCAGGGAACCCATGAGACAGTGCAAATAAGCTACTAGAATGGACTTGGAACTTTGGAAAAAGTGATGATCTAAGTAAGCTACATGCTAGAGGAAGGGCTAAGTCTAAGTCTTAGGGCTACTATAACAAAATACCATAGATTATGTGGCTGAAACAACAGACATTTATTTCTCACAGTTACGGAAGCTGGCCAGTCCAAGATCAAAATACCAGCAGGTTTATTTCTTGACAAGAGCCCTCTTCCTAGCTTGGAGACCTCTGCCTTCTTTCCATATCCTTATATGACACACAGAGGAAGCTCTGGTGTCTCTTCCTCTTCTATAACAATAAGGAAACTCATCCTGTTATGAGGGCTCAACCCTCATGATCTCACCTAAATCTAATTATCTCCCAAGGCCACACCTTTTAATGACATTACAATGGAATTAATGGCTTCAACTTTTGAATTGGAATGAGGGCACATTCAGTTCCTAACAGTCTCTAAAGGCTCAAAAACATATGTACAATTATGCTGTAATTAGGCTGACCAATCATACCATTTTAAACGGGATAGAAAATGATGCTACTGTCCTGTTTCAACCGGAGTTTATAGTCCGTTTAGTCCCATTGGGCTAAATTCAAGGTGTTAGTAGGTTGACCATATGTACCATTTAAAATGGGACAGTATTACCATTCTTTTCTGTCATTTAAAATGGTATATCTGATCAGTCTAGCTGTAATGGCTATACCAGATAAGGCAGAAAACCCACCAGCCAACTGTGTTCAGTGGAAGGACCGTCCACTTATCAAAGGAGAAAAGAACATTTCAGTGAGAGTGAGGCAGTATTATTGAGAAGCCCCTTGGTAGTTGTTCTCTATAGGCTGGGCTTATCATACAAAATGCTGATTCAGAATAGAGGTCTCAGAAATAATTGAGTCCAGCTGGTAGCACTTAACCATCAGAATTCAGGTGGGAGCAATTGCCGTAATGAATACCAAAGTCTCAGTGGCAGCCTGTGATCCTGACCCATAGAGAGCCATTGAAAAAATAGAACACAACATACTCTGGCACAAGACAGTAAGGAAGCAAATAGTAATATTGCTTAATCTATGCAATAAAAACAATTGAAGATGAATAATGAGGAGGCTGAAGTCAGTGTCCCCCCAAAAATGTCACATTTTCAGGCCACTTCATGAGCCAATTCTACAGCCAAAATCCAACTGTGTGAAGGAGATGCATCAAGTCTCCATAGGGAAGGACTCTACAACAGGACCAGAAGTATTTACAGTAGTGCTACCTCTAGTCCTTTTCTAAAGAAACTCATGACTATCTACATGACAATTGTGTATTGGAAAGGAAGAATAGGGATTTTAGATGTAAGACATGGGGTCTGAATTGATTCTAATTGTTGCCTTACAGCTGCTGACCTGTCTGTCCGCCACCCCCCCATGCCCCCTCGTACACTTTCCCCATTACATTCTAAGGCAGGAGTTAAACATGGAGGCCACAGGGGTATAGAATATCTAGGAGACAGAACTGACCCTCTCTGGGGGCTACTGTACCTCCTTCACTCGCTCACCTCACATCACCCTGTATGGGCCCAGAGGATGGCTTGTTAGTCAATGAAGGGTAAGATTCTTCAAGGGAGAAACAACCTAAAACAGGCACAGTCACATAGGGGCCATCAGGAGAGAGCTTGGGCTCAACAGAGGTGAGGCACAGCTCCTCACCCTCTCTGAGGTTAATCCCTTGCCCCCTGACTGCCTTGGTTCCCGTGTGTAGTTTAGCCTGAGATCTGATGGGATGAGCTCAACCATTCCCTCCTTTAATGGATGTTTATATAATAGCAATGACTCCATTCCTTGGGGTTATGTATATGCATAAGGGCACAATATGTGCTGAAACACAATGGGGACTTTCGGGAACAGTCATAAGGCATGATAATCACAGACATTGGAAAGAGGAAGGTTTTTACTTCCCCATACAAGCCTCACTTCTGCTTTCTGTCCAATAAAAGCTATGCATTGGCCCAACTCAGGGCTCAGTCCATGAAGCTGGAGCCCCTTGACCCCACTTATAGTATATATTCGGCTACTGTCTTTCATCACTTCACGTCGCCCTTCCTGTTCACCCACCGCCTGTGTTGTGGGGGACGCAAAATCTAATAACCCAGGTCAAGAAACATCATCATGGTACCACTTTTAAACTGGTGTATGAGAACTGAGTAATAAACTAGTCCTGGCCAGTGTCTGGATCACAATGTATCTACTAGCTCCACAGAACCACCAAGTGGTTTTCCCCCGGCTCCTCCATTGCTCAGAAGCTGTGGACAATTAGAGTAAAGGGTGATGTATTTGAAGGTACAGCTACAAGGTTTCCTTAGAGAAGATAACCTTTGCCATTGTCAATGAGGACATGTTATACATGCTTTAGTGACCTCAATTTTGTACTGTTAACCCAAATGGTAGAATACATGGGTACTGGAAATAAAGGCGAGAAGCACCGTCATGTAATTCCAATAATGCAGTTGGGAAAGCTGGAGATGATTTTGCCTACCCTCCTGATGGTAGTGGTGATGGTGGTGGGGTATTTGGCAGTGCCTATAGACAGTTTTGGTTGTCACAAATGGAGAATGCTACCGGAAACTGCAACTTTTAAGTGAAACAACCTATAATGAAACCAATTTTACCATAGACTAATTGATATAAATAAGAGTTAAATTCCTATGGCATATTTCTAGTCACAAAATATCATTGAACTTCTACATAAAGACTTAACACACTTCTAATGTTAATCATTAATAAATGTGAGCCATATACACATTTAAGAAATATTAATAAAAACAAATAAGGTGAGTTTCTAACCCAGTTTTTTTCAGTTCAGGGTCATGGGTTACCAGAGCCCATTTCAGCTCAGGTAGCAAGGTGGGAACCCATCTTGGACAGAACACCCTTCCATGGCAAGGCCACTCACATGTACACACACTTGCTCAGACTGGGACAATTTTGACATACCAATTCACCTCACATGCACATCTTGAGGATGTAGGAGAAAAATCAGTACTTAAAGAAAATGTACATGGCCATAAGGAGAACCAGCCAACTTCACAAAGATAGTAGCCCCAATGGAGAATCAATTTTTTTTCTGTTAATGTCATAAAGAAACATTGAATGAAAGGAACTTATTAGAGCATTTGTGTACTTTGAGTTGAGAAGACAGCTGATAGAAAACATATTTTCTGATTGACCACTCTGTTCCCAAGCATGTTTCTACTTTAAGTGCATAATTCTCAGGAGTACTTAATTTAATGAGCTCTCTTTAGGGTTCAGGAGAAAATTAAATATTAGAAAAAAAATTAGAAATTGGACTCTGATTCACCCCATTGAGTTCTATATATTTTGTCTAATAGTTTGTGGTTTATAACTTTGCTATTTATTACAATTAATAAAAAATTTTAAAAGAATCAGATTTCTATGGAAATTTCAAATTGATAAGTGAGATACAGAAACCAAGAATTTGGGTTTTAAGACATTTAATTAGATCCCTTCTGTTCAAAGTGTGGTCAAGTAGCCTTGCTATCATTGGGAATCTTTGAAAAAATAAGAATCTCAGTTCCCATCCTGAAACCTTTGAAGCATTTTAGTAAGATCCCCAGGTATTTTATTCATGCATTAAATCTGAGAAGTGCTAGTCTATGGGGCCTAATCAACACCCAAATTTGTTAACCTGATGACATATGGTCATAGAAGGCCTGACAGTAAGATACCATTTTCGTTATGATTTTCTTGCATGTGCCCCAAACATATTTGTTTATCAATTGTGTTATTGGGATAACCCATGAATAATTAAATTTTAAGAACTCTTTATCAATAAAAAAATGTCTTAGTCCTACAATGAACCTATGTCATAACTACAGAAGCAGTAACTACTGTACGTAATTCTCCTCTAAGGATATTTATGACTATGTATAATATGGAATGCATCAAGATATCTACAGAACTACTTGAGTAAAGTAATGTAGAGGAGCTAAATTACAACACTAACAAAACCAGGACATAACTCATAGCAACATGTCTTAGTTTTGCTATATCTGGCAGTAGCGGCAGCAACAGGATTAACTCAGTGGAAGACTCTTTATAACAGAGAAATGTAAAAAGATCAAGAAGCCAAGAGAAACAGACTTCGGTTTTTCAGTAGTAAATCCTTGTAGGGTCTATTCATATTTATATACTGTTAAAAGAAGTGTTTGTCATGTATCCCAAAATAGTACCAATAAGTACCATTTTTTATTACAAAAATATAAGTAAATACAATAGAGACAGTGTAATGGAATCAATTTTTTAAATAACGTAAATAGAAGTAAAATTATTTCATGATCAAATTCTGGCATCTTTCAGGAGAATAATTAGCACAATCAGTTGAGATTTCATAATAGCCTCATAAAATGTCAAATCACAGCTAGAACCCTACCGGAAGTGTTAGGTAAGGTGCTGGGCATGAGCAACAGGAGGGACAGAAGGTAATATGATCAGTGTCTCACACCATTCACATCCATTCCCCAGGTACTGCCCAGGCCCAGCCCCTAGAGGTAAATTTTTCTGTCAAAATCTCTCAGGAAAAGGGAGATAAAACCGCAACCAGAATTAGCTGGTTTTCAGTGCTTGCGCACAGTTGGACCTTGTCCTTAGTTCGACCCCCAACCTCATTGTAATGTAATTATTTAAAAAATGACCAATCAGATACCCAACCACCTTTCCAACTGTTATTTTCTGCCACATTTGACCTTGCTCAGATAGTGTTAACTGTATTTTATTTCCTTAAACTTACTTGACTTGTCTTTTCTATATTTTTTCCCCGAACATCATAGTCCTTCCCTACTCATGTGTTTAAATACCAATATCCAACACTCTCTAAAACCTTACTTACCTTGATTTATTTTCCTTTAATTACCTGTAACAATTTGACATCTTACATAATCACAATCCACTCCTACTTTAATACTCTCTCTCTGTCATGCGCGCAAACATGTCTGCACACACACACACACACAAATACACACATTCTCACAGGAATATAATGCCAATTTAAGGAATGTTTTTCACTTTGGTTTCCTATGTACTTATAAAATTACTAATTTATACTATGTACTCAACAAATACTGGTTGAATGCATAAATAATACAACAACAAATCACTAGGAATAATTTTTTAAAATGTAAAACTCAGTAGCTTTTGATATCCATGTTTCTTGACGTTTTAAATTCTCTGTTTATAATTGAATGTTGTACAGCAGGTAGACTACATGCCAAGTAGATTTTTATCTGGATGATAAATCATTTTTGATGTACATTTAATGCATTTATTTGGAAAATTGCAAATAAATAAACAAATAACTAAACTTCATCTCTAATATTTGTAGTATTTGACTAGTAAGTTAGGATGTAAAATCATAATAGATGGAGATTTTCAATTATATTTAGTATCTTATTTGCATTATTATAGTATGCCACAAGTTAAATACAGAGTGAGATATTTACATAGGAAAAAATCATGTTATGTGATGAGAAAATTTATGTTGCAAAAATTTACCAAGAGTTAACAAATGAAAGACTTTTGAAGAATTGGGAGTTATAAAGAGATTGAAGATAAATGCCTTGTTTTCGGGTAGCTTAAAATCTATTTGTGGAGATAATACATGCATAGACAAAGAAAATTAATTTTCTTAAATTAATGACAGAGAAAGCAAGTTAACCTCTGATCAGGGAAGACAAATCTTCAGAGAGGAGGTATTTTGGCAATGAAATACATTTTCCTAAATTACCCAAAATGAAAAGCAACTTGAGAAATTAATAGCATATTAACTATTCAAAGTTGTAATAGAAAAGAGAATGAATAACAAATAAACTCTCTATCCCAGCCAGGATCATATGTAAAACTCCAAACGATTACTTGACTACTACAAAAGACATAATTTCTATTTACTCTAGACATAAAAAAGGTAATGCTTGCATAGCTTTTTCTGTTTTGACGAGGAACACATAACTTTAATGTTTTAAATGCCCACTGAGTTAACTATAACTCGCAGATATAGATGATGTTTATGTTTCTAATGAATCCCAAAAGTGATGACATATCAGGATAATGTGAACAAACAGCCCCTTTAATGCTTACAATAGTGAATGGGTTTGAGCAATTTTCATTTCAAATCAAACTGAAAAGGAAACAAATCAAAAGCTGCATGGACCAGTGACAATTGTATAACTTCCGATTATATCCTTGTTATTCCATGAATCTGTAAATTTGACACCTGCAGATGTTAGAGTATGTTATATTGCTATCTTTTTATTAAAATTCCTAGTGATTATGTTAACAGGACAGTTCTTTTTAGGAATTGCTTTATTATATATCCCTCCTATCTATTTGCCATATACTTTCCATACTACATTGTCATTTTCACGTGCCTAATTTAGAAATATTTCTTTTTTGTCTTTTTCTTCCAGTCCACCCTCTCCCTAATCCCATTTCCCCACACCCGTGTACATCACAGTAACAGATCAGCAAATAAAATTATTTTATTTTTGTTATAATAAGAATTAGCCTATGGTAAGGCTCAGGTACTCATTAACTAGTGAGAATTACTTTAGATACTGAATATAATTCTTCTCATGGAAATACCAGCAAGCAAACGTGAATTCATCAGATGACAAATTCAGTTCCCTTCAAGTTACAAAAGGTATTTTTCTACAACAGACTTCAAATAAATGGTTTTTACATTCAAGTCATATACATTTTTCTCTTATATGCCTCTTACTGTCTTGCTTATGATTTTTAACAAATCTGCTTGATATCCCAAACCACAGATAATTAAAGACAACAAACAAGTAGGGCCAGGAGACTGTAAAATTCTAATAAAGATATAGGAGATTAAATCAAAGTGAAAATTCTCAATTAACAGAGAAAGGGAGTTTCCAGTTCCAGATGGCAAGGGAAGAAGATCCTGAACATACTTCCCACTGACACACCAAATCTACAGCTACAAATAGAACAATTTCCTCTGAAAAAAAAAATAAAAACAAAAACAAACAACAACATAAAACCTAAAGGGTGGCTGAGCAACAACTACAAATCCACCAAACAAATCCTGGAGGACACCTCAGATACAATCTTGCCGTAAACTCCACCCTCAGCGCAGTGACCCACAATCAGGAGCTAACTAAAAACCTGGAGCAGAATTCTCCCCAAAGAGGGAAGGGTTTGAACCCCACACTGGGCACTCCCACTTTTAATACCTGCTTCTGAGAAGTGAGCTCCCAAAACATCTAGCTTTGAAGACCAGAGGGGCTCCTATTGAGAAGTCCCACAAGGCTGCATGTAGTTTAGAAATGCCTTTGAAAAGGCTTGTGCTCTTGCACTTCCTACCCCAGAGCCCAGCTCAGACAAAGCCTATCAGAACCAGACTTTGAAAGAGCCTCATTTACCTATATTAAAACTTTGGCCTGAGAGGCAGGCATCTAATTTAAAACATACATGTAGGAGCCTGCTGGACCACTCTCCGGGGATGGAGACAGTCAGGCCCCCATCTTAAAGCTTTCCCTCTGCTTGACATTCTCTCTCTCTTTCTTTTTCTTTTTCTGAAGAATCCACCTCCCCTACCTTTCTAGCAGGTGCCTTTTTTAAATTATTGATTTATTTATTTAAAAATTCTAGACTTTCCTTTTTCTTTTTGCTTGCCCCTAACCTGTGAGTGCCTTTTTTTTCTTTCCTGAGGCCCCACAATTGCTTCTTCTCCCAACTTTGGGTGCCTTTAATTTTTTTCTTTTTTAAGATTTAAGAAATATTCTCCTCCTCCTCCTTCTCCTCCTTCCTTTTCCTCCTCCTTTTTCTTTTTAGATTAAGTCCTGATTTTAATTCTTCTTCTTCGTCAACCTCTGACCCCAGCCTGTGCCGTGTTAGGGCTCTCCCTCTGCTATACTCCAGAGTGCCAGCATCTCCCGGAAAGGAGCCTTTATACAAGTCTGCTGCCTGGTTTTTGCTGCTGCTGCTGCCCAGAGGACAACTCTTCTTGGCCTATCCCTGGAGGTCAGGGGAGCTTGTTATGACAGGTTCTCATGCTACTATAAAAATCAAGAGACAGTTCTCAGAAGTCTACTGCCTTCAGGACATGGCACAGACATGCACCCCAATCTTTCTGTAAAAGTGGTCTATTTGCTTGTCCAGGAGCTTTGGCCTAAGTGTCAGGCTTCTGGTTTGGCCCAGATCTAGGAGCCCATGGAGTTTGCTCTCAGAGAACAAAGGCCAGTGAATGCCATCTTTGTGCTCACCCTCTGTCTCTCTCCAGTTGGCCAGTATCTCCCAGAAAGAAGCTTGTACTCTTGTCTGGTACCACAGTTTTTGTGGCTGCAGCCAGGGGATACCTCTGCTATGGCCTGGCTCTGGTGGTTAAAATTTCAGATTTGGGGAACCACTATAAAGGCCTTATATGGACTCAAATTATGAGATTTAGATATTGCAAAATTATAGCATTTAATGTGTGAGGATGTCTAATTTAATGATTCTCAAACTGTCTTAAAACATTTCTCAAAAATGTTTCAGGAACCTTTACTGGAAATAAAGTTGGGATGAGAGGAAACATGAATAAGAAACTCTTCAAATCCCAAATCTTGCTTTAACCAGAAGAGACATTCTATTACTGATACCAAAGTAAGATTTAAAATATGAGGATTTTATAGCAGACATTGCTGTGTGGAAGAAAAAATGTTCAGGTGGCTGGAGAAGGCTGGGGCAGCCATTGGACAATGATGCAGGTCTTATCCTAAGGGACAAGGGCAAACTGAGAGAGTTAGCAAGGTCTTCAGGGAGTTCTCAAGATAAAGGTGGTCTTCTTTACAGACAAAGGAATCCTGTGTCTGACAAAAATGGGCCTGCCTTAACATTGCTCAGTCGTTGGTGGGGAGCATTCCATGGAAAGCGTGGTCTCCTTGCAAACTTGACAACCGACATCAGGACAGAGCAGATAGAGCTCCTGGTCCATTATTCTCTACAGTTGAAGGCTTGTGAGGTACATTCTCAAGGCTGCCACATGGGTGAGCTCCAGACTACAATGCTGAGCTAATAATGTCTGTGAAGAAAGGGAAGGAGGGGGAATGATTGAGTGTTAAGAGCCTCAAACTACAGTGCAGCTCTGAGAAAACTCCTTAGCCTGATGGAGAAATTTTGAGCAGATTATCTGATAGAGAAAGTTATCCTTATTAAGGCACAAATGACACAATTCTTGTATTTCCACTGTTGACAGTCATTGGATGTAGCTCAGAGAGAAAGTGGCCTTGGGATAAATACATCAGATTCTAAAGGCCCAGGAGCTTCTAAAGGAGTCTCAGTCAGTTACCATTATTTGGAGAAAGTATTTTTCTTAAAGAAAGATCTGGTGCGGCATCTTCATGGCTGCCATAGTATTTCATGGACAAAACTATTTGTAAATAATGTACCTAATAAATAGGCTCACCAGACATACCATTTTAAGTGAGACAGAAAACAACAGTACTGTCCCATTTCAAATGGTAAGTATGGTTAAGCTTACTGGCACCTTGAATTTGTCCAGTGAGACCATTCTGATCATTCGTACCATTTGAAAAGGGACAGTACTATACTGTTTAATATTTTATTTAAAATGAACTCTGGTCACTCTACTGAAAAATCCCTCATTTTACTGATTATAAAATTTATGAAATGGCTCTCCAAAGCCACACAATTATTTACAGCTAAAACCAAAATCAAAATATCTTTATTCTCTGTTCAAATTTATTTCAACCATACTTTCATGCATTTCCAGAATTCAGTTCCATAATATAGTAAGTAATTTACTTTCCTCTTACTACTAAAAACTTCAAATAATTACAGGATGAAAAGAAATCACATTTTGGCTTGCATCTTACCTTAATCTTTCTTTTCTTTCTTTATAGATTTTGAAATTGTTAATAAAATTCTTAGAGAGAAATTTAAGGTCAACAGGTAAAGATGATTTTTTTAAGCAAACTTTTATTGATTTGCAAATGAATAAATAAAGTTATAGTTAGAATTAAATTGTCTGACATTATCTGAATAGTAAGTGACTGTACAGGATAGTCCAATTTGTCTAATTGAAAGAGAATCAAAGGAAACTGCTCACTTCTTTTGATGTGCTAATTTTCATATATTTGCTCCTGTTGACAGGATTTCTTGTTATCTTTTTTAAAAAAGAATCATAAAAAACATTCATCTACAGTCGATTAACCAGTATGTACTCTTCAAGGCTTCTGGAATTTTAAATCACAATTTGTGAAAATACTTTACATAGTATTTTCTTCTCTTTTTTAAAACTCTAGACAAATAAATACAAGGAGTGTTGAACTTTGCATAAAATAAATTCTAGAAATAAAATTAAATTAAAAAGGTGAATTTTGGTGCTGTTATTTCTATGATGTTGAGTCTCTAAGTAAAGTTATAAAAGTAGAGTGTTCATATTTTTACCTTTTCTGTTGATTTTTTTCAGTTATTGAACAGTACAAATGCTATTTATTTAAGTTAGCTTTCTTTTTGTGTATATGTGTGTGTGTGTGTGTGTGTGTGTGTGTGTGTGTGTGTATGTAATATTTGTAGTCAAAACATATACTTGCTTCTTTATGAGGTCTTTTCTGATTGCATGCTCAGTGGTGTCTTCTGCTTACAGTCAGAAGAAAATAGAATGAAAATAGTAACATAAAGTAAAACTGGAATTAGCTATATCAAAAGAGCCAATTTTATAAAAGGATATATAATATTTTTTCTGGTGTCAGAGTTTTGGCTTAACAACCTATATCATCAGATAGTAAGTATTAATAAAATACTAGTATCTGTACTATACATTATGGTTTTACAAAAGAAATTAAAGATTTTCTTTTGACTGACTAAAATAAAGGTTTAATCACCAGGATCTCAGATCTAAAGTGAGTTTAGAGATCATTCAATTCATTTTCTTCCCTATCCATGTCTTTAGAAAATAGCCAATAAATTAGCAACTGCATGGGTCAAGATGAACTCTAATTGTTAAAAAATGTCTTCATTGTATAGGCTATGTGCATCTCATCCATTGGTTTAATTTATTTTTTGTGAAACAGCTCAAAATTGTTTCAATCCCTTTTTCCATGTGGTAGCACTTTAATATTAAAGGCAACTCTTATGCCCCTTGTCTTCATGTCTTAGCCATATAATTTTATCTAGATGTATACTAATATGATTTTCTTTTAAGAATAAATATTTGGCTACTATGGCTTTAACTATATCCTGGATTTCATTAAGAGCCTTGCCTAAAGAAAGCACGTTTGGGAGAACGGTTAGAAGTTTTTATTTTCTTGACTGATGTAAAAAATAAGATTCTTGATGAGAATCAATGGAGAGGGAGGAGTTTAGCTCCATCAAATCCTTGAGAAGTCAGAGAAAAATCTCTGGGGAAATTGCAGGAGAAATGACAGAGAAGGGTGTGCTTTAAAAATAACAGAATCTGCTAATAAGATTTAATTGGGTCAGCTTCTTACTATTATCTCAATCTTTCCTTTCATTTAGTGTTATTACACACACCAGATGAAATGATGAGATGCTTTTGTAGTGAACAAACTGAAAGTTGGTAAAAATATAAGAAATTTTTTAAATGTAGAAAAAATAATTATTGTAGCTATCTTGAAAATTAGTTTATATTTTTGCATGTGTGCATCCTAGTTTCCATTACATAGAAATTATAATTCATTGGGAGTTCCCTGGTGGTGTAGTGGCTAAGTCTTTGGCGCTGTCAATGCTGTCTGTAGTCTGGGTTCAATTCCCAGCCAGGGAACTTACCCACATTAAAAAAAAAAATTACAATTCATTATATATAACCTAGATAAGGGTGAATCTGATTTTATAATTCTAAAATAAAGGTAAAACTAAAATTAAGATTTACCTTCTTTTAATCTAAGTGTTTTAATTTATAAGTAATAAGATAGAGTACTGTTTAAGTTTTACACTAGAAATTAGATTTACACTAGTGTAGTTGAAATCTTCTAAAACTCAAGATTTACTTTCACCCATGTTCTAATAATATTGTTTTACAAATTGACTATTAAAAATCAGCTTCTAGGAAGCTAAATATATTTGTTTCCAGCACATAATAACTTATGGTGAAATTAGAAACAGCATTTGCAAATACTTTTATGCACAGAGACAATATAGTATTTTGTCGAAGTGTATATTAATACTATACATACTGCTCTAGATTTTGACTTTTTATTGTATACTTGTATTATTTTTTGGTACTGTTACTCTGAACCACTTTTGGAACGTATATTGCTATTTAGCACTTCAAACTAGTTAATTCTTAAAATTTAAGAAGGTGCACAACAAAAAGCAAAAGATTTGCTATGTAAATCTAGAGGTATTATTAGTGTACATAAATATTTTGAATCTCATCAGAACAGGAAAAAAGGAAGGAAGGAAGTGTGAGCTAAGATACAGCAAAATTATTTCTTGTTAGTATTCTTGCTTCCTACATCTCTATAAAATATTATTCCACTAAAAATAGTAAAATTACTGCAAAATAAAGCAAAAAGCTTACTAAGCTGGAGACTAAAATATTCTAATGCATTCACTCTTATAGCTGTGTCATGACATTCCTTATTTTAATTTTGCTAGATTCCTTCTTCATTTCGTCTTCAAATAGCACCCGGACTTATTTTGAGAATTGGCCTCACCCATCTATATGGCTGTAATTAGAGCTCCAATCACTAAACTTTGTTCTGAACTTCAAATGAGAATTTAACTCAGGCTTGACCAATAAAAGTACCTCATCCTTCAAGCTACAGATATTGGCACAGTGATCTCAGAAAATCTTGAGTTTTTAATACAAAAATATTGGGAAAGAGAAAACCTTTGCTTCCTCCTGAATAGCCTCTTAGGAGTATGTAAGCCTTGATCTGTCAGAGGCCATATACTCCCAGAGTATGAAGGAAGTCTGTCTGCAGAAGCAAGAGAAATGAGGCCAACTTACAGAGAAAAGTATAGGAAAAAGACAGATGAATAAGAACTTGAGGACATCATTTAAGCTTCAAATTCATTGATAAAAGCACCAATAAATTTCTCTCTCTCTCTCTCTCTCTCTCTCTCTCTCTCTCTCTCTCCCTCTTTAATTTTTGCTTAGGCTAAGTTGATTTGAGTTTTCTAATGTGTTACTGGCAGAGTACCCACAAATATAAGACAATCAAGTAATAGTCTGCAAAAGAAAAGTAATGCATGGTAACCTATTATATCCTTTAGAAAACTTGTAAGAATTTCATCACAACTTTTTTTTTTTTTAAATATGAGTGATAGAAATAGAGCATTGGTTCCTAAGTGGTGATGGACATACCCCTGGTGGTACTTACTGGGCCATTCAGGGCTAGCAAAAAGTAATTAGTGAAGGAGAAAAACAAGTAAAGTAAAACAATGCAAAACATTAGTTATGGAATAATAAATGTTAAGTTTAAATCACCATTATTGGAGACACTTCAAAAATTAGATCACATTAGCAAATGATAATTAGTGAAGGTGTGACTATGAACCCTTCCCCCAAACCACTCTTCTATCAATCATTACCCACAGTTTCAGAACTATCCATTTGTGAAGTTTCTAGAACTTCCTCAAGCATATAAATACATCAATAGCCAGACTGTTTGATCAGTTTAGTTATTGACTGAGTAAAACAATTGCATTGTCTTTAATTGTGATACTTTTCAAGTAGTTTTTTAATTTAATGTTTCACATAGTTTCAGTTAAAATCAATAGTCAGTGATTTTTAAGCATCAGTTATCGGTCAGTGGTTGAAACCAGGAATGGTTAAAAAACCAAAATTTGATGTGGATTATATCCCATTGCCAAGTACTTCTCAACACGTGTCTGCATCTATGAGTACACCCACACTTGGAGATAGTAAAAAGGTGAGTGTCTCAGATCCAACACAGAAGAAAAGGAAATACTCTGAAGAGTACATTAAATATGGATTTTCATTTGTAGGGGATGATGACTCTCCTAAGCCTTTGTGTGTTGTGTGTGGGGAAATAGTACCCAACAACTGCATGAAACAGTTTCCACTCATGTAATATTTAGAAACTAAACATCCTATTTAATAAAACAAAAAAATGCATTACTTTCAGCACTCAGGAAAACATCCAACTATTAACTTCACACATGATGTCAGGAAAGAAAGACAAAGAAAATGCAGTTGAGGCTTCATACTGTATTGCTTATTACACAACTATATGTGTTAAAAACCACAACATAGCTGAATATTTAATTTCTTCTTGTATTAAGGATACCATTTTTTTGTATATTTGGGGAAGAACATGTCTGCAAAGTCAATATTATCTCTTCTTCAAACAATACACTATCTCGATGAATTCAGGAAATGTCTGATGACATTGAAGCTGTAATAGTAGCTAGAATTAGAAAAAGTAAAATCTTTCCTATCTGAGTCAATAGAAGTGTAGATGTTGCTGATATATCTATTTTGCTTGTCATTGTGAGGTATTTGGTAGAAAATGAAATTGAGGAAAACCTGTAGCTTTGTTAGTCATCAACGGTAATTACCACTGGCAAAGATGTTTTTAATGTAACCAATGGTTATTTCATTGAAAAGAACATTAGTTGGCTGAAATGTTGTGATATATACATGGAGGGAGGCAACCTATTTCAGGTTATTTTATAGGCCTGTGTGTACAAGTTATAGAAGTAGCTCCCCATGTACCATGGAGTCACTATTGCATTCATAGACAAAGTCTTACATTCAAGTTTCTTCTTAGTGAACTGAAAGATGTTCTTGAGAAGGCTGTAAAATTTTATAATTTTACTAAGTCACGACCATGAAACGCCAGATTATTTAAAACTCTGTTTGAACAGATAAACAGCATTCACCAGCACATTACTTTTGCATACAGAAGTAAGGTGGTTATCTCATGGCAAAGTACTTACATGGATGCTTGAATTTAGACATGAAGTTCAGGTATTTTTTGAAGACCATAATTTCCCTCTTGCTCCAAAATTTCAGGACAGTGATTGGCTTCAAAATCTTGCATATTTATCTGATATTTTTCTAGAAATAAATAATTCACCTTGGGACTTCAAAACAGCTCAATCACTATATTCAAAATAACTGACAAAACTTAGTCAATGATTAAAAAACTGGACTTTTAGAAAGCACATATTGAAAGAGTCAGCCTTAAGTTTTTGAAATTCTGCACAACTTCTTATCCGAGAATGACTTGTACCTATCCCAACACTTGAAAGAGATTATTGTAAGTTACTTGAAAGTTTTTAAAGTGTCCTTTTGTAAGTATTTCCCTCAATGTGTAAAGGAAACAACTGGATTATAAAATTCTTCAATGAAGAATTCGTCAAAGAAATTAAACTATCAATCAATGAAAAAGAGCAGTTAACCAAACTTTTCACCAATTTTTCTTTAAATTCTGATTTAGAAAATTAACATTTTCTTACTTTCTGG
The DNA here is from genome assembly GCA_004026885.1 of Lyroderma lyra. Classification (NCBI taxonomy): domain Eukaryota; kingdom Metazoa; phylum Chordata; class Mammalia; order Chiroptera; family Megadermatidae; genus Lyroderma; species Lyroderma lyra. The sequence goes on along the minus strand of PVJL010002169.1, from coordinate 142,355 downwards.
GTTAGCTGTCAGTGAGGAATACAAACAGCTCAGTGAGAAGGCACTCAAACACTTGTTGTCATTTCTTAATAATAAACTAGTAAAGAGAGTTTTTTTTTTCTTACACCTTCATAAAAAATAAGCACCTCAACAAGCTTAAGGCAAGTCTGGATTTAAGGCTGTATCTTGCATCTTCTCAGCCTCGTTTCAAGAGTCTAAGTGCATCAAAGCAAGCTCAATTATCTCACTAACATTGTTTTAATTGGCTAGTAACCTGCATAATAATTATTAGACTTTTCAGATAGCACAAATAAATATTATCAATAATAAATTGAAAGTTTGTCAAATACCTGATTATCATGATCAATATTTAACTGTTATGAATATTATAAAATTAAATCTGTGGTTTGTACTTTTAGTGTAGTAACTTTTCTTTCCTAACTTATTATCCTTTCCACTATTTTATACTAGGATAGGCACTGAACAAAAGTGTCAGTCTTTAAAGATAGCTGTTTTAAAAACAAGGGGTACAATTTATAGTGATGGGTTTAAAAGGGGTACACTAGTGAAAAAAGATTGGGAACCACTGAAATAGAGCTTTTTATTTGTCTAAGAATATATAGCATGTTCAAATATTTGTAGCCATTATTGTAAAAGCTGGGTTTAAAAACTTTATAATTATTATTTCAGTTTCAACTTCAGTTTTACCTACATAAGAATGTCATATAATTAAAACTTCAAAACAATAACAGTAGTTGTGAATTGCCTGCTTATGTTATAATCTATTTATGAGAAAAAAGAAGAAAGGAAATTTTTTATCTTTTCCTAAACCCAAACCACCAAACAGGCAAGTTTCCAAGGCTTTAAAGAAATGATAGTGAAGAGTAACAAATGTCTGAAATAATTTAGTCATATTCTTAAAATTTTTAGCTTAACTTCATTTAATTGCTATTACATTTTAGAGAGTATGGTTTGGCAAAAAAAATAGGAAGGAGACTTTTGCCTGCCAGTTTTCTTGGACATGAGCAGAAGCAACAGCAGATTATCCTTCTGGTGATTTCACAGGATACTTTTTCCATCGGGGTGCCAAAATATGTATACACATTTAAAGAGATATTATCTATGTATTACTTTTTGAAATTGAATTGAATTATGGTAGCAATGTGTAGTATGGCATTTGCTCAAAAGATGGCATTAACCAAATAAATGTTACCATCACCATGTGACAGGCAGGACAGTCAAAGAAAATGGCAGAAAGTATGGTTGTCATTCAAGGAGCACAAGACCATTTGACAGGACAATGTATAGGAAGAAGAGGTGTGGTTGAGTTTATGGGGGACCTTAAAGAACGTGATTCATCATAGAAAACTGGCTACATTGACAGTACTTCGGGAGGAAATTGAAACGGCATGTGCAGAGATATAAGTGGACACTTTGTGACCAACATTGCTCAAGCAATAGTGTGCCATAATCAGAAGTGTATGGACACTGATGGTCACCACTTGGAGAACCTCTTGTAATTGCAGAAGTCAAACGTGATTTGTATTCATCTTTTATTATTGGTATAAATTGAGTATTACAATTTTAATAGTTTTTTTCCTTTCTTAAAATGTGTATGTATTTTCTTGGCACCCTCTGTATATATGAGGGCTGTCCAGAAAAAATACACACACACACACACACACACACACACACACACACACACACGTATATTTCTTTTCTCCCAGCCTCTAAACTGTGAAACAGCTTGAATTAAACCAATATGAGCAGCCAATATGAGAGAAGAAGTTTAAATCACAAAATAATAAGTTATCTGCTAAAAGTGTTAAAATCTTTTTGCTGAACACAAAATAATGCCTGGCAACTTAAGGACAAATTCAACATAACAGACTGTGCTGGACTGTCTCTAAGATGGTCCCTTATGATGTATTCCCCCTGGTATTCACACCCCTGTATATTCCTCTCTCCTTTAGTAACTTGCTTCTAACCAATAGATTATGGCAATGTTTAAGTGAAATTACTTCTGTGATTATGTTACAAAGGGTTGTGACTTTTATCTTAATAGAAAGCTCTATTGCTTTCATAGCTTGTACATTTTCATGATGTCACCTGCCATGATCTAGAACCAAGGACAGCATCCAGCCAATAGCCATGGAAAAAGTGAGGTTCTCATTCCAACAGACTGGGAAGGCTTGAATGATCCTGGTGTCTACAGAAAAGCATGAAAATTGGAACTTCAGGTTTGATTTGAAACTCTGAGTTGACCTCTTAATTTTAGTCTTATGGGAAACAATGACCCAGATAAACCATGCCCTGCTTACTGACTCATATAAACTACGAGATAATAAATCTGTTTGTTTTTATCTGCTAAGTTTTTGGGTAATTTGTTATGCAACAAATTTTACCTTCATTATGATGGATGCAAATACAGAATTAGTGAAATTAAAACATTTATGGTGTTACCTAAGAAAACAGTTTCTAGCAATATTGAATTCCAAAGGCTTCTATATATTTTACACAAAATAAAGTCTCTATTTTATAAAAATATCTTTTTTTGTTGTTGTATCTGTTACAAATGAACTTGAAGAAAAAGAATATTAAAGGTGAGTTTGAAGTTCTAGTAGAGGAATTTCTACCAGAATGAATAACACTGCACTGTATAACAAAACTATGGAATTTGTCTAACCATAATTAAAATGGTGGTCAAAATTCCCTATAGTCATATAAAGTTCTCCTAATTAAGGTATATTCATTTATACATTCATTCATATTTTTATAAATATTTATTAAGCATGTACCTTTCATCAGAAATTCTTGTAGATGTATGAACCACAGTGGCAAGCAATATAAATTATTTTATTTACCTCCAACTATAACCTTTGAGGTTGTAGATCAATGCCCAAGTTGAACACTGGTTTCCTAAATTCATATCCACCACTATGCCACTGAATATTTGGCCTGTGAGATTTGGCCTAGATTTTTATTTCTTAATTAAAACTGAAGTTAGATATTCTTATATAATCCTCTCTTAACACTGTCTATAGGATTTGTCACAAATGAGACTTAAAATTTATAATAAATTACTCTTAATTGGGGCAAAATGTATGTACATTTCTTATTATAGTCAGTTGCATATAAAATTTATGATTTTTATACAGAGCGAAGATAAAAATATGTTATTCATTGTATGAAATTGAAAAAAGACTATACAGTTTGTGGAATTGAATGAAGTTTACATCGTGAATATTGAATGAGCTATAGAATTAATTTTGTAGATGAAACAAAGTTTTGACAATTTTCTGATACACTGTGCCTAGTAGTCATTTCACATTCACTGTTTACTGTCATTGCCTACAGAAATTTCTTCTTTCTTTATTTATAAGTAAGTATATACAAAAAGATGGATTTTGCTTTGGCCATAACTTTTGGGCAGATGTTGGGACTACTGGCAGTAACATAGGTTAGACTAAACCCCCTTTTCTCTACTTCATGGTACACGTAGGTAAGGGCCTTCAATGTACGTGCCTTATACAATTACCACGTGAAAATTGCTGTCTATAAAAAAATGTCCTTTTCATTATTGATTGTAACATCACATTCTTGGTTCACCATGCAATTATCAGTAAGGCCATTTCAGTGTCTCACCAACTAGAAAAATATAAACGATCAGTTCATTAGCAATGTAGAAGTCAAATTCTTTCATTTGTTTAAAGAAAATGCTGCTCTTCATGAAAAACATTCCAAAGATGAAAAATGGCTCCTTTGTTACAGAGAAGGCAATATTTTATTATAAGTCCACACAAACTGAGGCATTTTATACCAAATTCTTCATGTTGTCTTAGAAAAATCTCATTCATAAATATACCATGATAGTACTATATTATACTTGTCTCAGTTTCAAAGTTTTCCTGAATTAATATTGTTTCAGTAATGAATCACTGTAACATGTACCATGTTTAGAACTGTTATTCAAGGCAGTGTAATGTGGTATTACTGTGATTGCCTGACAGATCATGTGGTGATTTGAGAGCCTTTTCTTTGACATCACTACCCCAATAGAGACTATTTAAAGGCAGGAAGTAAAGACCACAAACTAGGATCCTAGACAACTGAACTCTATGACTTGCTGGAAAGTTTATTGCTTTTGGAATATCTACTTAGTTTTGAATAATGATACCATGAATGATCAATTTCTAAAATATACTTAAAACCAAATATATTCGACATTATTTCCTGTTATGTAAAAATATGTACTTTTCCTTTCTTAAAATTACTTGTTAAAAATTTATTGTCGATTCCTTTTTATCTTTTGAATTCATACTACTATTGCTGTTATTATTATTAGTAGTAGTAACAGCTAATATTTATAGTATGTTTTTATGCTAATTCTGGCATGTATGCCATCACTGATTCTTTAGAACATTGCTATCAAAGTAATACAATTATTATCAATCCCATCTTCCAGATAAGGAAACAGGACTAAGTAACTTATTTCATGTGACACGCATCAACTAAATGGTGCAGTTAGGGTTTAGGTGAAGCTACTCATGCTCTTAACAAATAAGTAAAAAGAAATTAGAAGCACCTAAGTAAGCATCCTGGTGGATTTCAGAGGTCAGGTAGAAAAACATCACATTGTGATTGCTATTAAGCATATATCATCATTTTCATGGTGGCCACTTATATATTGTATTTGCATTATATAGCTATTTTTTAGGTGAAATGTCTATATTATAGACTTGGTAACTTTCTCAATATCATTTCTCCACACTGCTAACCTTTATGAGCATATAAAGTATTAAATACAATAATTAACTCCAATGTTAATTTTTATGTGGCTTTATAACCAAAATACATGCATGAATCTATTTCAATTTGGTATGCACCTACACACACTTATACTCTAGTAAATGCGTGTTTATGGTAGAAAAATATTTAAATATATGACCTATTCTGATGTAAACAATGTGATACAAATGTGATGAATCAAAGATGTGTGCCATTTTATTCCTCTTGAATATCAGTTTTGGTGATTAATGCTTCTATAGTTGGAGCCAACCATGCCATCTAGTGTACAGAGTCGGTGCTACCATGAACAGTGACCACAAACTCACGAACACAGAAAGCCACAATCTCAGAATTCAGTAAATTTTACTCATTATATTTACCTCATGAGATTGAAAGCCATGGAAAAGTATTGTGTGTGTGTGTGTGTGTGTGTGTGTGTTTTCAGATAAGGAATGGAAGGTTATAGCTGTCCTCAACAATAAAGGCAAAGGTAACAACTACAGGTAGTCGTGATACAGGCCATTAATCCCTGTTCCCTTCTCTTCTTCTCCCCTCTTGGAACCACACACATGCTTCTATGACATCATCTCAAAACCTTGCCCACTGATGAGGCACCACATTATCAGTTCAAGTAATCGTACAGAAACATATCAAACATAATGCTAGAAACATTAGGAATAAATGAAACAACACTGGATCTTTTTAAGAGAAAAATCGTAAAGATGACCAAACACAAAAAATACAGACGTATCACTGAAATACTTGATGACAATGTCATTTGTATGTAACAAGTAAAATATTAAAATCTTATTAAACTAATTACATTAACATCTTCAGTCTGATTTCAAATCTACGCTTCATCCCTTGTTATTCACCTTAAAACTCAGTTTCACTCTATTGTTAATTGGAGATAATTGCAGTACTCATATCAAAGAATCATTGTGAGGATTAAACTAGATAATACACATAAAACACAAAAGACAGTTCTTAACAGATAGTAAAGACTCAAATGTTTGATACTGAATAAGGATCCACACACTTGGCTGGAATGACAGCTCCACCGAGTTCTCTCTGACTCAGTCCTCCACCATCTGTGAATCTAAAATATTGGCTAGAATTTAGTCCCATAGCCACACCAACCTTTAGGGAAAGCTGTAAATTGCAACCAAGATTTTCTTAAAACAAAGAAGAGAAGAATATGTGTTGGAAATGCAACTATTGGTCTCTGACATAAATGTGTTGCTATTTAAATCTAAACTTAAACTGAACCTGTTGCACATTTATAATGAGATATTGAACATTCAGCTATATTTGGACTCTTGACAGATAATGATCAGATGAAGTATCACAAAACACTAACATTCTCCTAAACATTTGCTCTCTGCTCTTAATCATCACTTTAAAATGAATAATGCTGCAACAATACGGATGCTTGTCTATTGCATTATATCCCACTTTTCACCTCACAACAGGTACGTAGTCTGCCTTACACTCTGAACATGAATGTGTAGTCACTCATTTCTTGGGATAAAAAGCAAGGTTTAATAACAAGAGTGTCAATAAATTCACTTTCTAAGTATAGAAAACCTGTAAAGTTCTTTAGGCACTCCATAAATTTGGCACACTTCATTTTATAAGAATAGTTTTTTCCTTCGAATGCAGCAAATGTGTCAGTAACTAGAATGCAGTCTACAAACACATAGAGTTAGGATTGCACTTATTAACACTTGTATTTATTAATCCTAATATCAATTATGTGTTAATCATCTATTAATACTAAAGGTTTTGTAGATTTTTTTGAATTTTCTAGACATGCTTATGCCATCTGTGGGAAAAATATTTTTACTTCATATTTCCCAATATTTATATTTAGTTAACCTCTTTTGTATGACATTGGCTAAACTTTCAGTACAAAATTAAAAAGTAGTGACAGTGTATACTTTATCTTTTTTCTAATTTTAAATAGAAAGCATTACATATTTCACCTTGTAGTATGATAGCTGTAGATTTTTTTTGTAGATTATTTTTAAATGAGATTCAGAAAGATCCCTTCAATTCCTAGGTTTTTGAGAATGTTTATCATAAATGGTTGCTGTATTTTATAAATACTTCCTCTGCCTCTGGAGATGGCCACATGGTTCTTAAACCTTATTGTTAACGTGATAAATTACATGATTATTTTTGTAATAGTAATTTATTTCAAATTTCTGAAATAACTCCCATTTGGGTATGGTGATATATGTGTATATGTGTGTGTGCGTGTGTGTGTGTATACCTATTTGTTTGCATATATACACAGATATGTTTATAAATATTTTGTAATATTTTTATCCATGTGAGAAACTTCATGTATTTTCATTTTTATAATTGTCATACCAAATGTTGACATGATAATTATGCTGACTTCAAAAATGAACTGCAAAGTACTTTCTCATATTTTCTTACCTAGAATAGTTTGTATGAACATTATATAACTTATTCCTTTAATATTGAAATATTAAACATCTAAACCTAGAGTTTTCTTGGTGAAAAACTTTAAATTATCATTTCCATTTATAACTTATTTTGAGATTACAACTTTTATATTTTATCCTCAAGCCTGACTAAAGTTAAGAACATTAGATTAGAGTGAGTGTTAACAATTGTGTTAACAAAAGTAAATATAAGAATTGAGGAAATATGTGAAGGGTTTCACTTTATATAAAAGTTCAAGTTACTGATGTTAAAATATATGAAACGGTAATAATGTGACTGCTTATGTTCTACTTATAATAGATTTTATTACATTCCCCACGCTGTGTTTTACATCCGTGTGACTATGTTGTAACTACCAATTTGTACATCTTAATTCTTTCACCATTCTGATTTATTCCACCAAATCCCCTTCCATCTAGTAACCATCCCTTTGTTTTCTACTATCCATGAGTCTGTTTCTGTTTCATCTCTTTATTCATTCTGTTCTTTAGAATCTACATATAACTAAGAACAAATGGTATTTGTCTTTATCAGTCTGTTATTTCATTTAGCATAACACTTCCTAGGCCCATCCATGTTGTTGCAAATGGTAAAATTTCATTCTTTTTCTGGTGAAGTAATATTCTATTGCACACAAGGGCTGTCTGGAAAAGAATCCAGCAATAAATACCTTTATTTTTCATATTACATGGCTATATTTTCTGGATAGCCCTCATATATGTACCACTTCTTCTTTACCTAGTCATCTATTGATGGCCATTTTGTTTGTTTTCATATCTTGGGTATTGTAAATAGCATTGCAGTGAACAGAGAGGTGCATATATCTTTTCAAATTAGTGTTTTGAATTTCGTTGCATAAATACCCAAAAGTGGAATTGCTAAGTCATAAGGTAGTTCTATTTTTAATTTTTTGAGGAACCTCCACACCGTTTTCTATAGTGGCTGTACCAATTTGCAATTCCACCAAGAGTGAACAAGGACTCCCCTTTCAAACATCCTTGCCAATACTTGTTTGTTGATTTATTGATGATGGCCATTCTAGCAAGTCTAAGATGAAATCTTGTTGTTTGAATTGTCTTTTCTCTGATGATTATGACATTAAGCATCTTTTAATATGTCAATTGACTGTCTTTATGTCCTCCTTGGAGAAACATCTATTCAGGTTCTTTGACTATTTTTTAATTGGATCGTTTGTTTATTTGTTTGTTTTTGGTGTTTAAATGTAGAAGTTTTAAAATAAATTTTGGATATTAACCCTTATCAAATGTATCACTGGTGAATATCTTCTCCCATTCAGTAGAATGTCATTTTGTTTTGCTGATGGTTTCCTTTGTTGTGTAAAATCTTTTTAGTTTGATATAGACCTATATGTTAATTTTTTCTTCTGTTTCTCTTGCTTGTGGAGATATATCAGTAAAAATGTTACTAAGAATAATGGCTGAGAGTTTACTGCCTATTATTTATTCCAGGAGTTTTATGGTTTCAGGCCTTGTATTTAAGTCTTTAATCCATTTCTAGTTTGTTCTTGTATATGGTATAAGAAGATGTCTGTTTCTCTCTCTCTCTCTCTCTCTCTTTTTTTTTACATTTATCTGTCCAGTTTTCCCAGAACAATTTATTGAATAGACTGTCTTTACAACGCTGTACGTTCTTGCCTCTTTTGTCATAAATTAAATGACCACATAGGCATGAATTTATTTCTTGGCTCTGTTTTCTATTCCATTGATCTATTTGTCAGTTTTTATGCCAATACTATGCTGTTTTATTACTATAGCCTTGTGGCATAGCATAATATCAGGTAACATAATACCTCCAGCTTTGTTCTTCTCAGGATTTCCATGGCTATTTAAGGTGTTTCATGGTTCCATATAAATTTAAATATTATTGTTCTGGCTCTGTGAAAAATGACATTGAAATTTTGATAGAAATTGCATGAATCTATAGATTACTTTGGGTATGGACATTTTAACTATGCTATTCCTATCCATAAGCATATTATTTGCTTCCTTTCTAAAAATCTTTTTTGATTTCTCTCTTCAATGTGTTATAATTTTCTAAGTACAGGTCTTTTACTTCCTTTGTTAAATTTGTTCTTAGGTAATTTTTTGATGCAATTGTAAATAAGATTATTTTCTTAATTTCTTTTTCTGAGTTTGTTATTGGTGTATAAAAAATGTAACTGATTTTTTTATTCTACTACATTACTAATTAATCTATGAGTTTCAATTGCTTTTGGTGGCATCTTTGGAGTTTTATATATATAATATTATGTCATCTGAAAGTAATAACATTTTATTTCTTCCTTTTCAATTTGGATGCCTTCTATTTTTTTTTTTCCTTGTCTGATTGCTGTGGCTAGGACTTCCAGTACTAAGTTGAATAAAAGTGGTGAATGTAGACATTCTTGTCTTTTTCCTGATTTTAAAGAGAATGCTTTTATCTTTTCCTCATTAAGTATAATGCTAGCTGACATTTTATCATAAAAGGACTCTGTTACATTGAGATATGTTTCCTCAAGTCTCACTTTGCTGAGAATTTTTATGAATAAATGCTGAATTTTTCCAAATGCTTTTCTGCATCTATTAATATGACCATATAATTCTTTATTTTTTATTTAGTTTATCTGGTGTTGGAGTTGATTTGTGAATATTGAATCAACCCTGCATACCAGAAATAAATTCCACTTGATCATGGTGTATGATCTTTCTAACATGTTGCTGAATTCGATTTGGTAATTTTTTTGAGGGTTTTTACATCTTTGTTTTTCAGAAATATTGACTTATAGCTTTTTTTTTTTTTAAGGTCTTTGTCTGGTTTTAAAATCAGGGTAATGGTGGCCTTGGGGGCCTTTTCTCCCATCCACTATTTTGGAAATTTTAGAGAATATAGGTATTATATATTTTATCTTTTTAATGTTTGGTAAAATTCACCTGTGACTCTATTTGGTCCAAAACTTTTGTTTGTTGGGAGCTTGTTGATTACTGATTCAATTTAATTAGTAGTAATGAGTTGGTTCAAATGTTCTGTTTCTTTTTGATTCAGCTTCAGAAAATTGTATGCTTCTAGGAACTTATGTATTTATTCCAGATTGTCCATTGTTAGCCTACAATTGCTTCTAGTATTTTCTTAAAATTTTCTGTATGTCTATCCTGTTTGTTGTCATTTCTCTTGCATTTCCGATTTTACTTATTTGGGTCCTCTATCTTTTTTTGTTTTTCCTTAAAGAGTCTTATTAAAGGTTTGTTAATTTTATTTCTTTTTTCAAAAAACCAGCTATGGGTTTTGTTCATCATTTGTGTTGTTTCTTTCAACCTCTATTTTTTTTCTCTGATTTTTATTATCTTTTTCCTTTCAGCCACTTAAGAATAAAGTTAGATTAGTTATTTGAGATTTTTCTTGTTTCTTAAGGTAGGGCTGTATTGCTAGAAATTTCTCTTAGTAATGCTTTTGCTATGTCCCTTAGATTTGGGGTCATTGTCTTTTCATTTTCAATAGTCTCAAGGTGTCTTTTGATTTATTACTTGATCTCCTTGTTAACCCATTCATTGTTTAGTAGTCCCATGTTGTTTAGCCTCCATGCGTTTGTGTTTTTCAGGTTTTTTGTAACTGATTTTTAGTTTCATACCATTGTAGTCAGAAAGAATGCTTGGTAAAATTTCAATCTTTTAAATTTTTTTGAGGCTTGTTTTGTGGCCTAATATGTGGTATACCTTGAAAAATGTTTCATGTGCACTTGAAAAAAAGAAGTATTTTCTTCTGTTTTACATGAAATGCTCTAAATATATTAATTAAATTTATCTAGTCTAGTGTGTAATCTAAGGTCACCATTTTCTTGTTGAGTTTCTGTCTGGAAGATCTATCCATTGGTGCCTTTCTGTTGGTCAATAGTTGTATTATATATTTTGGTGCATAGATGTTTACTCAGGTGATGTTCTTTTGTTGAATTGATTCCTTTATCATTTTGTAATGTCTTTCCTTCATTTTAATTTTTTTAAGGTCTTTGTCTCTTATTATAGTCTTTATTTTAAAGTCTGTCCTGTCAGATATAAGTATTATTACCCCAAATTTTTTGTTTTGTTTTTATGTGAAATATCTTTCTTCCTCCCTTTATGTCTATGTGTGACTTTAGATTTGAGGTTGGTCTCTTGTAGATAGCATATGCATAGTTCTTGTTTTTTTTATCCATTTTCTACTCCATACCTTTGATTTGATCATTTATCTCATTTACTTTTAAAGTGATTATTCATGGATACATAGTTTTTACCACTTTATCATTCATGTTCCTATTTTTTTTTTAGAGGTGAAACAAAGAGTTTATTGAATAGAAAGTACACTCCAAAGAGGTAGGAGTGGGCCCAAGCAAGAAGGAGAGTGGCTAGAGGGCTTCGAGTGGCAAAGGCAAAGTGTACGCCTAAGAGGTTAGGCACGGGCTTGAACAGGAAAATGGCCCAAGAGCCTAATTAGTGTTTCTAATCTTCTTTTGTTTGTTTGACTCACTTTTTCTTAAGAAAGTCCCTTTAACATTTCTTGTAATACTGGCTTGGTGGTAGTAAATTTCTTTAGCTATTTCTTGTCTTGGGATCTTTTTATTTTGTATTCAATTTTAAATGATGCCCTTGATGGGTAGAGTAGTATTGGTTATAGGTCCTTGTTTTTCATTACTTTGAATAATTTGTGCCACTCCCTACTGGCCTGCAAAGCTTCTATTGAGAAATAAGGTGATAGTTTTATGGAAGCTCCCTTGTAAATAACTACAGTAGACTGCCAGTTAACCATGGGGACTGGTAGATGCCAAATAAATTTAAGTAGACTCTCTGTTAGCCTAAACTCATGTAACTGGCAATCTTAAGCAATCAACCAGCAAAAAAATTTACCAGTTGGCTGCTTTAGAATGCTAGTTGCTTTAGTTGCAGTTAACAGAAAGTCTACTGTATTATCTTTCTTTTACTGTCTTTAGGATTCTTCCTTTGTCTTTAACTTTGTCCATTTTAATAGTAATGTGTCTTGGTGTGAGCCTGTTTGGATTTATTTTGTTTGCCACTCTGTACTTCTTGGCCTTGTATGACTACTTTCTTTGCAAGGTTAGAAAAATTTTCAGTCATTATTTCTTCAAAAAGTTCTTGATCCTTTGATTTCTCTCTTCTCTTTATGGTGCTCCTATGATGTAAATATTGTTATGCTTGATAGTGTCCCAAAGGTCCCTTAAACTGTCTTCAATTATTTTTTTTTTCTTTAGTTGTTTCAATTGGGTATTTTCTGCTACCTTGTGTTCTAAATCACTGATTTAATCTTCTTGCTTCATTTAATCTGCTGTTGATTCTGTCTAGTGTATTCTTCATTTTGGTTGCTGTATTATATATTTCTGACTGGTTCTTTTTTGTGGTTTCTATATTTTCCTTTATGCTTATTATCTCTTTGTTGAAGTTCTTTCTAAGTTTCTTAAGCATTCTTATACCACTGTTTTAAACTCTGTCTTTGATAGGTCAGTTGCCTCCATTTAATTAAATTTTTTGGCGTTTCTTTTGTTCTTTTATTTGGGACATAGTTCTCTGTCTTCTCATTTTGGCTGCCTCTCTGTGTTGGCTTTTATGTATAAGGTAAAATTTTCTATGTCTCTCAGCCTTTGCCAGGTGACCTTATACAGTAGGTGTTCTGTATAGTCCAGTGGCACAGTCTTTCTGATCACACACATGTGTGTGTGTGTGTGTGTGTGTGTGTGTGTGTGTGTATTCTGTTGTAGTTGAGCCCTGATTATTTTTGGCTTGTCAGTGGGTGGAACTAACTTTCAGGGTGACCTGCTATGGATTGGCTATGCTCAGAGTGCATGAGCTGCTGTGTGTGGGGTGAACTTTTAGAGGGGGATGTGCTCCAGTGGGCTCTTATGACTGTTGAGACCATCCTTGGGTGTGCTGCTTGTGTGGCTAATCTGGTAGTTCTCTGATATGATCTGCAGCTGGCTTATAAGTGTGTTGTTTCTGATGCTTATTGGGAAGTGATCTTGTGAATGCCAAATTTCGTCTTTGCCTGTGACTAGCCTGGGGTTACCTGATAAGAGATATAACACAAAGCTATATGCAGTTGGTTACTGCCTGTTCAGGACCTGGAGGCATGTAAGGGTGGCCCTACTGTGAACTGAGGTTGACTACAACCAGTAAGCTTTAGGTAGTTTATAAAAAGGCTCATGGCTCCCCTATGCCTGTTGCCACATGTCAGCTACTTGTGAGGCTCAGGCATTAAAATAGTCTTCTTAAGTGTGCTGGCTGTGCTGGTTTAACCAATGATGCCCCTGCCTCCAGGGATGCTGCCCAAGTTGTTTGGGGCATGGTAAAAGGGTTTCACTTTGGTGGGGCTGGTGGTTTCCATAAAGTTAATGCAGATTCAGTTCTTGGGCCTGTGCTGAGCCTGCGGCCATTCTGCAAAAAGCTTTAAGAACAGAGTTCTCAGTCATTGCTTGCTTCAGGCCTGTAGAACACTAAAAGCTGCACAAGAAACATTGTAACAGGAGTTAGGTCTGATGACTTGCCACTGGAAGGTTTCCAGGACACTGTGGGACCACTGTTGTTGTAAAAGTCTCCTGCAGCTTGCAGGGTGGGACTGGCAGCCCAGGAGCTGAGAGGGCCCTGGGTGATGCCACACTATCTAGGTGCAACAAGGTCCCAGGGAATTACCAAGGTGATGGGCAAACAAATTTACTAGACCAGTGTGGTCTTAGATTTGGTCCTGTGCATGAGTATTCAACACAGAAAAGATGGTGCCCTCCAGTTGGCTATACACGAGGCGGTCTTAACACAGGGATAATGGTGGCTGTCTCTCTAAGTCTCAGTCTGAAGACACATAACTTAATCTTTCCCTGTGTACCTCTGGCACCTCTTGTGTTGCCACCTCTCTGCCGGAGCCCAGGATGAGTGCTTGCAAGCAAGTGAGTCTGGGTGTGAGCCCTTTAAGGGTGTGTCAGGGTTTCAAAATATTTTCTGTCTCACCAGGACAGATAAAATCCTCACTGATTTTCACCACCAGATGTTGTAGGAACTCCTATTTCTAGCACAGGACCCCTGGGCTGGGGAGCATACTGTGGGGCTGGGATCCCTCACTCTTCAGGGGGAATTTGTGACACTAGTGTCCCTCCCAGTGCTCAACTACTACCTATGGCTTTGAATCTGCTCATTTTGAGTCTCTGTCTCTTCTATTGATTTCAATGCAACCTCTTCTTTATATCTTTAGTCATAGGGTTTTGTTCAGCTAGTCTTCAGATGATTGTCGAGGTTGATTGTTGTATAATTTAGTTGTAATTTTAATGTGATCATGGGGCAGTGGCATAACATTTACTTATTCTGCCATCTTGGCTCTTCTATGCATTTGGTTTTAATTATGTCTTTTGATTGGTTCATCCTGTCTGTAAATCAAGGATTTCCCTTTTGAAATAATTTTAACAATTTGTTTGATAGAAAAGATATCTAACATAAGTTTGCTTGATTTTTCTTTGAAATTACTCATACCTTTCTAATTTGAGCTAGCCAGAGAGAGAAAAGCATATTTATTATTTATTGAATCCAAATTTTTACCATTCATGAAATAGTTCCATATGCCACTGTACAAAATCATACATTTATGTTAGATTATCTAGTTCCCTTTCCCTTGTAGTTGGTAATATTGCGTTAGTATCACATTCCTAAAGCAAAGTAAGAAAGTAAAATATATAAAATAAAGTGTTTATATTGGCATCACTTTCTCAAATACATTATTAGCCCTTAGGAAAGTTTTATTTTCCACTTAATATATGGCATAGCATAGAAAATATATTTTAAAATGCTTTCTTTTTGGTTATTACTTTATTCAACAATTTTGTAAACCGTTTTCTATATGTTATATGTTAAGTTAAATGCTAATGTGTTGAGGATTAATAAATATCTTATTAATTACTCTCATGATAAAATAATACTTGACATTTATTTTTACAAAATGATTTAGCATATAACTTATCAGTTTTGAGTAAAGAATCTTAAATTATGTATTTCACATTTTAATGTACAAGAGGCCATAGGAGAATAATGTATTAAATATTATTTTTGTCAGACAGGAGAACTTTTTCAATTTTATCAAGAAATAATTGGCATACACCTCTGTATAACCTTCAAGTATACAGTTATTTTGATGTACATATAGTGAAATGATTACCACAAAAGGTTTAGTTAATATCCATTATCTCATATAGATAAAATAAAAAGTAAAAAATAAATTTTTTTCTCATTGTGATAAAAACTTTTAGGATCTAATCTCTTAACAACTCTTTTATATATCATACAACAGTGTTCATATAGTAATCATGTTGTAGATTACTTCTCTAGTACTTATTTATAATTGCAAGTTTGTACCTTTTGACCACCTTTCTTCAATTGTCTTTTTCCTGACCTCATCCTAGCCACCCACCCCTATCTCTGGTAACCACAAACACAAATTTGTTTTTTTTTTTCTTATTTGACCTTGATGATTTTTGTCTGTTTATTTTTACATTTCATATATAAATAAAATTGTACAGTATTTGTCCTTTTCTGTCTGATTTAATTCACTTAGCATAATGCCTCAAACTTAGGTTGTCATAAATGATAACATTTCCTCGTTTTTTTGGATGAATTATATTCCATTGTGTATGTACCCCATCATCTTTATCTATTCATTCATAGATGGGCACTTAGGTTGTTTCCATGTCTTGGCTTTTGTAAATAAGTTTGCTGTGAACATGGGTGTGTAAATATCTTTTCGAGTTAACATTTTTGTTTCCTTTGAATTCATTTCCAGAAGTGAAATTGCTGAATCATATTGTAGTTCTATGTTTAATTTTTGCAGAACCTCCATACTGTTTTCCATAGTGGCTGCACCAATTTACAATATCACCAAAGTACAGAAACATGTCTTCTACTTTGCATCCATGCCAGCATTTGTGATCGCTACTTTTTTTGACAATGGTTATTCTAAGAGGCATGAGGTGACATCTCACTGTTGTTTCAATTTTTATTTCTCTAGTGACTATGATGTTTAGCATCTTATCATAAACATGTTGACTATTTGTATATCTTCTTTGGAAATAAAAATTTATTCAGGTTCAATGCACATTTTAAAAATTAGATTATTAGGTTTTTGTTTGTTTTGTTTGTTTTGTTATTGCTGTTGATTGCATGATTTTAAATAAATTTTGGATATTAACTACTTATCAGATATATATTTGCAATTTTTTTGCTTTTTCATAGGTTATCTTTTTATTTTGTTGATGAGTTTTAGTTTGATTTAGTCCCACTTGTTTATTTTTTATTCTGTTGATTGTGGTTTACCAAAATTTATTACCAAGACATATGTCAAGGAGTTTTTTTCCTACATATTCTTTTAGAAGTTTTAACATTTCAACTTTCATATTTAAGTTTTTAACCCATTGACAGTGAAATTTGTATGATATAATTGAATCTAAGTATTTCATTAAACAACTATTTAAATCACCAGTCAGATTTGTTTTTATTTAACCTTCATTGGGTAGTATGTTTTACAAAGAAGTTTTAATAAAGATAGATTCGTTATTTCAGTTTAACAGATAACATTTTTCATTTTGCTTAAAAGTCAATCTAATTTCAACTATAACATAATCCTTGGCAAATGTTAATGTTATCAGGTTTTGAAAAATAATCTAATGTTTCATATGTTTTTTATACTTCAGAATCAGTATTCTACCCCACTAAATTGTGAGCTACTTTTATAATGGAGATATACCATATGGTTTTGGTTTGGTTTTGTTTTTTTTTTGAACCCTTGGCACCAAGTAGAGGTTAGGCAAGCAGTAATTTTTACTGAATGAGTCAAAGAAGGTAATGTAATTTCTTTTCTGTGTAAGAATGAATGACAAAAATATTATTTTGTTATGTGGACCACAATGGGTTAAAGTCACCAATTTAAAACCTGTTTAATCATGGAAAAAAAAACTCTGATGGGATATATTATAAATAAACCAAATAACTTAGAGGTATTTGTATTTCATTTCAGTGTAACATTTTTATTATTATGAACATAGAAATTTTTCAGTTACCTCATCTTCTGCTTTTTAGTTGTTCTTTGAACAGAAGCTGAGAGTCTTCCCAGGTTTTAGCTACTGAGCAAGGAGGTAACTTGTTGACCTGGTAAAGAAAATATCTCAGCCGAGAGTTAGCTGCAGGGAGCCCATTATCAGTAAGTTTATCCATTCCTAACAAAACAATTTTATACAAGGCTTTTACATTTCTTATTCCTTTTTACTTAAATCCAAACTAAGTTCAACCATCTTCTAATAAGAAAATGGACATTAATACATTACTCTTTTTGTGGTCTAGTCAATGTCAATTTTTATTTCAAAGATTTGTAAGTCACTTAAGCAAAGACCAGGTAGGGGTTTTCTCTTGTAACAAGAAACTCACACTCAGAAACTTTGAGAAATGAATATAAGTAAAGACTGGTTTCACAGAACCTGGAAAGTTGTCAGAAATTAAACTTAATCTATGTCTTTTAGAGTTTACATGTCTCCCATTTCTGTCTCTATTTGCTTGTTTGCTGTATTTTCTAATTTCTGTCAGTAGAAGGGGTTCCTCTGCTTATTCATGACTCTTAAATTCAATGCTAGTAGGCTTAACTCCAAAGTATGTCATTTGGCTGGCATCTACTATTGGTTGACTATATTCTGTGTTCTTGAAGTTCTTAAAATAAATAATCTGATTGGCGTAGTTCAGTTTATGAATCCCTCCTTTACCTGTGAGTTTTATGTTTATCCTAATGAAAACAGCAATGTTCAGGGTTATGGATTCATGTGATACCTGGACAGACAAATCCAGAAACTCTAGGTTGGGTAGATGCTCTGTAACAGGTGAGGCAGGTGAATGAGGCAGGTGAATACACTAACATGACTTACAATACTGTATCAATTTGAAGAGAGTAGTTGCTTATGTTCACTGCAATGGAATGTGAGCCTATTCCCTTTATTTTCAGTTTTTCTTTATTTGCTCTCCATTTATAAACTTTTCAAGATAAACTAATTTAGCAAAACACTTAAATAGTTTTGAAATTACTGTCTCTGTTTCTATTTGGACTGCTTCTTTGCCCACTCATCTTTTTTCTTCACTTTCAAGTACTTGTAACTTATATAACACTGACATAAAAACAATTAGGAAATAATTATAAAAAAATATTTTTAATTGTAATATTTCTAAAGACCTACTTTATCTCTTATGTGTTCTCTCATCCCCCAAATGGTAATGATAATACAAATAGAGGCAATACTGCATAGTGGTCAACAGTGCCCACTTTGGAGTTAGACTATTTAGGTTCTCATTCTAGCTCTACCTCCTTCAAGTATTGTGATCTTGGACTGCATGCACAATTCATGTAAATTGCTTAATACATAAAGTTTATTACATTATTATACATAAAGTATGTGCTTAATAAATAACAACCACTTTTACTACTACTAATGTTTTCTATAATTATTATTACAACACTACTATTACTATTAATCATCTTTAAAGATTAATAGTTCCTTAGAATTTGCAAAATAATTAAACATATGCAATTACATTTTTGTATCTTTTATACAAAGTATACAGTTGGCTCTCAGTTAACTGGCACCCATGGGGATTAGTAGATACTGGGTAAATGTAAGTATACACTCTGTCAACCAGCACTCCAGCAACTGGCACTCTCAAGCAACAAGTCCCTGAGATTGTATATACAATTTTAACATGAGCTTCATCAATAACTTTTTTCATTTTTACCTTTATAGACTATTTTTTTCTTGGGAAAATTCTATGTACTGAATTGAAATTCACCCAAAAACTTTTACTCTGCTTATCATACAAAATGTCATTTGGGGGGATTCATCATTGCATTTACCATCTAAATATTTCCTTCACATGTTCCATTCTTATCTTAATTGACAGTTTAGAATTCTAGAGTATTAAAGAAGGAGATGAAGTTATCTAGCTTTTTATTTTTTGCTTTTATTTTTATTTAACTTATATTGTTTTTAATTATCTTACATAAGAATAAAAATAATTGGATATATAGTATTCTATTTAAATAAAAATTGTAAAACCTTAGTTTTCTATTTCATAAGAGTACAGATCAGTAAAATATGAATCAAGCACGCACATAAATTATAAATGCAGAACAATTTTATCCATTGAGATAATATACATCATGGTAAGCTTTGGTTTGCCTCAAACCTTGGTTTTATGTAAGTGTTTATATCACAAGTATAAATCAAGAGGAAGATGTTTTTTAGATTAGTGTTAAATTTGAGGATACATGACAGCTCAATTGCTGGAAAAGAACATTGTCTGCTGCTTCCAATCTCATTTCCAAGAATGACAGTCTTCATGAGTGATCACTAAACTCTTTCCAGGAAGAGTTCTTTGAGCATCACAGCTGTTTTAGAGATATCATGACATTTAAATTCTTTAGCTAGTCATCTTCGGAAGGATTATGAAACAGATGTATGGGAAACCTTATATTCACATGTGACAAGAGTAATTCATGAGGAAATGATGGAGATTAGATTTTTCTTTCACTTTTATAAACAGAAAAAAGCCTAATACTATTTAACTAAAACAATTATATGTTGCTTCAAACAGGTAAAATAAAATTGCATCAGTTATAAATATTCAAAAACATATAAATGTTTTCCTAATTCCAGCTAAGTTATCTTATTATGTGTGGGTTGCCTTTCTCTTCTTCTCTCTTTTTCTTTTCTTTTTTCTTTTTTTCCCCTTCTTTGGTTATTTGGATGAGTAGTAGCAAGTTTACAGAATATTCCTCTGAGGTTACTGAATTAAATGTTTTTTACCAAACTTCTCTCCCCCAAACCCAACTGTATTTTTGTTGTTTCTATTTTCATAGTGAAAATAATGTTTTTGTTGAAGTGAGTGACTTTAGAAACTAATTGTCTTGATGCTTCTGGTTCATTATAAATTCTATACTTTTGGCAGGAACATGCTCTTTTATAATACCTTAAAGAGAATTGATAGTTATGTAAACCTATTTATTATATTCTGTAAAACTAGAATTAAATAGAGTGTAATGCAACTACATTTACTTGGCTTTCAACTTATTTACAAAGAACATAACAACATCATATTTGTGTTTCACTGCAATACCTGACAGGTAAATTTCAGACACTGATTTTTCTGGTAAGTGCCAGAGCTCGTGTTATTGGATAGAAGTTGACATTAATGATTTGAAACTCAGAGACAAGCAACATAGCTAAGAGAAGTGTTAGAAGGAATATTTCCAGAAAAAGGGAATCACATTTTTGATTCATTGA
This sequence comes from Lyroderma lyra, assembly GCA_004026885.1. Taxonomy (NCBI): domain Eukaryota; kingdom Metazoa; phylum Chordata; class Mammalia; order Chiroptera; family Megadermatidae; genus Lyroderma; species Lyroderma lyra. The sequence continues at coordinate 121,786 of PVJL010002169.1, read as the reverse complement.
TTTATTCATTCAACGCATCTTTCTAAAACATCATGCAAAGTTTTTTTGGATATCAAGAGAATAAAAAAGGCAATCCAACTTACTTTAAGTCACTGGAATTATAGAGAATAAACACTCATTTGAATGTTTAATATAAAGAAGTGTACAAAGATGAGTTATAAGAAACATGTGAGTAATGAGCTAAACCCCAAACTGGCAGCCTCAGAGTTCCATATTGTTGTTATAGTATGAGTTTCTCTGAAATCTCATCTCAAAGCAAAGGCTAGGAAGAATGCCAGATGGTGGGGTGTCATTTAAATCACATCTCTGGGTCAAAGTTGATGGCTAGATGTAATAGACATGGAAGAAGGATTTTAAGGCAGATAAAAAGAGCATTTTAAACACACACAAATACCCTTATACTTTGTATTTTAGGATGGCTAGAATTCTGCTGTTTCTTCAGTAACTCATGACTACTGTATCTGTTTTCTCAGTACAATCTTTAAAAGTTAGAGGCATTATTATAATATTAAGATATATACTAGATTTAAACTTATGTTAAAATTATAGAACCTCATTTTCTGAAACACTGTAATATACTAGCTTGATTATTAATCAAGTGGTAGTGACAGTAAGTATTGATATGCTAATATCAATGACCTTGAATTGAACTTCTTATAATATTATAAAAACATGCAGAAGACTTCTCTTCCAAGTCCCATGCCTTTTGAGGTAGTTAGTCCTTGACTTGCTCTCAAACTCATAGACTTACCTTCCTCAGGTATTACTTCAGGTCTACAAATATTCTTCTCCCATTAGTTGTACCAATCATCCAAATCAAAACCCTCTGCAACATCCATTCCCTTGAAACATGTTGTTTAGGTATCTGAAGAATCATTTGAAAATAAAACAAGATTCTATATCAATGAAATATACATACTATTTTTTCATTACAGGGCTCATAAGAAAACTAAAGAAATTTTTCGAACAAATGAAACAAAACAAAACAATTTACAAAAACAATAAAAAAATAGTGCACCAAAATAAATAGAAAACAAAAACCAAAATAAATAAATGTTCAAATAAGAGTTTACATCAATAAATCTTTAGTAAAGAAATTTGTATCAGGTATACTTAAGAAAGAGGGAAAATGTCCAGAGATGTAAAAAGTAATAAAGAAACAAGTAAATATGTGAGCAAATTAAAATATGTATTGCCTATATGAGAAAATAGTATGGTCTAAATTGTAGATTTAACAAAAAGCAGAAATAAAATTTAAATAACAATAGGATACAAATCGGGAGAGAGGATATCAGAATTAAAGTGCTCTAATTACTTTGTACTATTTATTAGGGGATTGAGGTAGAAAATAAATTCATAAAATTGTTAAGTTAAACATATATGTGATAAAATGTTGAAGTGTTTCTATTCAAAGGGAAAAGATTTAAAAAATATAATCAATATGCCAAAAAATAAGATTGAAAAGAAAAAGTGACACATTAAAAATGTAACATAAAAGTGGTGGAAATAATTCCAAATGTGTCAGTTATCACAATAGGCCATGCTTGACAGATATATAACACAGAGGTTATCAGGTAATAAAATAAAAATTCATCTAAATGTATATTACATTTATAAGAATAATGTGGGAGATGCAAACACATATTCAATGACAAAACTATGAGGTAATTAGTTAACTCCAGAGTATTGCACATTCTAAGAACAAATGTTCACAAATCAATGACATAAAGTTGGTGGTGAAGGTAAAGTGGGAGAGATCCGCTCAATAGCATATCTGTTTATATATATGTACCTTGAGAGACATACAACCAAATATAATAGGTGTGTCTTGTTTTAATAATGATTTAAATAAGCCAATTGTAAAAAAAGACATTGTTTAGGCAATAAGAAAAAATTTGAACAGGAGAATAATGGCAAAGTCACTTTGAGTTGGACAAGCTAAGCTTTAATGCCTGAGTTACCGATTCAGGAATTGGTTCAGAAATGGAAATTACATATTTAGCACGCTAGTACTACAAAGCTACACTCTGCATCTTCAGTGACAGATAAAGAAATCATAGCCAATCAACTATTTTAAATAAATGATGCATATTTCTGAAACATTTGTATGTTTATTGGGCTATGTGTAAATTTGTCATATCCAATGAGTCTATAAACAGGCTATTTTTTTCTAAACTATACTATGAACCTCTCAACAGAGGGAGCTTCAGTGTTATACCTAATACACTTTATTAGAATCTGATGATCAATAACTCTTTTAAATAATCAAGTTTAAATGCTGTATGGGCTCTAAAACAATGTTATCTAGTTAATTTCTTTAATATTAAAATTAAAAAATATATGATACAGTTTACTACTCCATAAAAATCTACTATCCCAATATATTTCATCCAGAGCTACTTTAATGTCATAAATTACAAATGGAAAGCTTCAACTTTATAAGGTAAAACTCTATCATGAACACATTGAGTCCTTGAGGGTTCTCTCCTTACTCACAGATTGTCACCAACATACATTACAGCTCTCTTCCTTAACCCTTGTTCAGGGTGTATTTCCAGGCTATATTCTAAGATTCAACTCACTACTATTTGCTACTAAACCTTGAATATTTCCTTTGCCTTTTTCTTTGGGTTTAACATTGAACGTTTTCAGAACTCATTTGTGTTTCTCTGCTCAAGACTCTAATTTCATTTTACTCTTTCTTTTGTTTTATCCTGTCATACAATGCTCAACCCCAGTTATAGCCCCCATAAAGCTGAGGCCTCAGGTTCCCAGATTAGGTCAATGACTAGACATTCATTTGTCCAGTAGAGAAAATTATGCATTCATTTTGAAAGAAGGGAATTCTAAATTTATTATTTATTATGATAGGTCTTCCTGGCTAGATTACTATGATGCTTACATAACATCTTCAGACAAATGTGTGTAATTTGTGATTAAACAATGTTGATGTTAATCACACAAGGGAAAAGACAGGTAAATAATGTGTCTGGAAGGTATTCTAATTGGTGTCCTATACTACCTGTGATGTAAACCAAATCTCTTTATCTTTCTGGGCCTTTTTAAACTTATTTATACATTTTATTTGTATCTAACGTTTTTTCTAAGATTGATGCTTATTAAGTTACATCTAGATTCTTTATCTTTGTTCATGATGCATCTTATGTCTCAGAATTTTCCCTGAGTGGTCTGGACTATAAAAGTGACACCTACATTAGTATTCCAATAATACCTTATGTTATGTGACTCTCTGAGACATAACTAAATTGTCATCATTTGTTTTGTCTTCCACTACACTGGAATCCTCTTATTTATCCTATTCTCTCAATGTCCATCTTGGAGTCAACACATAATGTGTGTTCATTAAATATTTATTAAAAGTGTGAATAAATTATAAGAATATTTTCACAATTGGTATCTGCATCATATAATATAGTTTGATTGTTTTAATTATTCTGTGTTGACCTTGTTTTGGGGTTTTGAGTAGAAGTCAATTAGTTCCTCTTTATGAATAGCTAATTAAGTACTCACCCAACCACTTTCTGTATTAAGCACTCATACTCTAGGCCATTATGCATCAGCCCTAATCACACTAGGGCTTAGTAACAGATTAGAGACAACTCATATGTCTTGGAAACCATGAAACTATTCAATTTTAGCAAATCTGCAGGGAGCCTGAGAAACCTAGCTAACTCCACCCTCCTTGCCACACATAAGCTGACTCTTACAGCTCCAGCTTGTGGTTGTCATGTCTCTGGTTGCAACGCCCTGTATGGCCCTGCCTGACAGCCTTCTCTGGTTTGGAGTTACAAGTAACAAAAAGTTCTGCCTTTCATCTATTTAAGTGTTAGTGTGTGATGTCTCACCATCAAAGAATCTTTAAACCTTATAAAACTCATGATAATTTTTACCAAAATGCTACGTGGATCAGATAGAAATAATTAATTTGGGAACAGCAAAAGTCTTTCTGATAAAAAAAAACAACCTTGAAATAACTACCCTAGAATGGACAAAAATATATAGCCCTCTACCATTTTTTAACTAACTTTGCAACTCCTTAAAAGTGGTGTGCCACTTTTATGCCCACCTGTATGCCCACATCTATGTAGGTACATCATAGGAACTTAACAACAATTATCATCTGATTGAATCCAGGACATATTATAGATCTCTTAATTAGATTGGCTTTTCTAAGGAATTAATTTGTACTTTTATTTTTTTCTGTGAGAATAATTTGGTATAATCTAACTATATCAATTTGAGGTAGTCTTAATAGACAATATGAGTACAAATAATAGATAAAATAGATCAAATAACATAGAACATAATCGCCATCAAATTCAGACATAAATAGTATGTTATTTTAAACTAAGTTGGTTGCAACTAGTGTTCTTTTTTGCAGTTTCCAGCATTTGCTGAATTTACTCTATAGGTTGTATTGTCCTTTCATTTTGGCAGAAACATACGACAGAACATATTTTCCTTACTACCCCTCACACTCTCTGATTGGAAGGTTCCACTACTTTATTTGGACATTTTCCATCCCAGTTCTTATAGCATCCATATGTTAGCTTTTTATGCCAATTAATGTTTTCTTTACTCTGGGCACCCTTCCAAGCACACCACTTTGAAATATGGAACTCCTTATTTAGTTATATAGCCAATACCTAAAAACCTCAACTAAGAAAAGATTTCCACCAGAATTTTTGAAGTTGCTGTTAAGATCAATCAAGGCAGCCACTCAATGAGTGTAGAAAAGAGTCTTACAACAGCTCAGGAAACCATCTTATAAAGCCTCTAGGAAGGAGAACATATCAAAAGATAGAGACTACAAACCACCATAAGGGGAAACTAGCCAAACTCAGCAGCTACAGATGGAGAAGAAATGCACTTATTGACTAACTTCCTTATGAAGCTGTATTTATGTTTCTACTTATTGGGTGCAGATTATATTTTTCTGCCCATAGTAAATGCTATTGATTTAGTACATGAGAGCTCTACACCACACTGTAGCCCTCTGAGATGTAAGAGGTGGAAGAGAACATAGACTTGTTTTTCTAAAACGTGGAAGATAACCCATAGATCCTTCACACACTTTAGCTACAGAAAGGCTCATAGCCCAAAGGACCTTGTATAACGTCTTTGGAAAAAAGTACAGACATGGAACAAAAATACATTTGGATGGGGATAGGCAATGCTGCTTCTTTTCCAGATGTCTGCCTAATTTCCTTGCCAGAAATTTCAAAGTTTTGTATAAGATTTTTCTTAAAAAAAAAAATGCTTACCAATGCTCTGTGAAGAAAGAGCAAGGCACAGAATGACTTCATCATCTCAGAGTAAGTCATGAACATGATACAGTATTATTACTGAGAAAATATGAGTCCGGAGAAACCAAAGATGGGGCTCTGTGGCCATTGATTAGCAAAGCCATGCTGCCTATCATGAGGAAGAGCTTTTGATCCAATTGTGAATTTGTTCCTTTGTGATGATGACATTCCATCTCCAGTATCCAATAGGTAAATATTTTAAAGTAACTGGCTATGTCACTTGAAAATCAAATCCCAGAGATGCTGGCTAGAAGCCAAGGAGTTACTCCCAGATGCATAAGAAAGTGGTTGCAACATATAATTAGGTTAATGCTGGACTAGACCCTGCTTTTGATGAGTTGGCAACTCCCATGATTGCTTTGATTTAAGTGGGCTGGTGCCTGGGAGTTAACTATACCTATGGGACTTAAAAGGAGACAAGCACCAGAAAGCAATTGAAGGGATGGGATTTCACAAACCTTTCTAATAATGGAATCATAGAACAGAAGGGTTGTCTGTTCCAGTTCCTAAAACTAAATGAATTTTAATTCTGAAAGATGAAATCGGGTTTATTTTTTAATTTAGATCTTTAAGAAAGGAAACTCCATCATCTTTTTTGGTGAAGATTTATGGTTTAATATATCAAAAAGTTCTTCCATATGATGCCTCAAATTCTCTTTGTGGTAATTAAGCCCCTGTGCAGTTCTCTTATAATATTCTTTCATATACACGTGCGTGATTCCTTCATATTAATTTGTATAGTATATGCACAATTTTTTCATTAGCGTCACTTTTTACACTCTAAAACCATTTTTTGGTGGTTTAAAATAGATCATAATTTCATAAATTCTCAAAGATAACATGGAAAGTATTATATTCTGGTTCTTAAATTTTCTGTTAGAGTTCTGCTCACTTATAATAAGTAGTGTATTTTGGTTTATTTGACACTTTTGTTAATTGAAACATACTATGATGGGCACTAAATATACCTGTTACCCAATGTAAAATGGCTATATGGCTAAGTTTCTTTAAGTCAAATTCAGCTGAGAGTGAGAATGAAAAATACATAGAATGAATTTCTGATATATAAAAAAATGTTAATTTTTATGTAAAAGAATACAAAATTATTATTCAATTTATATTTAAATATATAGAACCATTCTAAAATTGTACATTGTAATTTAGGAACATACCTGTTTTAAAAAACTTTAACTGCTGTAATGTTCCTGAGTCATATACTAATACTAATATATGAAATAGACTGTCACTTTGAAACAGCACGCTTAATATTGCGAAGATATTTTGTGTATTACAGAATATAATTCCAGAAAATGTTTTCCAGTCTGTCAGCAACAGAGATCAACAATGAGCTCCCAATATGGCACAATTTCTTGGAGGCATCAGTTTCCTATCTGGTGGTAGGTTGATTACATTAATCATCATGGAAAGAGCAACAATTTGCTCTTACTGCAATATACATTTGCAGTGTGAATGGAGACAGATTTGCCATTCTTACACATAGTGCTCCTTCCAAAACTACCATCCATGTACTTATAAAATGCCTTATATATTGTCATAGTATTCCACACAGCATTGCTTCTGATCGTGGAACTCACTTCACAGCAAACGAGGTGCATTATTTGACCAATGTATGGGGAATCCATTGGTGTTACCATATTCTCCATCATCCTGAAGCAGCTGACTTGATAGAACAGCAGAATAGCTTTTTGAGGACTCAGTTACAATGCGAGAGAGAAAGAGCTGGTGTTATCTTTCAGGTCTGGGTCAATGTTCCCTAGCAGGCTGTGTATGCTCTAAATCAGCTACCAATATCTGGTGTTTTTCTCATAGCTAGGAATCTCAAGTCCAGGAATCAAGAGGTGGAAGTGGGAGTGATTCTACTCACTATTACACCGGATGATCCACTAGGAAAATGTTGTCTTCCTGTTTCTTAAAACTTATTATGCTCTGCTGGTCTTAGAGCCAAAGGGAGGAAGGAATGCTTCTTCCTGGAGACACAACAACGATTCCACTAAATTGGAAGTTAAAATTGCTTCCCAAGTCACTTTGAGTTTTTCTTGCCTTTGAATTTACAGGCAAAAAAAGGAGTTAGTGTACTTACTGAGATTATTGATTCTGATTACCAAAGGGAATTTGGCTGCTACTCCACAATGAGAATAAGGAGGAGTATGTAAAAAATATAGGCAATTTCTTAGATGTTTCTTAGTATTACCATGCCCCGTCGTTAAAGTCAATGGATGACTACAACTATCCAATTCATGAAGAACTACTTACTAATGGCCCAGACACTTCAGGAATAAGATTTGTGTCACTTTGCCAGGAAAAGAACCACAACTAGCTTAGCTGTCCACTGAGAGTAAAGGGAATACAGAATTGATAGTAAAAGATGGTAGTTATAAATACCAGCTACAACTATGTGACTAGTTCCAGAAATGAACATTACAATTGTTATAAGCATTTATTTCTTGTTGTGCTATGAATACATTTATGTGTGTGTGTATAAGTGTGTGTGTGTGTGTGTGTGTGTCTGTGTGTGTATACATATATATATATATCTTTTAAAAACACTGGCTGATACAAAAATATACATATGAAAAATGATAACGAGATAAAAAATATTAACAAAAGCAAAACAAAACAAGAGAATCAGGACACTTACAAAACAAAAACTAAAAAATTACAGAAAGAAGACAAAATTAATTTTAAAACCCTCTCAAAGTCAACAGAACAATCACAAAATTGAGTTGTAGCTTCATACTGATGAATCAATTAACACACATCATTTTTATTACAGATTGTTACACTAAATAATAACTTTATTCAAAATTACTTAATGAAAGAGAGCTTGTTTTTATTATTATGATTACATTAATAATTTTAGAAAATTAAATAGAATACAGAATTTACTAAAATGTGACTTTACATATAATATTATGGAATAGTATTTTTAAATTATCAAATATTTCCCAGTTCCTCATCAGTCATACCCAGAACCAAAGCTTGCCTATCTTGTTTTGTGTAAACCATTCTCTACAAACAAACTTTATTTTGAAATTCTGAAAAGAGAGTTTTAATGACACCTTTTAAGCTAGAATACGTTTGCCTTCCGTAGTCACGATGAAAAGTAATGTTCTACAAAAAAAGTGAAAACTTTATTAAATACTAAATTAATTGTTGAATCCGATCCATATTTTCATGGGAAGTTGGAAAATATCAAAAGGAAAATGTCTAGCTAATTTAAAACATTCTAAGATTAATTGAAATTATGATAAAGTGTGTATAGAATAATGATTGAAATAAATAAGCCAGAAATCAACTATAACTCATAGCTGTAGATTTTACATCATGTGATAAATACCAATCATTGGCAATTGTTGTGTCCTACTGTTACAGTGGAAAACCCTCTGAGTGATTTCTTTAAAGCTATTTAATCAACAGAAAATGAACATGATTATTACTTACCTTTGAATAATACTCACAATCTGTTATATGACAGTTACTTTTAAGACCTGCAAGCATTCGATAAAAACGTCACTAAATACACACAATATGGTCCATAAATTCCTAACCTTTATGTCATTAAAGAAAAAGCTACTGCCAGGATACCAGAAATACTGCTTTGGTATTTTGCCATAATTACAAATTTTGTCTTTGGTTTATCTTAAACACATTTGACAACTTAGGTTTTTCTCTAAAGAGAAAATCTGCTCCTTGTTATAAAGTTGTTAATGTACACATATTTTTGAAGATTTGAAAGTGAAACCAGAACATAAGCAAAATATAAAAATGTATTTAAAAGTTGATACAGCTTAAGTGTGCTATTTTAATTTCAATTTAAAAAGACGGTTCTGAATGCTTAATATAACATGAGAGAAAGTACAGATTTTTAACTTGGACCTATCTAAAGGGCTACTTCTTTCTTACTGTAAAATTTATTTAAAAACTAAGAGAAAATTCAGATAACATTGATGTTCTACAAAAACTGGAAACTTTGTATGAAATATTAAATTACTTGCTGAATATGCTCCATATAAAACAAATGATATGGATACAAAATAGCATCAGTAGAAATCATTCTGATAACCAGAAGTGAATTGCAGCACAATTTTTCAGATCAATAATAAAAGTGGCAATTGAAGAAGATAAGGTAAATTTTGAGTGTAAGTAACGAATAGGCTCATTGATTATATGATTATCAAGTTACTGAAAATAAGTGAGTCATATGAGCACATTTGAAAATACTGATGATAAACATAATATAAAACCTATAATACACTACTCTAATGAGCAAATAGAAGAATATTTAAGAAACCCTGATGTGCTTTGCAATATTATATTTTCTGTGGGAATAAACTCTATAGCTGTGTCTCCAATTTGACAACAATCCTAAAAACTTACATGATATTAACTGAGAACAAATTGTGAAGTTATACAATTTCTAACAGAGGTATTTTTCTATTATCTCTATAGCAAATTGTATTATTAAATTAAGAAACCATTAAAATGTAAGAAATGCAACCAAATCGATCTAAAGCAATCAAAATGCAACCAAAGTGTAAGACAAAATGCGTTATTACAAGTAAGTATGTGAGAAGATAGTGAAGAGGATAAGAAGGCTGCCTCGGCTCCTGCTCTCACAGCCATGGCAGTACATTGAGCTCCATGGGACATGTGTGAGCCAGTTGGGTACTGGGCAACTGTGGGCAAATAATTGAACACCGGCAAAGGAGATCCGAGAGGCAAACGGTCATCATATGCATTCTTTGTGCAAAACTGCCAGGAGGAGCAGAAGAAGTACCCAAGGCTTCTGTTAACGTCAGAATTTTCTAAGAAGTATTCAGTGAGGTAGAAAACCATGTTTGCTAAAGAGAAAAGAAAATGTGGAGACAAGGCAAAGGTAGACAAAGCTCAATATGAAAGATAAATAAAAACTTACTTCTCTCCCAAAGGGGAAACAAAAAGAAAGTTCAAAGATCACAGTGCACCCAAGAGACCTCCTGCAGCCCTTTTATTGTATTGTTCTGAGTGTCGCCCAAAAATCAAAGGAGAGCATCCCGGTCCATGTATTGATGATGCTCCCAAGGAGCTGGGAGGAATTGGGGGAGGGCGGCTGCAGGTGACAAGCAGCCTTACAAGAAGGCCGCTGAGCTGAAGGGAGAACACGAGAAGGGCACTGCTGGGTATGAGCTAAAGAAAAGCCTGGCGCAGCATACAAGGGAGGGGGCACAGCTTAAAAGAGCAAGAAATGAAGGAAGAGGAAGAAGAGGGAGATGAAGAGCTTGAGGAGGAGGAGGAATATAAAGATGAAGATGAAGAAGGTGATGATGATCAATAAGCTGGTTCTAGCGCACTGTTTTTTCTTGTCTATAAATCATTTAAACCCCCAGTACACAATTCATTCCTTGCAAAGAAACAAATTGAAATGTAAAACTGTATAAGTTTTGTTTTAACTGTACAGTGTCTTTTTTTTTAATTTCTTTGTATAGTTAACACACTACCTGATGTGTCTTTCTCTAGCCCTATCCTGGTAGTGTTTTTAGTAGCCACCACCCTTGCCTGGTACCTTGTAAACTGGCATGAAAATTCAAAGCAAGTTCTTGTTGGTGCAGAGCACAAATTAGTGATGTAAGCGGGTGGTAGTGTTCTTATCTTCAGTTGTCTCTGATACATCTTATGTGAAATAATTGTTTTGTTAACTGAATATCATTCTAATCCTAAGAACAAACTTTAGCTGTTTTGTTAACATTCTGAATGCTTTTAAGTAAATACAAATATTTATTTATTTATTTATTTTTAAAAAAGAAGTGTGTCAGACCACTAATATAAAGTCCCTAGACTTGCTGGGGTGATTTTAGATAATAGAATTGCTTTAGATTACTTAATGGCCAAAGAAGGAGGAGTTTGTGCCATACCAAACAGCTCTTGCTGTACATGGATCAACACCTCTGGGATTGTAGCAAATAGAAGAAATTAATAAACAAGCACTTGACTAGAACAGGTTTATGCCCCTTCAGCTTAGCTGACCAGACGTACCATATTAAATGGGGCAGAAAACAACAGTACTGTCCCTTTTACAAATGGTACGTGTGGTCAACTGACTGACACCTTGAATTTAGCCAGTGAGACTAGGCTGACCATAGGTACCATTTGAAATGGGACAGTACTGTTGTTTTCTGTCCCATTTAAAATAGTATAGCTGGTCAGCCTACTTCTGAGTTTTGATACCAACTGGTTTGTTCATGTGGGCCCTAGTTAAGGCTGATACCTTAGTCTCTTGGCATTATCCTCCTAATAGTCATCATTGCAGTCTCTGAGGGGCACTATATTCACTGAAAGATCTTAAATGCATGCTCACAGCCATCAACCATACATCATATAGTCTCGCTAGATTTGGAGAAAGAGAAACAACATCAACAGCAGAAGTAATCTTTCTTCAAATTTGACATCATATGCTTGCTGTGAGTTGCACAATGAGACAAGAAAAACTAAACTCTTAATGGTGACTGAGAGTGGTACTATTACTAAATTTTTTAGCAGTCTCTCATGTATGAAATGATGAGCAAACTGTTGGAATTATTCATTCAACTAAACAAGAAAGTCATTAGATTTAAGTGGCAGTGATGCCATGGTGATCTATGTAAGCAAACCAAAATCTAAGCCTGTTAATGTCTCATAGTTATGAAATCAAAATGCTAAAGACAAATAATCACAAATAGCCAACTAGACTTTAAGCTACATTCAATAAATTATTTTCTTTGATTTTTCACAATTTCTCTATAAATTTTTCTTCGATTACTGTTTGGGGAATGCTTCTAACCACTTCCAGTTTGGTGCTGTCCAATTCAAATTGATTTTTGCTCAAATAACCTGTTAATAGTAAAAGAAAAAAAAAAGAAGTATGCTAGGCAGTCAATTAATAAAATATTAGTTTACTAGCTTTTATAATGTTTGTGGTATTTGGAGCTTTAATAATAGTTTGTTTATTGTAATTTTTTCCATTCTAAATAAATATTTATTTCCTTATTTAATTTTATACTTACAATTTTGTGACCTTTATTTTAAAGAGGATGCTCCCAATTGTATAAATTTTAAGACCTCACTGAAACCACACTGCAGATGGTATCGAATGCCTATACTACAAACTTTTAAGGATTCTATTGTGAATAAACAGTAGTTTACTATATACAGTATTTCTACTTTATATTTATCATAAGCATAAGATGGACTAAAAGTAGTCTTTTGCCTTCATCAAAATACAAAATAATCTTTTTAAACACTCCCTATGCTTTTCTTTTCTTTATTTTTTAACTTTACTTTTTTGTCTCTAAGTTCAATGTTTAGTCTCTTCACGTGGAACTTACTTTTATTTATAAAGGAATATTTTCTAATGTATGAGTATTATTATATGCAGAATTCTTTTCTGTTTCTCATAATGTTACCTCTGTGTTGTGAAACTATGAGAGAAACCTTTTAAGCAAGGATTCTGGAATAAATGTTAGTTTTCTAAAAAGTCAGTTTCATATAGTCTGTTCAGCAATGTTACTGAGATACTGATCAGAATATTTATTAAACCACTAGACACATTCCTCATAGCACCTTTTCATATAAATAAGATTAAAACCTAATTTATCCTTCTACAAGCAAAGAGCATCATCTTTATATTTCCTATGCAATAAAATGTGTTTATAAAATTTCAGTCTGTATAATATATTGCACATGTTTTATCAAAGAGCATATGCTTTTTTTAACCTAAAGTACTAGAAAATGCTTCCTTTCAAATGTCTCTTTACTAATCTTTTATAAATATTTGTTGAATGCATAATTTTACAGATAAAAAACATGAAACCAGTTATCTTCTATATTAGTTTCCTGTTATTGCTGCAACAAATACCAAAAAATTACTGCTAAAATAATATCTATATACTATCAATTTCAGCGGGTTGAAAGTTCACATGCCTCGGTTGGTTCTTTGTACTAGGTTTCACAAGGCAACACCAAGATGGCCATGGCGGTAAGACTGCTTTTTATGAAGGGCCTAGTTATGGATCCACTTCCAAACTCCTTCAAATTTAGCAGATTCTCTCCTGTCTGTCTCTGAAAAACTCCACTATACATTTATGAACCAATTAGAATGAAAAGGAAACTAACACATTAATCTTATTATCAATATGCTGTAACATTATTATTAATATACTTTTGATTCTATGGATCCCATGAATGGGGTTTTGAATTCCCAAAGAATCATCAGAAAATAACAGATAAAAGTTTATTTAATAGAATAACAAGTAAAGAAAAAGATCATGAAATGTGTTTATTTGTAACTAAGTATCCAAATTATTAAATTATGAAGGATATCTTTCTCAATGTTAAGTTGTCTTCCCCAATTTTTGTCATGAGAGAAAAATACAATAATAAATTCAAATATTTTAATTTACTTTAGAGTAAATTTAAAATATCCCAATTTCTTAACAAGTAGTTGTGTGAAGAAATGTACCAAGATTTTTATATTTTTATATTTAGCAATTTATTCTTCAGGTTCTTAACCTGTAGTTCGGAGATGCTAATGTTCTTAGGTTTACAAACTTTAAAACTGTTGCTCCCTACTAAACTCATTATGGCAAGAGTTAGGTTTTCCATTATCGGATGGAGGAAGCTGTCACCTACCTTTTACTTACAATAAGTTGTCCATAATTTATTTTGAAAAAGCTTAGGACCACTTCTTTTTTCTCTGCAATAACAAAGAAAAAGTATTGGGTGGCTGTACATGATATTTTAGTGGGTGTGTACTTGAATAATTCTCTTCATGATTATTGGCAAACTACTCTTTGCACTCAGAGTCCTATTAGAATATTTAGTTCCTAAGTATAATTACATAAATCTTGAGAGAAAAAATAAATTAATATATTTAATAAAAAAATATATTTTATTCCAATGTTTTTGCTCTCATATTTGTAGTTTGTCAGGTCCTATACATCACACTTCCTTTGATTTTCACTGTGAAAATAAAAAATTTCAAAATTTGTACTGAAAATTATTTATTTATCTTACCCAATATCAGATTCTGTGCTTACTTAAATGCTTTATACTTGTAAACTAGACAATTAGGAATGGCCTAACATCCTTTGTGAATCATTAGGGAAAAAAAAGCAGTGCTGTCATTCAGAACAGATGGGAAAAGAGCAACACTTATTAGGAAATATGCACAAGACACTATATAGTGGATAAGTATGTTTCAAAAATAAAGAAGGCCAATTATACTTTTCATGTAATAATAAATATACTCTTTCCCCATTTTTTTTTTATTCATCAGTCATTCATTTATTTATTAGCTGCTCTCAATCTTGGATCAAGCATTGGACTAGGCACTGAGATTACATTTGTGAGGAGAAGACATACAATTAGGTCTTGCTAACCTAACCTCAATGAGGCAATTCCAAGGTGATAACCTAAATCCAGCCTAAAGCCATCCTAAATCATTGCTCTTTGTTTTTTATTATGTAGTTTTTTGAAAGACTTCTTTTTCATTTCTTCTTCTTTTTTTCTTTTTTTTTTTTTGAGCAGTTTTAGGTTCACAGTAATTTTGAGAGAAAGGTAAAGAGATTTCCCAAATATCCCCTATCCCCAAACATGTATAGCCTCCCTCATTATTACTTCCCCCACCATAGCGGTACATTTGTAATAATTGATGAATCATTAGTGACACATGATTATTGCCCAAAGTCCATAATTTATATTAGAATTCACTCTTGATGTTGTACGACTATGAGTTTGGAAAATCACTGTAGTATCATTTCAAGTATTTTAACTTCCCTAAACATACTTTGTGCCACTTCTATTTATTCTTTTCTTCTCTCTGAAAAGGATGGCAACCACTGATCTTTTTACTTTCTCTGATTTTGCCTTTTCCAGAAAGTCATATAGTTGGAATCACATAGTATGGATCCTTTTCAGATTAGATATTTTTACTCACTAATATACATTTCAGTTTCCTCCATGTCTTTTCAGGGTTTGATAGCTCCTTCTTTTTTCCAGCACTGAATGATAATACATTGTCTAAATGTGCAATGTTTGTTTATCCACTCACAAACTGAAAGATATTTTTGTTGTGTTTAAGTATTATTAATTATGAATAAAGCTATTATAAACATTTGTGTGCAAGCTTTTGTGCAGACACAAATTTTCAACTCCTTTGAGTAAATACCAAGTAATAACAATTGCTGATTTCTATGGTAAGAATCTGGTTAGTTTTGTAAGAAACCACCAAAATGAGTATACTATTTTGCATTCCAACAGCAAGGAATGAGTGTTCCTGTTGCTCCACGTCCTTGCCAGGATTTGATGTTGTCAGTGTTCAATTTTGGCCATTGTAATAGGTGTGTAGTACTTTTTTTTTTTTTTTTTAATGTGGGTAGTTCCCTGGCTGGGAATCAAACCCAGGCCACAGCGTTGACAGCACCGAAGCCTTAGCCACTACACAACCAGGGAACTCCCCTCTCATACTTTTAATTTTAATTTCCCTGATGATATATGCTTATAGGCATGTGTATAACTTCTTTGGTCTGGTGTCTGTTAGAAGTTTCTGGCCCACTTGTGAATTGGTTATTAAATTTTCTTATTGTTGAGTTTAAA
The DNA here is from genome assembly GCA_004026885.1 of Lyroderma lyra. NCBI lineage: Eukaryota > Metazoa > Chordata > Mammalia > Chiroptera > Megadermatidae > Lyroderma > Lyroderma lyra. Next base: position 105,830 of record PVJL010002169.1, on the reverse strand, counting down.
GAGTGTTTTTGTATATTTTGGAAAGTATTTCTTTATATATATGTTTTGCAAATATTTTTTCTACTCTGTGGCATGAATTTAGTTCTCTTAATGTTGTCTTTTATAGAGCAGAAAACTAATATTACAGAAATCTTGTTAAATGTTTTTTTTTTTTAATAGATCCTCTCTTTAGTGTTTTATTTAAAAAATCATCAGAAAACCCAAAGTCATCTAGATTTTCTCCTCTGTTATCTTTTAGGACTTTTATAGCTTTGCACTTTACCTTAAGATACATGATACATTTTTAGTTATTTTTTTGTGGAAGGTCTGATCCTGCAACAAAAGTGAAAAAGGCCAAGGAACATCAATGATAAGGTCAGTGGGATCTTGAATCTTGTAGATCTTGAAGTTATTTATGTTTTTCTCCTAATGCTCACCTAGTAGGATTATGGGAATTTTCATAAGTTATTGTTTTTTTTTGTTTTTAATAACAAGATTATGTTCTTGTAGTAAAAAGCAAGCTTTAAGTTATTATGTATTTGTGAATTGCTTCTACTAGTAATACAATAAATTTCTTCTTTTTAGTTATTTTGTAAAACCTTCAAAATTGCTATGTAAAATTTTAGATGTTGTGTATGTAAATTAGTACTTCAGGAAGTCTTTGACAATTGTTTTAGCTAAGCCCTTTTTTGAATTTGAGATTCTAGTGTTGTACACTTAAGTGCCTGAAATGTTTAAAACAAAGCAATGGCAACAATGATAACTGTCCTTAGTCCACTAAATATACATTAGAAGATTGAAGCAAGTTCCCTCTTGCTGTTCTTCATCTCAGAATGCTGATTGCTCCTTACATCTTATTCTCTAAAATTGCAATTATTTTAATTATTTTATTTTCTATGTTTGTCTCTCTCACTAGAATTCTCATGAGAAGAGATTTTTTACTTTTTAAATTTTATTCATAACTATAGCTGGGGCCTAGCATAGCACCTAGCACAGAGCAGACACTTAGCTTTTTGTTAAACAAGGTATTGATTTGAGTTTAATACTTTAAAATAAAATTTATTTTACTAAGATTTACCACTAGAGGGCATTTTTCTTCCATTTTAAAAATCCCAATCCTTGTCTTTTTTAAACTAAAGGTACAGAATGCATGTATTAACTTGTAAAGATAAAATATTATAGATTAATCAATTATCTAAAACTATTAAGAGCACATGTGCTCTATGGCATACCTTAAAATACATATTTTAAGCATGCGTATTCTTTTTTTTTTTTTTTTGCTTTTTGGTATGTGGGTAGCTCCCTGGCTGGGAATCGAACCCAGGCTGCAGCGCTGACAGTGCCAGCGCCGAAGCCTTAAGCCACTACACTATCAGGAAACTCCCAAGCATGTGTATTCTATAGTTGAACCAGCTAGAATTTAAAACATTGATCCAATAATCTGTTTAAGTTTTTTAATTTAAATAAATATATCAATACACACACATACAAAAATATTTCAATTATATAAAATGGACATAATGGCTAAAAACCACACATCTTATAGTATTTTAGTTATCTAAGTATATATTATGGACTTGATATGGTTTAATAAAAGATAAATAATTTTTAAGTTAAAAAAATGAAGTATTTTTTGTTTTTTAGTTAGTTTTCCATAAAAGAGGACAAAATGAAGTTAATGGTCACAATGAGGCTCTCTGGCTTGAGCTTCTTTTTAGATTCCCCCGGAAGCAACCTCTGTCTGAGATGGAGTTTGCCAGGAAGCAGGGTTGGGCGAAGACTGAATCCAAGCTATGAAGGTTATCAGAAGTAAACTTTACAAGTTGCTCAGGAGCTAAGATGGTCCGTTAGAATAGTTCAAGGTTAAGCCCAAATGGCTGGCCCTTATATTCCACTGTCTATCAGTCATTGGATGTGGGCCAAGGGGAACTGGAGAAGATGCAGCTGATGAATCCCTAAAAATATTAAAAGCTGAAGTGTGGGAGAATAAGTCTATTCTTGAAGAGAGATCTAGAATGTCCTTGGCTGTGTCTACCACAGTTTAGTTTTATGGAGAATTTATGTGAAATACTAGTTAAATGGAAACTTTGGAATTGGTATTATAGTTAAGAACAAAGTACATTTTTAGATCAAGTAGAGTACTTTCAATGTAATAATTAATATATATATATGTTTAAAAATATTGTTAATATTCATTCAAGTCAGATTGAGAGAAAAATATAAAGTTACCTTGCATAAGTGAGTAATGTTTTAAATGAAACAAAGAAGTTATTGAAATAGTGTAACATTAATAAAGCTATTATGCCTTATTATATTTTGATGTATGCTTGCTCTAATTCTAAATGTTGATATTAGTGTCCTTGAGAAGAGAACATTATGTTCTAAGTATCAAAACTTTCCAGATTTTTAAATAGCTAATTTACCTGAAGACATTTACAAGAATGTATAAATACCTAAGTAGAAAAAATGCCTTTTAACTGCAAAATTAGAACTTCTCTGGCAATGGTCTCTGTCAAAAACCCGTTCCTTTGTCCTTTTTTTCCTGCCTTCTTCCAACTTCACTTTTTAGAGTGCATTTTTACTTCATTTTATGCAAACGAGGAGGACATGATATTTTCAACACTTCTGTAATTCAGCTTCAAAGAACTGAAATTCTATGTTTAATAACTTTGTTTCCTAACAAGTTGACGGGAAGATTTCTGTATGTTCTCAATCTCATTTGCCAGAAGAGGGCACTGTTGCTCCTCCCCAGCGAGCCTGGAGGATCTCAAACTCACAAGTATGTCACGTATCTCCCCTTGAAAGAAGTATAATAAAGAAGGCGCCTTCAGCATGTTTATCTGAACCGAATGAGATTCTTTATGTGCAGGTGCAGCTAATCCTTTCAAGATGTAATGAAGCTCAATAAATTCTCCTTTTGCAATATCTTCACAGGTTTTTGAGGCTGATTTTGCTTTTTGTGTGAAGTAAAGTGCAGAAAATTCCACACAATGCTGTATGTTTAAGCAATAAGGAGACTGCCCCATTGTCTCATGTCAAGCTGCCTGGAAAACAATTTCCTTTTTCCTGTTCTCAAAATTAGCCGATGAGAGCAAGTTCCCCAGGTGAGCATAAGTTTTTCGGATTGTTTTTAAGTACATGACCAAAGAACTGTGCCTTCACTAGTTGTTATTCTCGACTTTACGTGCTGGCAAACTCACTCAGGCACAATGTATTATCCGTCTATAACTCCATCACTGCTTCTTATTAGTAGAACAAAGTATTTACCTGCTATTTATTTTCCTTTTGCTGATTTATGAATAATAAAATTACTCATAAACTGGAAAATTTCAGAATTATTATAAACCTCAGAATTACCATCAGGCAAGTTTATATGCATAAAATATTAAAGTATATACATCCATATATATAAGTAATTTATTATTTCTTTATTTATATAATACCCGATAACATGCCCTTTAAACTGGATATCTAGTAACCATCATTTCAAACTAGTTTTGTTTGTTTTTCTGTCATTTCTTAGGAAATCTCTAATTCTCTGGTACAATTAGAAATACTACTGCTATTTAACTATGTCATTATGTGAGAAATAATTATATATAACAATCAAACAGGACTTCTTTAAACTATTCTTGGCTCATGAAAATTACAATAGTATCAGCCGTTAAGCTATTAATCTTAGCCTCTCACTATCAGTTTAGAAAATCAGTAGCTCCTAATGAGAGTGAATGAAAAGTAAATGAAGAAGAGGCCTGCTGCTTAAGACAATTATTTAGTGTTCATATTTTCCTCCTTTAATATTTTTCAGCTTTTTTACTGCTATAGCATTGATACAAAAAATTTTACCAGTGAGTGGATGAAGAGTTAGATATGACAACGACATGCTGTGCCTACGTGGAGTTAGTTATTCCTCTCTTATGACCACTTGCTAGTTATTGAAGAGCTAACCAAACAAATACATTCTCTCCAAAGAAACCAGAGGAATTTAATATTCCGCAATCAGGCTACATCCATTTTCTGCTTATACTAAGATTTTTAAAATGCACTTAAAGTTAAAATCTATGTAATTTCTTATACTACAAGTATTGAGGGAATTCCTCTCTAATCTGGTCTCCTACCATTCCTCCCTAAACCCATTGAGCTCTAGCTGCACTGGTCCGATTTTGGTTCCTGGAATGCAGCATCACCGTGTTACAGCCTTAGGATCTTAGGATCTTTGCTGTAGCCATGTTTTCTATTTTAAGCATTCTTACTTGTGTGTGTGTGTGTTTAACTTTTTATTGACATTAAAATCCCAGAATCTTACCATTCCTTTCTTAATTCTTTATCTAAAATGATTGGCTGCTGTGTTAGTTTCTTAAGGCTACCATAATGAATTGCCACAAACTAGGTGTTCTGTTCTGGAGTCCAGAAATCTGAAACCAAGGTGCTGGGGGGCGTGGTGGGGGAGGGCTATGCCACCTATGAAGTCTCTACAGGGAGAATCCTTTCTTTCTTCTTCTAGCTTCTGATGGCTCCTGTCATTCCTTGCCTGTGGAAGCATAAATCTAACCTCCGCCTCTTCTGTCTTCGCATGGCTTTTTTCTCTGTGTGTCTCTCTGTATCTTCTCATTGCAAGGACACTAGTCGCTTGATTTATGGCCCACTCCAATCCAGTGTGACCTCTGCAAAAACCTTTCAAATAAGATGACAGTCTGAGGTTCAGGTAGACATGGCTATTTGAGGAACATTGTTAAATCCACTGTGTTCACTGTTTAATATTTTTCATGATTTGTGAAAAATAAACCAATTTCATAACTGTTTTATTGTCTTCTTCATTCACTAGAAAATCATCTCCTTGAGACAAAAAACATTGTCTATATGTGTATGTGCTATACTGACATATAAGAGAAAGTCAGTGAATTATTTTTATTTTTAATAAATGTATTAAGAAAGTGATGCTTCTCATAATCGTAGCTCAGGCACTCAAACATTTGAGACATCTTTCAACCTAATCTGAGTTATATGACTGATCTGACAGATCAAGTTTCTGAGCAGGTAAGACCAGATAGTGTATCTTGTTAAATAGAGGAAGATAATTCTACTTTATGTGGCCTTTGTTTGTTTGGTTATCCCTTGGAGATACTCTAACTCAATACAGCGTCTTTTTATTTTGACCTCTCTCTCCCTCAATAACAGTGGCAACAGAGAAAAACTAGCAGAGGATAAAAATAATACCATCAGTCCTGAAATAATCTTGAATATCATAATAGGCACAAAAGTGTAGTATCTCCCTTAACTCTGTAAGAGTGTGTTTTTAAATTCCTGTTATTGATAACCATTCACAGAATACTTTATCCTTGGCTGCACATTAATATCACATGAAGAGCTTTTAAAAATTCTGATTCCCAGGTAGGACCCTACTTGACCAAAATTTATCTTTTTTCACTTTCTCAGGAATAACTCAGTTTTGATCTTCTGAAACTTTCCCTCTCATTTCTGAGTATGGCTCTGCATTTATGCAATTTTATTAAATATATATTTTCTTTCTGTTGTAAGGTGTAATGTGAGGAAATAAGACTACAGAGAATCCTTAGTATGCCTTTTTGTCCAATGATATGATACAACATCAAGTTTTATAACCTTGATAATATATATGAAGGCTGTCCATAAAGTATCCAGCCATGTAATATGAAAAATAGAGGCATTTGTGCTGAATTTTTTTCTGGACAGACTTTGTATATACATATATACACATTTCTCATTTAACTCAGAAATGACACTACTGATTTTAATATACTTGTTAATAAAATTTTAAATGTTTTTAGTAGTACTTTAAGTACACATTAATCAATTAAACATCAATTGAGCACTTACTATAATGTGTCTAAGACTAAGCTAGAAGCTGCAGATGCAAAGATAAATAGATAATGTTTATATTTCTGTCCCCAAAAGCTCACTATTTGGTTAAGATGCCTGTCAGATAAAAATACAGAATTTATCTTAATACAGATATATAATATGGTGAATGAGAATTTTTTCTGAAGATTAAAATCAATAACATCACCTATGCCTTTAAAAGATCAAGATTTAATATTTATCATTGTTTCTTTGGTTTTTGTTCATTGTCAATTTTCTCTGTGTTCTTTACCTGAGTTCAGGAACTCTGTTGCTGGGAAGGTAATGGTGCTTTAGTTAAGGCTTCATAGTTTAAGTCCCTTGGCTTCCTATGGTCATGTTACCTGAGTGGATAAGACCTTTCTGTAGGTTTCCCATTCTTTATACATTCTGACATTGACCCTGCCTCTTTGTCTTGTGAGCTGTATGAAAAGCAAGAACCTAAGTAATTAAGATTACTGTACACAGCAAAGCTATCATTTAGACTTTAAGGACAGATAAAGAGCTTCCCAGACAGGAAAAAAAAAATAGTGAAACAAACAAATCTAAAGAAGTTCATCACCACCAAACCAGTATTACAAAAAATGTTAGAGGAGCTTCCTTAAGATGAAAAAAAAATCAAACATATAAATAACAAAATAGTAATAATTATGTACCTATTGACAATTACTTTAGATGTAAATGAATTAAATGCTCCAATCAGAATATAAGATGGTTGAAAAGGTAAGAAAGCAAGACCCTTACATATGCTGCATGCAGGAGACTCACTTGAGATTAAAAGACACACACAGATTGAAAGTAAAAAAATAATAATAATAATAAAAGATATTTCATGAAAATAAAAACAGGAAGGTTCACTGGTGGCGTAGTGGCTAGGCTTTTGCGCTCTCACTGCCTCAGCGTGGGTTCGATCCCCACTCAGGGAACCAACCAAAAATATATCTATAAAAATAAACAAATGAACAAACAAATAAAAAAAGCTGGGGTAACAATACTTATACTAGACAAAATATATGTTAACCCTTTTACTGTGTTAATTGATTTCTAGTTATTTTTCAAAATGTGTCAAAAAAGTCACAAAAAATTAAAAGTTGATATTTTGCATTTAATGCATTTAATAATAACATTTTGAGCTCCTTTGTATATAAATGAATTATTTTTATTTTAAATTTTTGTTATATGGTAATAAATTTACCATTATATTGAATTTTAGCAAAAAGTACTCAAAACATACTAAGTGGCATCAATTAGATTTAAGTATAAAATAGAATCTGATGCATTGATGATATAAAAAACTTATTACAAAATATTACACAATATGGCATATAAAATTTGTTGTTGATAATGCAAGCCACAGGAAAACATATTTTAAAATCTTGTAAATGGAGAAAAACCCTTGAAGCAGTTTCACACTGAATAACAATTTTATAATAATTATAGTATTTATATTTTTAAATAAATACAGTTAAGGTGATACATTTTATTAAAATAAATGATTACATTAGCATATAAAAATTTCCTATTGTTATTTATTCTTGAACAATACAAAAATATAGAAAAATGTACGTCTACTTTTCTAAAATTCCTTTCTGGAACACTGACAGGATTTTTTATATTTTACTTTCGAGTTATAATTTTCAAAACAATGAACAGCACACATTGCTGTATTTCCAGGACACATAGCACAATAATATATGATGTATTTTCATTTGCAAATACATTCCCCTCAAAATAAAATTTTTTTGAGCTTGTGGGGTAAACTTGAATGATGCAGTCAGTGGATGGAAATATTCATTTGGATATATCCAAATTTCACAACAAAAGGGTTAAAACAAAGCTTATAACAAGAGGGAAAAAGGAACCCAGTAATCCCACTTCTGAGTATTTATGCAAAGAAACCCAAAACACTACTTTGATGGGACATGTGCATCCATATGTTTATTGCAGCATTGTTTATAATGGCCAAGATGTAGAGACAATTTGGTGTTCATTGATGAATGAATGAATAAAAAGTAAGTGGGACATATGAAGTCTGAAATAAATTTGCAAATTCATCCTTGAGGAAGTGTTAAAAATTGTCACACAGATGTAAACTAAAGTGTAGGGAATAAAAAAAAACATAATAATTCCACCAAAATACCAAAGAGTAGGATCCCTGCTGATGACAGCCAGACCTAGTAGGCTTTTTCTGTGCCCCTGTTTATCATCCCTCCTGCAATAACTTTGAAGGAATCAGAGAAACAACTACCAAGCTGTGGTGGAAGAGATAGAATTGAAAGACCAGGAGGGAAGTGTTTCTAACTTTAATTCATTTTCAGAGGCTTGACTGTTACGTAGGATAGATACTGTCATCACATCCTTGGAAGCTTTTCTCATCATAAAGGGACAAGAAAAATCATGGATTGTTCCTCACTCTTTTCATGTCCCCCTGGCCCCACTTTAGCTTCCCTCATCCAAGGAGAACTAGCAAACTGACTATATTTCTAAGGGATGATAGAAATACAGTCCCACAATTGTTCATGTTAACATGCCCTCTGAAACAGACACTGGGTTCCTTTTTCTTCCAATTTATATTCCTTGGAGATGAAATACCTTTGGTTTGACATCTATAATGAGAGCATCTCTCTGGCCGGAAGAGTGGTTCCCAGTGCCTACCTGGATAGAGCTAAGGATGCGCCCTCGTAGGAGGACAAATGGGCCAAGAAAACATAACAACCATAATGTCTATGACAAGGTTCTGCTACCTTTCAATTTTGCCTTCCTTTTAAAATAAAGCAATACAGCCAGTTCGGAATGGAGTAGGAATGTGCAAATAGACTAATAGAACAGAATAATCTAGTAATTTTTGAACTTTTGAAAAATGTCTAATGTATTAGTGCAAGTGGCATACAGCTTTGAAATTATGTATAAGGAATTTTTCTTCTCTTTTTTTCTCCTCATCCCATCTTTTCTTATAAAAAAGTAACACTTTGCCCCTCCAAATACTTTTGCCCCAGTTCTTCTAAAAATGCATGCTGATTTTGTTTTCTCAATATTGAGAGAACAAGTGATTAGTCATCTGAAATAAATAAGATGAGAGTATATATATATATATTCCAGAAAGCATTAAATCTTGAGAGTGGGTTTGTACTGGGGAGAAGCATCAGTAGACTGTCAACTTTTCAAGCAAAGACCTCATTATATGAGTATCTAGTGGTTTTGCAAAGGCTATTTTCACATTATAAAATGTCTCAATCTGAATTTCTTGGCAACTTTTGTTTTTGACATTTTATTTTTCATTTCAAAGACATCTCAATGTGTCACTATCTTGAAAAATGTAATGTTACATGAGTCCAAATGAGTACAGAAACTTACAAAAGCTCCATGAGCCAAGGTGCACCTGCTTTCTTCCCTGTAGACCCACTCCTGTGTGACTTCTTTACATAAACTAAAAAGTTTTTGTAGATTATACTGCAGTGATTCCCAACTGTTGGAGTTGTAAAATTGTTTGATGTTTGCCCTGCATCTCTAACATTTTGGAAAAATTTAAAGGAATTTTAAACTAACCTGTCTTGTTCTAAAAACCCAAGTGATGAAATTAGAGAATCGGCGTATAAAATAGATTGTGAAGTAATTATTAGCTCTTCATTTTAGGTTGGGTTTGCATTCCTGAGCAAAGAATTGCTTCTAAAGATGACATTATTATGCCTCTGATCCATATATCATCACTGCCAGAGAACGTATTTCACTCACTCATTCATTCATTCATTAAATACTTGGTGTACAAGTCTATGTCAAACATGGTTCTAAAATCCTCAGTAATGATAAAAAAGACAAAATTTCTACATAAAGACTTTTACATTTCAGTGTGTGAAACAAACAATAAAACATTAAACAAGTAGATGTTTAGTATCCAGTGATTCAAATTTTCTTTAGCACCAAGTAAAGTGCTTTATACATAGTATGTGTTTAATAACTGTTTGCTGAATGAAACACGTACCCTGGCTTGCTAGCAAGCTACTTACCGTCTTTGCTAAATGAGAATAATGAATATCTCTGAGGTTTCTGTTAAGACGAAAAATATAATGCATTTAACACATAAGTTACAGTGTCTTGCATGAAGTAAATGGTGGAAAGTGTCATTTCACTTCAGTACAAAATTATATAGAATATATTGTAAGTGTTGTGGAAAATGAATCAAGGAGTTAGTAATGTTCTTATAGGTGGTAAGACACAGCTAAGAGGAGATGACTGGACCTGAATGCCCCACAAAGAATGAAATAAAGACATATTATTTCTTTTTTTGTAAAATGGGAAATACATCAGTACTGGTATGATGGCTATAATGGTTAATTAGGCCGTTTCACAGCTGTAGCTAAAAATTGGTCTTTTCCATATGTGGCTTTAATATACAAACTGAAGTAGTGAAAGTATTCAGAATGGGAGATGTACCAAGTTGGAATATGAAATGCATTATAAATACTAAAACTTATTGCATAAATGTTCCACTATTTATATTATATCGCTTCCCTTTCAATAATTAAGTTATTAATTATTAATATATACACCTTTGTTCATTAATTAAACTATTGACTACTTTAATATGCCAGAAAATTTGTGTATACTTTAACCTGGGATACCACACAGAAATCCTTTAATATAAGACAAACTCCTATGTATATTATCATAATATAAATTCAGATAACTGACCCTTAAAATCTTTGCATTACTTTGATGCCTGTTGCTCAACCCTATAAAAGCTTTCATTTGCAAATTTTGTGCCATAAACAGAATGAAGTGGAAACCACTTAATGGAGAATTGGTTCCACTGGGTTTGAATCTCAACATCTATCTTCAAATTAAAAACCCACAGGGGGGGAAAATTGACACATTGTAAATCTATGATAGTGTCAGGTGGGATAACTAAACCAATTTGAGGTTGTAATTACATGAATAGTGTCAAAGTGTTTGATATATGTAGATTCCATACATGACCTTAGTTCATTGACTAAATTCACCTATTTTTATTAAAAGGTAAGTAGGTGCCACAAATCACAAAAGTGTAATTCTTCACTGCTAGAGAACCAGAAGAAGCATAGTGAATAAATATACTTGCAAATACTGAATTATTAAAGTTGCACCCCCAAAGTATTTCTTTAGCTTCCAAGGCCTTACTTGTTAGAAAACATACCATAAGAAAATATAATTTTCTTTCTAAACATTCTCATGAGCTATAGAGAATAAAACCTGTTTAGTAGGATAAAGGAAGTAATATATCCAATGAATAAATGTAGAAATGTGGACAATCCAATGAATAAAGGGAAAAATGTGGACAATCTGCTTATTCAGGAACATTTTCTTAACAAGTCTTTTCTGCCTCTTTCTCTTAACTCTGAAATCCAAGTGGAGTAGAATATTATATAGTTTTTATTTGGATTGATTCCCCACATTTTTTGTTAATTGAGATAGCTGATATTCTTTAAATTCTTCAAATTATTGTGGTTTCAAATGAAAGGTACATTCATAAAAATCTTTAATTCCTCCACTTTTGAAATGAGAACACTATTAATCTTAATTACATTTATTATAGCACCTGATTATTTTAAAAGTGAGAAGTAACTTAAAAGGAGTCGAATATAAGTTAAAAAGAAGATTTTCCCATTGGGATATAACAGGATTATGTTTTAAATACAGTGAATTTTTCTCTAAAGTATTTAAAGTTTGTTTCATTTAAGAAACATTGTGCTTCTTATTCATTGCTAACTAACCCAACTCTGAAAATTAGCCAGCCATACTTGTGCAGTTAGCTACACAATAAAAATATCTACTATTGAAAGACTTGGCCAGAAGTTGAATCTGGAATTAAACTATCTGGGTTAATATTTTATTTCACAATATTTCAACCATTTCTCAATTTTATGTGCTTTCTAATTAAATTAATGTTTTATTATCTTGATTTAATGTACAGTATATTAAATGCAACAATAAAATAAAATATAAAAGCATAAGCACATTGTCATGTTTATTCAAGAATAGGCAGAAAATTACCTTAGTAGTATTATTGTGAATTATCAGATCCAAGCATATCAATCTACATTATAAGGCATTTCTCAACCTGTGGGTCATGACCCCTTTGGGGGCTGAATGACCCTTTCACAGGGGTCGCCTAAGACTATCGGAAAACACATATCAGATATTTACATTATGATTCATAACAGTAGCAAAATTACAGCTATGAATAGTAACAAAAATAATTTTATGGGGGTCATCACAACATGAGGAACTGTATTAAAGGGTCATGGCATTAGGAAGGTTGAGAACCCCTGATCTACAATGATATTATGTAGAGTAATTTTTATTTTTCTGAAAGTTACTCTCTACTCAATACCCCAAGTTACCTAATAGAAAAGGAAACTGCAAGTTTATACCTTCAGCTAATTAAATTGTAACAATTTTTTGAAATGTAGTTTTTTTTTCTCAGAAAAAGATAGAGGCGTGAGAAATCTATGCCATACGTGAGAAAACACAAACAATATTCCCCAATAAGTTCTGGCTAAAGAATACCCATTTTAGTTCTATCTAATTAGGATTTTTTACTCAAGCTATTTTGGGCTGAGTGTATATAAAGAATAGTAGTAACAGGATGATTTCTAAAATCAAAGATAGTCAGAAAACAAATGAATAAACTTGCTGAGAAAATGCACCAGTTACATGGATTAATCTCCAGGAGTACAATGGCAACAGTCAGGTCAGCCTGACACTGAGCTAAGATAAAGTGACAGATTTTATTTATTAGTGAAAGGTCTTTATTAAAACATAGTGAACATGCACTGTTATATTAGTTTCAGGTGTACATCATAGTGATTCAACATTTATTTACCTAAGGAAGTGATCACCATGGTGAGTCCAGTAACCATCTGACACCATATCACGCTATCACAATATTTTACTCCTTGTGCTGAACATTACATCCACATGACTTCTCTGTTGTACACATGGAAATTTGAATCTCTTATTCCCCTTCACTTTTGCACCCTCTTTTGTAATTTTAAAATTACAATTGACATTTAATATTATTTTATACTAATTTTAGGTATACAGCATAGTGATTAGACATTTGTATCTGTAACTACGTGTAATGCCCACCTGGGACTACACATAGTTATTACCATATTGTTGACTATATCCCCTATGCTTTACTTACAACCCCATGACTATTTTGTAACTACCAATTTGTACTTCTTAATCTCTTTATTTCTTTACCCTGCCCCCAATCCTCCTCCCATCTATCACTGCTATAAATCTAGTATCCACCTGACATTTTACATATTTATTATAACATTGTTGACTATATTTCTTATGCTATACTCTAAAATCCATAAATACTTTGTAAGAAACAATTTGTACTTCTCTTTTTTTACCCACCCCCTCACACCCACCTTCTATGTGGCAACCAAAATTGTTCTCTGTATCTATAAATTTGTTTCTGTTTATTTGTTTGTTTGCTTTGTTCTTTAGATTCCACACAGTGAAAGCACATTGCATCTGTATTTTTATCTCTAACATAATTCACTCTGCATAATATCCTCCAGGTTCATTCATGTCACTGCAGATGGCAAGATCCCATTCCTTTCCATGGCTGAACAATATTCCACTGTATATATGTACCACCTCCTCTTTATCCATTGACAGATACTCAGGCTGCTTCCATATTTTGGCCACTGCAAACAATGCTGCAGTGAACATATGGATGCACATGTCCCATTGAAATAGCATTTTGTGGTTTTTTTTTTTTTTAGATAAATACCCAGAAGTGGAATTAATGGGCCATTCTTTGTCTCTTATTGTATCCTTTGTTTTAAAGTGTATATTGTCTGGTCTAAGTATTGCTATCCCAGCTTTTTTGTTTGTTTGTTTTCATTTTTATGAACTGTCTTTTTCCATCCCTTTGCTTTCAATCTGTGTGTGTCTTTCAATCTGAAGGGCATCTTTTGCAGGGATTATATGTAAGGGTCTTATTTTCTTACCCTTTCACTCACTTTACCTTTTCATTGGAGCATTCAATCCATTTATGTTTAAAGTAATTGTTGATAGAAATGTAGTTATGTACATTTTATTATTCACAATTTTTTTTGTTTTCTTAAAAAAGTAATTCTAACTTTCCTTATAATACTGTTTTGGTGGTAATGAACTCCTTTAGCTTCCACTTGTCTAAGAAGTTCTTTATCTGTCCTTGAATTCTAAATGATGGCTTTGCTGGGTAGCATTACCCTGGTTGTAGGCCCTTGCTTTTCAATTCTTTGTATATTTTGTGCCAATTTCTTCTCACCTGCGAAGTTTCTGTTGAAAAATCAGATGACAATTGTATGAGAGCTCTCTTGTAGGAAACTAACTAATCATCTTTTGTTGTTTTTAAGATTCTTTCTTTGTCTTTAACATTTGAAATTTTAATTATGATGTGTCTTAATGTGAGCCTCTTTTGGTTCATCTTATTTAGGACTCTCTGTGCCTCCTGGTGTTGTACATTTATTTCCTTCACCCAGGTCAGAAAAATTTTCTGTCATTATGATTTCAAATAGGTTTTTAATCCATTGCTCTTCCTCTTCTCCTTCTGGTTCCCCTATGATGTAAATTTTGGTACACTAGATGTTGTCTGAGAGGCCCCTTCAACTATCCTCATTATCCTGGATGCTTTTTTTTTTTTTTTTTTTTTTTTTTTTTTTTTTTTTTTTTTTTTTTTTTTTTTTTTTTTTTTTTTTTTTTTTTTTTTTTTTTTTTTTTTTTTTTTTTACTGTTCTGATTGGATATTTATTCTACCTTATCTTCCAAATCACTGATTAGATCCTCTGCTTCTTCTAACCAACTGCTGATTCCCTCTAAGGTATTCTTTATTTCAGTTATTGTATTTTTTATTTCTGACTGGTTCTTTATTATGTTTTCTATCTCCATTTTTGTCTCTTTGTTGAAGTTATCTTTGAGGTTATTCAGCATTTTTATAACCAATGTCCTGATGGATTGCTTGTGTTCATTTTGTTCAACTCCTTTTCTGGAGTTTTGATCTATTCTTTCATTTAGAACATGTTTCCCTCTCTCTCAATTTTAACTGCCTCCCTGTGTTTGCTTTTATGTATTAGGTAGGGCTGCTATATCTCCCAATCTTAGTAGAGTAGCCGATGCAGTGGGTGTCTTATGGGACCCAGTGGCACAGTCTCCTTCCTTGGTCACCTGAGCTGAGTGCTTCAGGTGTGTCCCCTCTGTGGTTTGTGTGTGCCTTCCTATTGTAGTGGAGACTTGGTTGCTATTTTTATGTCAATTAGAGGGCCTGAACCTCAGGCTGATTGGTTATGAGGACTGGCTGTGAATATAGTGGAGGAACTGTTTTGCAAGGGCTGACCCTATAGTGTAGAATTCACTTTAACAAGTCTCTACTACCTGCTCAGTCTGCCCTTTGGGTGTGTCTTCTTTGGAGGCAGCCAACTGATGCTTTGGCTCAGTCCAAAGCTGGCTACCAGGCATGCCAACTCTAGAGCCTCCTGAGAGGTGCCCTACCACTGGCCAAGTTCAGCCATAATCTGTGCCCAGCTGAGGGCCACCTAACATGAGCCACAAAGCAGTCTTCAGATGGCTGCCACCTGTGCTGGGCTTAGAGATGTCCCTAGAGGCCAAGATGTGAACAGAGGCCAGCCGCTGCTAGTGCTGGGCTTGGGACTTCTCAGAAAGTGGTATGAGACATGCTGAAGTCTGGTGTTTATTTGAGTTTTGTGAACTTTTGAGGGATTTTAGGAAAGCCTACAGTATGAGTTCAAACAGGTCACTTATGTGGAAAAGCCACTAAAAGCAGCTTGGATGGGCCCAAAATTTTGGAGGGGTGGGTTTCAGGAAATCCCCAGGTCAGGACAAACAGTGTTATCTAGGTTGATGGAGATTCACATATGGCAGCCTCCTATGTTTGCCTGTCAGGAATGGGGTAGGGGGCTATGGGTCTCCATAAAGAAATAATAGGTCCCATCAGTACTTCTGTCTAGGAGAAAGTTGCCCCTCCAGAACTTGCCCTGAAGCCTGACAACTCAGTTCATCCTTTTATGTTCTTGGTGTCTTTTGAGCTACTGTCCCAGAGCTGGAGCTCAGAGTGAGTGACTATCTGCAAATAAGTCCATGTGTGCAACCTTTAAAAGGAACACCTGGAACTTTAGCCAATCTTAGTCTCAACCAGCCATAATCACTACCGGTTTTCACAACCAAAAGTCATGGGAACTTCTTTCCTCAGCACTAAAACCCTGGGCTGGGGAACCTGGTGTGGGGCTGGGACCCCCACTTCTCCCAGGATCACCTCTGCAGCCAAGATATTCCTCCTGAATTCTAACATTCACATGCAGGTATGGGATTAGCCCATTCTGCATCTCCATCCCTCCTACCAGTTTCCATATGGCTTCTTTGGCATGTCCTTAGTTCTAGGACTTCAGTTCTGTAGGCTTCAGGTGATTTTTGATGGTTATTCTGTAGTTGTAATTTTGATGTGGTCATGAGTGTAGGTAAGCACAATCTTTAACTATTCAATTATCTCAACCAGAAATCTGAGGATACCTAATATTCTGATAAGCTGTTATATCTTATTTTTTAATGAATTTTTTGAAAGTTAAATTATGTTCTTTACATTTTCCAAATGTGAAAGAGATTTCAATTAGTGTGCTACCTGCAAAATAGACAGGAATAGTTGAAGGGACCTGAAGAAGAATCACATCTTCCTTCTCTATTCCAGAACACTATTTAGACCTGACTTCTTAGTAAGTATGTTGTCATGTATATGCTGATTGTGGAATTGTCTTTATCAACTTATATATTTTTGAATTAATCAATTTAAGGCATTATCTGTATTAAGTCAGTGAAATGCTGAACAGAGATAGAGAAGAATTGCAAACTGCTATTTCTGACCACAGGAAAGTAAAATCTAATTGAGGGGAATAAAATTTCTTAAATGGGATATATCGTTTTCACCAAGGACCCATTTATAGAAACTTTAATTATTTTTTAAGTCTTAGAACAATTTATAGGAAGACAAAAGTCTATCTGATTCAAGAATGTCAGAGAATGATTTCATGATTCTTGGCTGGACTCATAGAAATAAGGCCATATGTGTCATTGGGTAGTTTCTTAATAGATAAGAAACTCCAAGATACTGAAGACTATAATATTGTTTAAATCTGTAGCACAATGAAGATGTGCTGAATACTTGGACTTGCCTATCACTTTAATAGGATATCTGGTAGAGCATCCCCAGTTTTTATTGATGATGCTATCAGCAGAAAGCAGTGGGTAGAATTTGCGAACTTCATCAACTAGTTACTATTCTATGACCTCCATCAGGCCTTTTAATTCTCTAAGTTCTTTCACGTAAAGTAGAGCTAATAAAAATACTTACATGACAGAATTCTCCTGAGGACTAAATGAGAAATTACATTAAAATGCTTTTAAATATAAAGCATTATAGGTACATCAGTTGTTATTAAAGTGTAAAGAATACCTAAAAAATACTGCAAAAAGCAGAAGGGTCCAAAAGCCAAACTTATTGTAGTTGATGTTTTCTCAGAAATGGCTATGGACAACATATATTTTGCTCATAAATATCCAGAATTTCAAACAACTTTCTTAAAGAAAAATTAATTGAATAATATCAACAGCTAAAACTGCTGATGGAAAGTGACATGAGAATATTATAAGCAGAGATTTCAAGAGTTCAGAGAAGCAAGGAATCATTGCTGAGACCATTGGGGAAGCCTTCTTTGTGAGGCAATACTTTGCCAGGCAACTTAAAGTAGGCTTTTAAGCACTGCATAGATTTCAATAGGTAAAAATTCCAACAGGAGTTTTCAGGGCATTCCAGGCAGAGGGAAAGTATAAATAGAGCTGAGTAGGTGAATGCAGTGAACACAGGCTTGTTAAAATTTGAAAGAAAGATAACAATAGTTTATCCAGCCCTGACATCTCTTGTTTGGGAATCTTAGGTGTGAAGTATTGGTTGGAGGAAAGGAAAGAATAAAAGTGCAAGAGAAGCAAATGTGATAAAAAGTAAGAGTAGAAGGGCACATGGGTTACGGGTGACAAATAATAGAAAGAAGGATTAATAGAACTTTAAAAAACAGAGCTGAAACAATTTGTTTGTCTGGCAGGGAACACACATCAGTGAAGAAATTTACTGGGTAGACCTAGAGGGGAAAGGGAATTTCATGTAGTTATGTGAAGAAATAAAATGTAGCACTCTGGGTAGAACAGAATGTTCTTAAAGTAACTCCTGTTATCCATTGGTCAGGAAAGAGTCTTTAATTAGGTCTAGAAGTCTGACATCCTGGAGTAATCCCAAGTTCATGGTCACTTATCATCTTCTCCTTGATAGAACTAGTTGTTATAAAACACAGCATTGAATTTTGATACCTCCTAGGCAAATGGTATTGTAAGCAGAAAATTTCTTTTCATCTGGGTTAGCCAGAGAAAAGATGAATGAGATAACTTGGTGTGGAGAGGAACGTGATTTGGTCTTGCCCTTTACTTTTTCTTGCCACATGGTTTTTCTACTTTGATCCTAAGCCAGTATCTCAGAGTTATGACTATGTGTGTGTGTGTGTGTGTGTGTGTGTGCGCGCGCGCGCGTGCACACACGCACATTTTAATGTTTTTTCAATTACAGTTGCCATACAATAACATATTAGTTTCAGGTGTACAACATAGTTATTAGACATTTATATAACTCATGAAGTGCTTACACTGATAAATCTAATACCAATCTGACACCAAACATAGTTATCACATATTGTTGGCTGTATTCTTTATGCTGTACTTTATATCCACATGGTTATTTTGTAACTACCAATTTGTACTTCTTAATCCTTTCTCATTTTCACCCAGCCCCAAGTCCATCTTTCATCTGACAACCATCAAAATGTTCTCTATAACTATGAGTTTGTTTTGTTTATTTATTTTGTTCTTTAGATTCCACATATAAGTGAAAACATACTCCATTTGTCTTTCTCTGTTTTATCCACTTCACTCAGCACAACACCCGTTAGCTCCACCCATATTGTTACACACGGCAAGATTTTGTTCTTATGGCTGAGTAATACTCTACTGTATATTTGTATATGTACCACCTTTTCTTTATCTATTTATCTATTGATGGACACCTAGGTTGCCTATATGTCTTGGCTATTCTAAATAATGCTGCAGTAAACGTTGGATGCACATGTCCCTTTGAAATAGTGTTTTGGGTTCCTTTGAATAAATACCCAAATGTCAGATTACTGGGTCCTTCTTTACTTCTTGTTATAGCCTTTGTTTTAATGTCTATTTTGTCTGGCATAAATATTGCTAACTCAGCCGGTTTTTGTTGTTGTTGCTTTTGTTTTGATTTTCCCATTTTCATGATGTAATTTTTCCATCTCTACTTTAAGCCTGTGTTTGTCTGTCTATCTGAAGTGAGTTTCTCTCTTATAGGCAGCATATCTAATGATTTTGTTTTTTTATCCATTCAGCCATGCTATGTCTTTTGATTGGAGCATTTAATCCATTGGCATTTAATGAAATTATTGATAGATATGTAGTTTTTGCCATTTTATTGTTCATATTTTTATTTTTATTTTATTATTATTATTTCACTTCTTCTTAAAGAGGTTCCTTTAACATTTCATATAACACTGGTTTGGTGGTGATAAACTTCTTAGGTTTTTCCTGTCTGGGAAGCTCTTTATTTGCCCTTCAATTCTAAATGATAGATTTGCTGTGTAGAGTAATCTTGGTTGTAGGTCCTTGCTTTTCATCACTTTGTATTTGCTCCTAATTTCTTCTGGCTTGTAAAGTTCCTGTTGAGAAGCCAGCTGACAGTCTTATGGGAGCTCCCTTGTAGGAAACTAACTGAATTTCCCTATCTGCTTTTAAGATTCTCTCATTATCTTTAACCTTTGGCATTTTAATTATGATGTGTCTTAGTGCTGGCCTCTTTGAGTTCATCTTGTTTGAAACTTGATGTGCTTTCTGGGCTTGTATGTCTATTTCTTTCACCAAGTTAGGGAAGTTCATTGTCATTATTTTTTAAAATAGATTTTCAATCCTTTAATCTCTATCTTCTCCTTCTGGTGCCACTATGATGCAAATGTTGGTATGCTAGGTGTCTCAAAGGCACCTTTAACAATCATCATTTTCTTGTGTTTTTTGTTTGTTTGTTTGTTTGTTTTGTTTTTTGTTTGTTTTTCTGCTGTTCTGATTGTGTGTTTTCTCCTACCTTATCTTCCAAATTACTGATTTTATACTCTGCTTTTTCTAATCTACTCTTGATTGCCTCTAGGGTAGTCTTCATTTCAGTTACTGTATTTTTTCATTTTTGACTGTTTCTAAAATTTTTTTTATGTTTTCTATCTCCATTTTTATGTTTCTTTTTGTTGACGTTCTCCCTGAGATCACTGAGCATCCTTACGACCAGTGTTTTGTATTGTGTGTCTGGTAGATTGCTTGTGTCCACTTTGTTCAGTTCTTTTTCTGGAATTTGTCTCTCATTTTTGGCTGCCTTCCTGTATCTGTTTCTAAGGTGGTTGGATGGTGCTCTGGATTGGTCTGATGTTGACCATTGTGTATATTAGGTCTGGGGCTTCTTTGGAAGGTGCTCTATTGAAGGCTAAGTTCATCTACTGCCTATGCCCTCCCTAGGGCCACTTGGTATAAGGTGCAAAGTTAAGCTGACCATATTTCCTTGCCACAAAAAGGATATAGGGATGACAAAAATGGGACAGGGTTATGTAATATTCCATATTCATGAAAAAGTAAGATGATAAAAGTTTTATTACATGAACATATTGAGCTAACAATTATTCTTCAGTGATAGAACTCACACACACACATTTTTTTTTATTGGCTTTTTGGTATGTGGGTATCTCCCTGACTGGGAATCGAACCCAGGCTGCAGTGCTGACAGCACCAACGCCGAAGCCTTAAGCCACTACACCATCAGGGAGCTCCCTCACACAAAAATTTAAGTCGACATAGAGGGGTACTGTATTTCACCATGATTGTACTATGAGAATTTCTCCAATGAAGTAATCTTGCACAGTAAACTTTAATCTTTCAACACCTCATCATAAAACACACACACTATGACACAATTTTGGTTTACAACTAACATATCTCTCATTGTCTTAACACTTAATCTAGATTTCTCCTTTGACCACACACTGTTCATAACAGAAAATATTCTTTCAACGGATGCTGTATTTCCTGGAAGACAAAGAATAAACCCTACAATATTACAAAAGTCTTTGAAATCAAGGTGTATTTTCCTCATTTAAAAAAATTAACATCTTTACCTATCTATCAGAAACAGAATTTTTTTTTATTCCATGTACACAACTCCTTTACAATTGTAGATTTTATATGGTTCCATTGATCAAAGACATAAGTTTCTTTTGTCTCTCTGTGTGTGATAAGTTCTTATTCAGGCAGTCCTATATTTCTTTCCATTCAGGTGTCTTACTTAGTAGCAGTCACTTGAACTTCTCCATGCTTCCAACACTGCACTTCTACTTGTAGATATATTCTAAGCTGATTTTATAGAAATTCTCAACTACTTCAAATAATTTAGGCTCATTAATTTCTTCTGAATCTACTAACATTTTCGGTTGTTGTTTTGACATCAGCAGTTACAAGCACTTCACTTTTTCTGGACCTTAAATTGTTTACAAGATTTTTGATGTTTATGGCTACTTCTGTTGCTAATATATTATCTTTTTCAATTACACTAATGTAGCTACTTTGGAATGTAGCTACTTGATGTCTTGCATATATCAATAAAATACTTATAAAATACCACATCTGCAGTAAAAAAATCTGTATGGCATACCACACTGAATACTTTAATGTAAGATTGCAATGGCCAGCCTGCAAAAATTGATAAACATACACTAAAAGGAAAAAAAAATGTAATGAACACTGCAACGGCTATCACAAGCCAAATAAACTAATGCCTTACCTGAGAGTTCTGCTTTAATAAAAAAAATAGCTAATAGCCTATTGAACCAAAATATGAGTCTGAAAAGTCTGAATCAAACTGAATATAGGGCAGAAAGAATCTCTATGGGTGGAAAAATGGTAGAAAATAATATTAACACTCACAGTCATTGCATCCAGCCAGGTGAACCCATTCAGTAGTTTGTGTGCATTGAGCCTCTTCTGGCTCCCATAGCTGAATAGGGCTTAGCGACCGCCTCCTTAATTCCTTGCTGCTGCAGGTAAGCATTTAGATTCTCAATGATAGCCTTACTGGGTAGAGTAGTATTGGTTATAGCTCCTTGTTTTTCATTACATTAAATATTTCCTGCCACTCTCTTCTAGTCTGCATAGTTTCTTTTGAGAAATCCACTGATAGTTTTATGGAAACTCCCTGGTAAGTAACTAGTCATTTTTCTCTTGCCACTTTTAGGATTCCTCCTTTGATTTTAACCTTTTCCATTTTAATTATTATGTGTCTTGGTGTGGGCCTGTTTTGGTTCATCTTGATTGGGAGTTTCTGCACTTCCTTGGCTTTTGTGTCTATTTCCTTCACCAGGTTAGGAAAGTTTTCAATCATTATTTCTTCAAATAGGTTCTTAATACCTTGCTCCCTCTCTTCTTTTTCTGGTACCCCTATGATATGAATGCTGTTATCCCAGATGTTGTCCCAGAGGTCTCTTAGGCTATTCTCATTTTTTATAAAAAACTTTTTGTTTTTGTTTTTTCTCTTTTAATTAGGTGGTTACTGCTACCTTGTCTTCTAGATCATTTATTTGATTTTCTACTTAATCTAACATGCTATTGGTTCCTTCTAATGTGGACTTCATTATTATATTCTTTATTTTTGACTGGTTGTTTTTCATGATTTCTATGTCTTTTTTTATGGTTGCTATCTCTGTGGAAATTTTCACTAAGTTCCTTAAGCATTCTTATAACACGTATTTTAAAATTTCTTCGGTAAGTTCTTTGCCTCCATTTCATTTAGCTCTATCTTTGGAGGTTTCTCTTGTTTTTTATTTGAAATATGTTTCTCTGTTTCCTCATTCTGGCCTTTTGTGTGTGTGTTTTCACTTCTATGTAGTAAGTAGATCTCTTATGTCTCTTAAGTTTTTGTTTGATGGCCTTATGCATTAGGTTTTCTGTGTAGTCCAATGGTGCAATCTTTCTGATCTCCTGGGTGCATGATCTAGGAGTGTCCCTTGAGTGTGTTGTGTGTGTTCTTCAGTTGTAGTTGAGACTTGATTGCTTTTGGTGCATCAGTGGGTGGGATTGACTCCCAGGCTGACTAGCTGTGCAAATTAGCTCTGCCCATAGAGTATGAGTTGTTATTTAGGAGCTAACCCCTCAGGTCAGTGTCCTATTGGCTTTTGTGCCTGTTGAGAATGCTGTTTGCATATACTGTTTGCTAATAAGACTAACCAGGTAGGGCTCCAGTGTGGTCTGAGGTTGGCTTCTGGGTTTGTTGTTTCTAGTGTCTTTTAGGAAGGACTTCTGTGCAGTGCAGCTTTAGCCTTGCCTGTGACTGGCTCAAGACTACCTAATAGAAGCCACAGAGCTATATGTTTTTGGCCTTTGCTTGTGCTGAATCTGGAAGCATGTGGAAGTGGCCTTGCAGAGCTTAGCAAGAGACCCAGGGCCCCTTGGACATATTGCCACCTATGGAAAGCTCAACCATTTAAATAGCCTTACTAGGTTTGCTGGTCAGGCTAATTGACCCAGTGTTAAGAGTGTCTTCCATGTTGTAGCCCTAATTGGGCAGGAAGGGATCCCAAGAAGACAGGAGATGTGACTGGTGGTTTACAAACTTAATGCAGTTTCAGTTTTTGGGACAGTGTCTGGTGTGTGACCACTTCATGAGATGCCCTAGAACCACTGTAGTGCATCATTGCTGACCTCAGTCTTTCAGATCATCCCAAGAGAGGCTGCAGTGCAGATTGTGGCTCACTGCTCAGCATTTAAAGCTCACTGGGCCTCTGTGAGCATTTGCTGATGTAAGAGTATTCCTCAGCTCATAGGGCAGAGCCAGCCCCTCAGTTGCCAGGATTTGAAAAAACTTTCTGAAAACTCCACAATCTGCCACCTGCAGGGCACTGTGAGTTGTCCGTGAGGAACTGCAGGGCAGCACTAAAAGCTCCCTGGGCAGCTATGGGCAGCAGCTCCTGCAAAAGTATGTGAGAAAGTCTTCCATTGATAGCATGCTGGGGCTGATCACTTAGCTGCCCAGAGTAACTTTGGCAAGGCAGTCCCAGATGGGCAGAACAAAGATCCAGAGAGCTACAGGATGTGGGTTGTGGTTTTTCACAATGTTAATGCAGTATTGGTTATTGTTCCAGAGCTTGGCCTGTGAGCACTTTGCACAAATTCCATGAGAGCTCTGTGGTCAGCCACTTGCGGCACTTCATTAACTGCCCAGCGGGAGTAGCAGAGCAGCACTGAAAGGTCCCTGGGCAGCTGCCACAGCTACTCCTAAAAATATCCACAGAGAAGTCTTCTCTCTCTAGTAAGGCAGGAATGATTGCTCAGCCATCACAATGCCTCTGGATGGGCAGGGCAAAGCTCCAGGGGCCTTTGCACAATTTGCAAAACTTCCCTGATAGTTCTATGATCTTTTGCCACTGGCCCACAGGAGCCTGTTGCTGCTCTAAAGGGGCTATGGGGTAGGGTGTGGCAGCTTTGTGTCACTGAACTTTTCCCCACCCTCAGCTGGCTGCTGCTCCTGTTTTCCACAGCTTGTGTAGAGAGGCTGATGGCTCAGCAGCATAGAGCAGCCTGGAAAATGTAGCTGTTCAGGATGGGGTCCCAGTGCATAACCAAGATGGTGCACACTTGCTCATTTTATTAGACCAGTACAGCCTCAGGTTTGGCCCTTTGGGGGAGTGTTTAACACAAAAAAATATTGTGTCCTCCTGTGGGCTCCATGTGAGGCAAACTCCGTGCATGAACAGTAGGTCTCTCCTGCTCTTACCACGAAACCCCACAGCTCAAATTTTTCTTCTATGTCTTTGGCACCTCAAGAGTTGCTGCTCCTCCACCAGACACCAGTGAGTGTGGCAAATGGTTGGGTTTTTTTGTGCACCTTTTAGAAGAGCATCTGGATTTCCAGGTATCTTCTTTCTCACTGAGATAGACAGACAAAATTCTTTCTAATTTTCACTGCCAGATATAATGAAAACATTTTTCCCAAGTACAGGACTCCCAAGCTGGAGAACCAAGTGTAAGGCTGGAACCCTTCCTTCTTATGTGGAAACCTCTGCCCCTGAGGTATCCCTCCTGGATTTCAACCATTATCTACGGATCTGGGGTCAGTTCATTTTGCATCTCCACTCTTCCTACCAGTCTTGATGTAGCTGCTTCTTTATACCCTCAGCTGTAAAGGCTCTGTTCAACCAGTCCTCTGATGATTCTCAAAGTTGATTGTTCTACAATTTATCTGCAACCTTGATATGATCTCGGAAGTCTGAATGTACACTATCCACCATATTCTTCTCTTCCACATTTAATTTTCTCCTGTTTAGATTTCTTTTCAAATATGAGGGTGGTCAAGAAATTTGTGGAATGAAAAGGAAGAAGGGTGAAAAAAAAACTAGGTATTTTAACCCTAATACAATTTTTAGATCTTTCAATAAGTTTATTTATACCTTCAGGAAAAAATGTGCATATTTAATCTCTTTGTCATTTGTAAATTTTTTCCCTCAATGTTGTTTTCTCATGTTTGGGAACAAATAATAATCACACAAAGCCAGATCTTGGTTGTAGAGAGGGTACTTTAACATTTGGAACTCATAGCTGTGAAGAGTAGCCAGAGCAACATTGCTCTTGTGCATGGGCACATTATTGTGCGAAGCAACACTCCTTTGGTCAAAATTTTTTTTTCTTTTTCACAGATTCTTTTAACTGTTTCAGTAGACTAGAATAGTATTCTTCAGTTATTATGACACCTTTATTTTTGTAATTGATCAGCAGGATAACATCCATATCCCAAAAAATAGTAACCATGATTTTTCCAGTCAATTGTGACATCTTGAACTTCCTACAGGGCAGTGTGCCCTTTTTACTGCCCCCTAAGAAGTTCTGCTTTGACTTCTGCTTTGAATCAGCCTCATAATGGTGAACTCAAGTTTTATCTCCACTGATAATTTGGTTTAAAGCTTCATTTCTGTTTTCTTTGTAGAGGTCCAAGAACAGTCATGAACACTTGACACACTGTTGTTTTGGCAGCAGTATGAGCATTCTCAGTACCCATCTTGCACTAAATTTTGACATTCTTAGATGCTGATGGAGAATATTCAATACAATTGTAAGTGATACTCCAAAACTTTCTGCAAGATGCTTTTTATTCAGTCTAGCATCGTCCACTACAAGTTTTCAATTGTTTTGACAATGTCTGAGGAAGTGGCCTCAACAGTATCCCAGGTGGAGGTCATCTTCAATTGTCTCTTTGTCTTGATTGAAAAGGTTATGCCACTTGTAAACCATGGATTTCCCATGGTAACAATCCCTGTATACTGCTAACATCTCTTCCCAAATGGTTTGTGGTATTTTCCCTTGTTTTGTGAGGAACTTAATGACAGTGTAAACTTCAATTTTATCAAGACTTGGAGTTATCCTCACATTTGACGTGCTTCTTCAGTGATATCTGAGAGAACATGGGTGCAAGTAAGCTGAAATTTGGCACATACACTAATAACAAGTCATGCAATCAAACTGTGTGCACTCATACCCCCACCTCTCTGATAACCCCCACATTCCATGAATTTCTTTACAACTCCCTATAGAAGAGATTGTTATTCAACATGGCTTCAAATTAAGTAGTATGTAATATATTGTAATTATTTTCTAGGCAAGTGTTTGTTCGAGTATGTTAGAAAATATGGTAGTGTCATGGAATTTGTAAGTATGAAGTTGATCTTACAGAACATGGTGTCAGAGTTCTGAATGGATGAAGATTTGCTGAGTTCTGGATTCAAGAATTGGAGTTGCATTAATTCCAATATTAATTAAAAGGTAAAAGACTCAATTGAAATGTCTTATGTTATAGAGTGATAATCTAAATTATGATTTTTATGAACATATTATCTCCAGAATTTAGGCATTTTCAGTTATGTCTGTAGCAATGATGGTATAAGGCTTTCTCAGGATTTATTTTAATAGACTTAAAGATCTTTCAAAATACTTATTCTAAGGTACTAGACATGGAGCCCACAAACTTGATATTAGCACTCTCTTTGATAATTACAGAAGAGTGGTGGTGAACTATATTGCACAATATATATATATTATTGAGATCATTGTTAAAACTATTTTAATAAAATACAATCTAAACCCTTAGAAGATAATACAGTGAACTTATTAAAGAAGCATATAATTTTTGAAATCAAAACTGTCTTATAACCCTTACTTAGAGATCAACCTGTTGGTGGTGAGAAAGAGGGTGAAAATTTGGAAGGATTTCCCCCATTTGGGGTAATTGCTACAACTTAGAATGGTTTTAATTGCTTGAACATAATTCTGAACCAAAATATTCAGACACTATGAATAGTAGTAGTAGTAGTAGTGGTAGTACCAGTTGCAGCACCTAACCTTTTATAATACTTTCTATATACCATATAACACTCCAAGCTTTTTGGTAAAGCATATTTTAATGGACAAATCAGAGCATCAGAAAGAGAGAGAGACACACACACGCAGAGTGTTGGAAGCCTTAAAGAGCAACTGGTATCTCCTAGTCACTCTAAGGCATTTTAACATTAGCAGAAGATATGGATTAAATAAAAGAGAAATGATGGAATCATAAGGTAGCTGAGAGAACTAAGAGCAGGAGCTCATGTGAAACATACATTGAGGACTTAGAAGTAGTTTTTGGTAGTGATTCTAGAGAGAGGTCAGAGATTCGATTTGGATGAGTGGGCGTTATTTATCCTTAGGTTGTCAAGACCCAGAGATAAATGTTATGTAAAGAAAGAAAGCTAGATAAGTCTTCTAAACCAGGCACCATCACCTTATTCTACTTTTCTGAAATGTTCACTTCTCCAACATTGATGTAGATCTGAAAATGTTACACTGGGGTCTGAAGATGCAAATAGATTGTTCCAGCCTTGTATGTTCCTAACTCTCTACTTTGTGTCTCTTCTTAGTAAAAGCAGTAATAACTGCCATGATATAGGCAAAAAGTAGTTCAGATATATTCTCATTTGCATTAAATATTCATTAAAGAGTATCAAACACTTATATTGTTAATTATTTTTATGGCAGCTCTCCCAGGTCAGCTGCTCTTGAAGATGTCTGCCATCTTTTGAGGTACCTTCCAGATTCTCCAAAATTATTATATAATTATATACTACATAGTTTGAATTTAGGACAAAACATTGGAAAATTAACTTGCTATTAGCTGTCTCATTATTTTCTGTTAATAATGTAATGAGTAGATAAACTAGCTTAGTTTACATGTTTATGATATATAACACATTGTATAATCGGAATACTGATTTAATTACACAGAAGAACTAAATTCAATATGATGAAGAAAGCACTAGAAAATTTCCTTGTTCTTTGCAAACTTTCATTAAACTTGCATAAGAGAAAAACAGGAGGTGTAAATATTTTTAGAATGATCATTCTGGGACTTACATAAGCTATCTAATATAAAAAAGAACTTAATGATAAACTTGATCAAATTATTCTCATTTGCCTCTTTGATTAAGAAAATAAATCTTACAAAAATATAGGGAAATGATGGTTAGGAGTGATGTACCACATTAAAATTATAGTCTTCCATTAAAGTACATCTTTAATGAATGTTCAGTTCACAAAATCATAATTTAATAACATTCTTAATCAGAAGACAGTTCGTTAAGCCCATAATGGACACTATGTTTCCTATGACCCTTACAAAGAAGAGTTATTTATAATTTCTTGGGGGCATGTGAACTTTCTAATGATGTCTTCTGCTTATGCTGAAGGACTCCTCAGAAAATACACTTTTTTTCAGTGTCATTGGTTCAATTGCTGGACAGGTTTGGTTTGGTTTGTTTACATGTGAATTTGTCCCCAGGCGCAGGCTGAACATTCAATCTCCAAAGTCTTTGCCCTTGTCACTTCTTCTAAATGCTTTCCCCCTAAATCTTCAAAAAGCTGGCTCCTTCACGTTATTCATCTCAATTCAAATGTCAGCTTCTCTGTAGGGCCTTCACTAAACTCCTCCATCTGAAGTAACAATTCTAGTCACTCTCTTACATTATACTGTCTTAAATTTCTTTAATTCATTAACTAGTACTTATTAGCAAATGTTTTTTGAATACCTATAGTGGGGCAGGCACTATTGAAAAGTTGGAGGGTAATGTATCAGTGAAAGGGGATAAACTGCTGCTTTTCTGGAACTTACATTCTAAAATCCTTTGTTAGTTAGTTTATTTTTTTATTGTTAAATTTGTTGGGGTGACATCGATTAGTAAAAATTATATAGGTTCCAGGTGTACAATTCTACAGTGCATCATCTATGTGTTGTGTTTTATGTTCATCACCCAGAGTCAGTTTTCTTTCCATCACCATGTATTTTGTCCTTGTACTTTCTCCCCCAACCTCCTCCCTGCTTACCCTCAGATAACTACTCAATTATTGACTATGTTTTGTTGACTATGAGTTTTGTTTCATTGTTGCTTTCAAGTTTATGTTCCACATATTAATGGAATCATGCAGTTCTTATTTTTTTCTGTAGGCATATTTCACTTAGCATGATGATCTCAAGGTTCATCCATGTTGTCGTATATGGACCTATTTCATCTTTTCTTATAGTTGAGTTGTATTCCATTGTATAAATGTACCACAGCTTCTTTATCCAGTCATTTATCAGAGGACACGTTAGCTGTTTCCATGACTTAGACACCACAAATAGTCCTACAATTAACAGTGGGGTAACATATCCTTGCAGACTGAGTTTTTCAAGTTTCTTTGGTAGATACCCAGAAGAGGGATTGCTGGGTCATATCTATAAATTCTATTTATAGATTTTTGAGGAACCTCCTTATTGTTCTTTACAGTGGTTATACCAGTTTTCATTCTGACCAGCAGTATGTGAAGGTTCCTTCTTCTGCACAGCCTCTCTAACACTTATTTTCCTTTGTCTTGTTGACAATAGCCATTCTCACAGGTGTGAGATGGTATCTCACTGTGGTTTCGATTTGCATTTCCCTAATAGCTACTAAAGGTGAGCCATTTTTTTCATGTATCTTTTGGCTATTTATGCGTCTTTATGGGAGAAGTATCTGTTTGGGTCCTCTGCCCATTTTTTTGATTGGATTATTTTTTTGTTGTTGAGTCATGCAAGTTCTTTATATATTTTAGATATTAGCCCCTTCTCAGAGGCATTATTTGCAAATAATTTCTTTTATTTGGTTGGTTCTCTCTTTGCTTTGTTGATGGCTTTTCTGTGCAAACACTTTTTAGTTTGTTATAGTTCCATTCATTTATTTTTGCTTTTACTTCCTTTGCCTTTGAGGTCAGGTTATTGAAGTCCTCCTTGAGCCTAAGGTCTGTAAGTTTAATACTAATGTCTTCTATACAGTTTATCGTTTAGGGTCTTATGTGAAGGTCTTTAATCCATCTTGAATTAATTTTGGTATATGGTGACAGTTTGTATTTCAGATTTATTCTTTTGTTTGTGGTTTTCCAATTTTGCCAGCACCATTTCCTGAAAAGGCTTTCTTTGCCCCATTGTATATTTTTTGCTCCTTTGTCAAAAATTATCTGTCCCTATATTTGTGGATTTATTCCTGGGTTTTTAATTCTGTTCCATTTGTCTGTGTGTCTGTTTTTCTGCCAATACCAAGCTATCTTTATTATTGGAGCTTTGTAGTATAGATTGAAAATGGGTAGTGTGATACTTCCAGCCTTTTCTTTTTATGTAGGATTGCTTCAGCTGTTGGGGGTCTTTTGTGGTTCCTTATAAATCTGATGATTCTTTTATTTATTTTTTAAAAAAATGTCTGGGAGTTTGATGTAAATTGCATTAAATCTGTATATTGCTTTCGGTTATATGGCCATTTTAACTATGTTGATTCTTCCAATCCATGAACATGGAATATGTTTCCATTTCTTTGCATTCTCTTCTATTTCTTTTAGTATGGTCTCATAGTTTTCAGTATATAAATCCTTCACAGTCTTTGTTAAGTTTATTCCTACATATTTTTTATTGTTGTTGTTGTGATCATGAAAGGTATTGTTATTCTCCTTTCTTTCTCGGAAGTTTCAATTTTGGTATATAGAAATGCAATTGATTTTTGGACACTGATTTTATATCCTGTGACTTTGTTTATTACTTCTAATAGTTTTTGGTGGGGTCTTTAGAATTTTCTATATAAAGGATCATGTCATCTGCAAAAAGTGACATGTTAACCTCTCTTCCAATTTGGATTCCTTTTATTCTTTTCTTTTGCCCAATTGCTCTGGCTATAACTTCCAGTACTATATTGAATAACAGTGGTGATGGGAGCCTCCCTGTCTTCCTGGTTTTAGAAGAATAGTCTTCAGTTTCACCCCATTCAGTGTGATGTGACCTAAGGGCTTATCATATATGGCCTTTATTATGTTGAGGTACTTTCCTTCTATCCCCATTTTATTAAGTGTTTTGATCATAAATGGGTGTTGTATCTTGTCAAACACTTTTTCTATATCAATTAATATAATCATATGATTTTTATCTTTATTTTGTTTATGTGGTGTATCACATTGATTGATTTGTGTATGTTGAACCATGCTTTTGCCCCTGGGATGAATCCTACTTGATTGTGGTATATAATATTTTTAATGAATTACTGTATTCCATTTGCTAGTATTTTTTTAAAAAGATTTTTGCATCTGTGTTCATCAGAGGTATTGGTCTATAGTTTTTTTTGTGTGTGTGTTATCCTTACCAGGTTTTGGTATCAGGATAAAGTTGGCCTTGTAGAATAAGTTGGGAAGCACTGCCTCTTCTTCAATTTTTTGGAAGGGTTTGAGTAAGATGGGCATTAATTCATTTTTTTTCTTGTATGTGGGTAGTCACCAGCTGGGAATTGAACCCAGGCCGCAGCATTGACACAGTGCCAGCGCCTTAAGCCTTAAGCCACTACACTACCAGGGAACTCCAATTCATTTTTGAATGCTTGGAAAACTCACTGGGTGAGGCTGTCTGGTTCTGGGCTTTTGCCTTTGGGAAAATTTTGGGTATTTGTTTCAATTTCTTTACTGT
This sequence comes from Lyroderma lyra, assembly GCA_004026885.1. Taxonomy (NCBI): domain Eukaryota; kingdom Metazoa; phylum Chordata; class Mammalia; order Chiroptera; family Megadermatidae; genus Lyroderma; species Lyroderma lyra. The sequence goes on along the minus strand of PVJL010002169.1, from coordinate 73,744 downwards.
TGATTGGTCTATTTAAGTTATCTAGTTTTTGGTTCAGTCTAGGTAGACTATATTTTCTAGAAACTTGTCTATTTCTTCTAGGTTGCCAAATTTGGTGGCAGATAGTCCTTCATAATATTTTCATATAATCTTTTGTATTTCTTTGGTATCAGTCATATTATAATTTCTCTCTTTTCATTTTTAATTTTGGTTATTTGTGTCTTTTCTTCTTGTCCCTTGGTAAGTCTAGCTAGGAATTTGTCAATTTTTATTGATGTTTTCAAAGAACCATCTCTTTGTTGCATTCATTTTTTCTATTGTTTTTCTGTTTTCAATTTCATTTAGCTCTGCTCTAATTTTTATTATTTCCTTTCTTCTACTGACTTTGGGCTTTTTTGTTCTTCCTTTTTAGTTTTTTAAGATGGAATGTCCAATTGTTTATTGGTGATATTTCTTGTTTCTTCAGATAGGTCTGTAATGACAAATTTCTCTCTTATTACTGCTTTAGCTGCATCTCAATAATTTTGGTATGTTGAATTTTTATTGTTATTAGTTTCTATGTACTTTTTTATCTTTTCTTTTATTTCTTCTTTGATCTAGTCATTTTTTAATAGTGTTTCCATGGCCCCTGGTTCTCAGTCTCCACTTCACTCAGGGCCACCCTATGACTGGGTCAGTGCTGCTGTGACTCTCAGCTCTTGACTCTGAGCTCTTCTAGGCCCATACATGCATACCGTCTATAGCCCTAGCCCGCCCAGGGCCCTGTGAGGCACTATGTGAAGCACTGTGTAAGGCACCTCTGCTCAGCCCCTAACTCACCCAAGGCTGCATGTTCAGGCCCTAGGTCACATAGGATTGCTCCTGCTTCAGCTGCCTGTGCCTCCAACCTCATCAGTTCTCTGCTTCCAAGCTGCCCAGGGCCATGCTGCATTTCAGCCAGTGTTCCCAGGTTCCCAGCTCATTCCCACTTCTACTGGGCTCTGGGTCATGAACCACATCCCCATCTGCCCTTTTCCCTTCTCTCCTGCTTATCTCCCTTTTTCTGACCTTTAGGATTTTTCTTGTGATGAGTGGATCTTTCAGTCAAGGCTATGCACCACTTACGGATACTTTGGTTGAATTTTTGTTTTATATTTGTTGTATTTTCCAGGAGAGATTTCAAGAGGATCCTCTTGTGCTACCATTTTGATACCCCCACCCCGACATGTTTACTTTTTAATGTATTTTCATAAGAATGTGAGCTTCATTAGAGCAGGGACCTTGTCTTTCTTCTCTATTATATGGCCAATTTTTAGGATTAGGCCAATTAATAGGTACTCACTATTGAATGAATGAACCCAATTTATAAAGTGTTTAAAACTTTCAATATGCCTCTATTTCACTAACTTACTAGTATCCATTTTTAATGTAAAAAATGCTAACTGAAGACCCTGAAAGTATCATGATACTGGCTTATCCCCTAGTGTTCCTGATTACCTTGCCCTTATTATTTAAGCTTATCTAGAATTAGCCTTGATTTTTGTCAAACTTGTTTATGGCAGGTATATTAGACTTTTGATGGTGTATAACAAATTACCATAAATTTAACAACTTAAGACAATTCACTTTTGTTATCATATATCTTCAGTGGGTCAGGGATCTTGGCCACAGCTCAGCTTGGTGTCCCTTTTCAGGGAGTCACACAAAGTGCAATTAAGGTGTTAGTCATGATTGCAGTCTTGTGTGAAGGCTGGGCTTCAAACTTATGTGGTTTTTGGAATAATGTACTTCCTTGAGAGTTGTTTCAATGACAGCTCTGTTCCTGATGGCTATTGGTTGTAGTAAATCTTAAGTTTATTGCCATGTTGGCTTCTCCAACGTGGTAGCTTGTTTCATCAAAGCATGTAACCCAAAAATGCCATACTATCTGATAGTAAGAGAGAAACCAATTTTATGTAGATATATCTTAGAAGTCACAGCTTACTTTTTTTGCCATCTTATGTTAATTAGGAGCAAGTTACTGGATAGCCCAAATTAAAGTGGAAGAAATTACATAATACTGTGGATATTAGGGTTGAGATTATTGAGGGCAGCCTGGCACAACAACTTTTACACATGCTATTTTAAAGATTCGGTTTAAATAATATTGAAAACCAATTATATGTAATTGGAAAAAGAGAGTTTGGGGCATAAAAACTATTATAATATGTTTTGTAAAGACATGATAAAGTTAACTTGCTAAATAAAATGTCATAAATTATATGTAGGCTAAAATATTATAAAAAACTAATGACCTGTAATTTTGTATACAGGTTTTTTTCACATATGTCTAATTTTTGTTCCTACTTCAAAAATACAAATTCAAATTATAAATTATAGCTGATCAATTAGGAATGTTTCCTATGCAACCAAGACAATGTAGGAATTTTATCAACCATACTTAACAAGGCTCTGCCATTGTATCAAAAGGACGAGTAGACCAAAGTCTTTGCCTGACTTTCATGTACATGTTGGAAAAAAGTTCATGGTATTCACACATTGAACACTAACTGAGGGAAATTACCTGCTGATATACACGCTGCTCAGAGACACACATAACATTATATGAAACATACCAAGAACTAGAATATGTCAGAAATAGTCAGGCCAGGATAGTAGAAGAATTGGGGTGGCACCAATGAGTAGTACCAGGGACTGTTGTTGTTTCCTAGAAGAGGTGCCTGGTCTTGGGAACATGAGAATCAGTGAGATGGGCTTTAACTAGTTAAGGTAACATAATAGTGTCAGAGTCAGTTTGTATAAGTGTAGATGTGTAATGATAGAGATTTAAAGTTGAGTTGGATGTGGAAGAGCAGTGGGAATTGAAAGTCGGTTGCAGTAGGAACACTGGACAGAACTTGAAGGGCAAAGCTGTGTAGGAAAAACCTATAGCTATGAAGTGCCATTATCTCATTTTATTTTTCCAAATGAGCTGCCTATAAATTTGATGATAAAGTTGGAACTGTTGGGTTCGTCCCCAATGATGTGTACATTCATAGTGAAGGATAAGCTATAATCCATTTTATTGGCTAATGGTGTATGGAATACAAAGATGAGGAAAGTGGATAGGGCTCAAGACACAAATTGTAGATGTTCCTATAAAAAAATTTTAGCTTTAAAAATAAGGTTCTACAAGTTACTTGTTTCAAAATTTGATAGAGAGAGAGCTATTAGTTAGTATGGACATGTTTGAATTAGTTAAAAGACACACACAGACACACATGCACAGACGCATGAAGCTCCTTAGAATCTAGATAAAACAAGTCGAAACTTGAGAATTTGCATTTCCATCTAAATAAGCAACTCTCTGAACAAATCCCTTAATTATATCCTTTTTCAGATTAATCTAAACTCTAAAATTACTTTTTTTCTGGCTTCACTCTAACTCTCCTTTGGAAGTTTAGATTTCCTAACAGAAGAGGGTTAAAGTTAGTTATCCTTCCACCCTTGTTCTCACTTCTCTCCCTACTTTCACTTTCTGGTATCTTCTCTGACCTCTGAGTGACATATAGTTCTTTTGCTTTGACTCAGGGAAATGTCCTTCCTCTCTGGAAATGATCAGAGCCCCCATCCTCTGTCATTGTCCTGTGTGGTCCTCTCTTTAGCCCAAAAGTAGAAATGATAAAAAGCCTCCTGGAAAATGTTGTTCTTCTGCCACATAGAACAATTTTCCAACCCTTCTGACTAATTGAAGCCTTGACCACTTTACATAACACTTATGTCATAAACTACTGGTTACTACTCTATCATGACCAGAAAAGCAATATGGATTCTTCACTGTACTTGATCAATAAAACCCAGTTTTTAAACACTCATGACTCCCCAAGGAAACTCACAAGTGTATTTCAGGACAACGAATTTTCCAATGCAGACCTGAAACTGGAGTAGATTATTTGCTATAAATGGAGATTTGGATTAAAAAAATTTTGCATTGTGTTTTGTCTAATGATTTAGCTGTTGATACTATATGAGATTTTATACAATGGGTTACCCTTTTATGTTAAAAAGATAAAAATATATTAAGTCATATCAAGAAGGTGATACACAATGGTACAAAGTAAAATGTTTATGTTTCATGGATTAGGGACAGTAAACTAGAACCTCTTTGACAGTGACTTTATTTTGTTCTTACAGCTATTCAATTATTGTATAATATTACGTTCTTGTACCTCAAATTACCTCCAGATTCCTATTCTCATTGCTCCCAATTTATTCTTTTTCCCCAACAAAAATTAGAAGTCTGTGGTACATATTAACAAATCAGCAATATTTTAAGATGATTTATGGATTGCTTAAGAGAAAACTACACTTTTCAAACTCCATGGGTCAAACTTCCCTTGAGCTTTAATTTACATTTTCTGCTTTCTGAAATCTTATTGACAAAACATCCAGTACTTCAGTTCTAAATCGTTTTTTGGAAGCATTATTTAATAGGCCCACATGCTGCTGCTGATCAATAAATTCTTCCCATAAAAGGAATAGCATAAAGTTTTTTTCTTTTTCTAAGGACAGATATTCTGGTTGATAAGAGTGTATATATATCTGTAACAGTTGGTAGTCCAGTAAGAAGTTCATGGGCTGCTTTAAACAGATAGTATATGTTGCTTGGACATGCAACAGTGAGTGCAACATAAATAATTTAATTCCTTCACAGTCATACTTGTATTTTCTAGAAAAGAATATCAAGGCAAATTCAAAATCACAAAAACATTTGTGATTTTACAACTAATGGCAGATATTGGTAACTTTTGCTGGCAGTGAACTGGTAAAGTTGATGAAATCTTTTTAAATATCATCTGGTACTTAAACAATGCACACATGGATTTTATTTGAGATGCTTTTCAATAACCCTGAACTTGGGATCAGTTGGTTGTAGTGCAAAAAGCAGTAGTAAGACCACCCAGGATGAAGTAAAAAATAAATCTTAAAATATATGGCATGAATACTTTTAATGTTGATTGTGCTTCTAAGAGTTGGTGCTACACATTATTGGAATTTAATGTGATCAAAATATTTTAAGGAAATAGGCTTTGATTACTGTTTTTGATGAATTGTATATTTAATATTATAAAGGGCTTTCTATATGTAATCTGGGTAGTTCTATTTTTATGATGTATTTAAATTACTATATTCTCATCATATCATTAAAACACTACAAAATTACTGGAAATAAATTACTGTGAATTAAAGCAGTCACTCTCATACTGCTCCCAAATTTCAGGAAGCCTCATACTGGAATATTCCAGACACATTTGTACCATCATTATCTTAGGGAACCTAAAAGAAATGAGATAGGGAGTTCCCTGATGGTGTAGTGGCTTAAGGCTTCAGCATTGGCGTTGTCAGCGCTGCGGCCTGGGTTCGATTCCCAGTCAGGGAGCTACCCACATACCAAAAAGCAAAAAAAAAAAAAAAAGAGATAATATTATCTACAAAGTATACTTTCTCATTGCATTGTACTCTCTCTTCTAAGAATATAATTCAAAAACTAGGTAAAACTATTTATATAGTTGAAGTTTTAAAAATTCTTGTTTGTCCCAAACAACAATGCAAACAAACACTAGAAGCTTCACTTTTAAAAAGATGAATAGTAGGAATATATTCTAAATGAAAATCTTCCACGTCTAATTCAGCCTATATCATAATTAGGAAAATATTACATAAAACACAAAAGTTTTCTCTAATTTCCATCACAATCATTCTCAAAATATGTAATAGTTTCTCTTCATCAACAGTCTAAGTAATTTTAACCTGATATACCAGGGCGCAGACATCTTAGTATCTGACCTCTGCCCCTAGTGCCAATAGTCCCTGAAGGCAAGTTAGCCTTCCTAGGACTCAAACAGGAGAAAGCCTGAGTGGAGTTGTTGGACCAGTGAAATCTTGAGAAATCTGCCATGAAATGCAATAAGAATAATTTAAATTTGTGCCTCTGAAAGAGAATGAGACCCAAATCTATAACAATGAGTCACTTAGAACACTGCTACTTGAACATTGATATATGCACAAAACATCTGGGGTTTTAGCTATAATGCCAGCTTGACTCAAAAAGTCTGGGGTGGGTCTTAGGTATGTGTACTTCTCCTAAGCTCACTTTCACCATATATTTCCAGTAGCCTGGACTTGTTAGATGGTTGACCAAAGTAGACAAGATCAATAGCACATAAATGGGTTCTCCAGAAGTATGAACAGAGGAAGGAGACTGGAACCCAAGCATCTGTACTACCAATAAAAGATGATAGCTGTGTTTCTTTGTGCTTTTACTTCCTATGAAGATCAATGCACTTTTTTCATTGTTTTTTCCTTTTCATACTCTCTTTTATTCTCTTTTTTCATACTTTCACAGTGTTTGAGATATTTCTGCTACTTATGATCTTGAAAATTTTTTGAGCACTTTCTTCCGATACCTTAATATTTTGTTAAATGTTATGTCATTATATGGCCAATAAATGAAAGTTGCATGTTTAAGGTGAGCTGTGTTGAATTCAGAGCAAGCTATTTAAACATAGCAGGACTGATAAGATGCACAGAGAAACACAGAGCTTAGAAAGATACCAAGACACTTAGACTTAAGGCATAAGAAACTTCAATTTCATCTGAAAATTATCTTCAGTGCTACAATATACATACATATATATATATATATATATATATATATATATATATATATGTATATTAACCATTAAGTTTTGAACTTAATCTTTTTTCAGTTGTGGACAGTATAAAATACTTTTGTACAATCCTTATTCTTTTTTCACCTACCATCTTGTCTAATAAATACAGTAGTCTTTACTGAGGACCAGCCCAAATGGTCTCTTAAAGTTCCTGTGAAGAAATAATTCTACTTCAAAGCTTACATTGTTATTTCATCTCTTTATGCTGTTCTTTTTTTAATCAATACCAAAGATAGTTAAAGCTGAAATATGACAATACTTCAAACAAAAAGCAATTATTTTAAAAGAATTACCAAATAATTGAAGCCGATTGGTGTTCACACTTTTGAAACTTTTATCATTTCCAACCAGACCTTGAAGTCTGTCAGATTTTGCTGAGACCTTCATATTAGTGAACATCTGGATAATGTCATAGTTTGGTTTTATTTTTGCCTAACAGTTTCTTTGTGGATTTGCCTCCCACAACCCATATGGTTTATTTCTTGTGTTTATCTTCAGCTTGGCAGGGCTTTGTGGTGTCATGTCTCTTTTCATCTCTACTTTTTAAAGGGAGCGATTTTGCATAAATTATTATCTTTCTGGGTGTGAATTATGGTAGTGTTCTCTTTCATGTGTTCTTTAGAGACTATGAGTACATGTCTGATCTTACATTTTCTTCCTGCAAATTGTATCTTATTACAAAAATGTAATTTCTTCTATGTGTTTTTCAAATTAATTCTATTTTTAAAATTTCTTTATCAGCACTAAAAATTGCTTAGACTATGTCTTGAGATTTTTTATATATAAAAGCACACTTAGTGTAATTTAGTTTATTTGAGCTTATATAAAAAGAGTCATTTTGTTTTCTGGAAGATAGTTTATGAAATAATGTATAGAGAGATGTGTTTCCTTTCCAAGCTTGAATATGCTAACTTTAAAAACTGTATATAAAATACATATATGCACAAGTGATTGCTTAGTATAGAACAATTGGCTAACTCACCTTTAGAATACATCCTTTTAGGTGTTGATGACAGGCAATAGCCCTAAAAATTAGAAATTAAAAGTTGACCTAGATAGAAATTAAGATCAATGTGTTGGTATCTTAATTTAATGGGGTTTTGTAAGAGGATAAAAGTAAAAATTATAAGTTCTTTAATTCAGCATCCCTCAGAATTTCTTTTGAAGAACTTCTTTTGAGAATTTTTATGGGAAAAGTCATGTAGAAAAGTGCTTAATTAAATGGTATGACTGAAAAATAACAAACTATTTTTATTGTTACAATTTAGAAGTTGTAAAAGGTTCTATTATGCTCCTTTAATTTGATGTTTTTTATATTAAATCATCTAGATATATGCACCAAGTAAACATATTTATTTCAAAAATTATATATATATTTGAGTCGAATACATATACATATACATATATATATATATATATGAAATGATTACTATTAACACTGTTGAAGAATGAGAACTTATATAGAATTTCTTGTGGCATATGCTAACAAAGTATGGATAATTGTTACATACTAGGAAGAAACAATTTGAAGAAAAATATTTATAAAGTTAATCTAGGTATGCATTTTTATCAAAATACAACTTTGAAATTGCTTCACAAAACATCATTTCAAATTATTTTAAATATTGGGGTATTTTATAACAATATTGTTCAGATACAAAAGCAGACTTTTTAAGTATATGTATATATATGTTTCAAAAAGACTTTTTTATTTTAGTTACATAATCAAACACGTGAAGATATCTCATTTTGTATCAGTTAAAATATTCTCCTTTTTGGCTTCATTAGACTGTTTAAAAAAGATGTGTGAAGAAACTAATAACTTTTCTTTGTTTTTTTTTTGGTTAGAAGAAGTGAATATAGACATCAAGTATTTTATAAGTGAACATGTGATATTTAATTGGTTCATTCATCTTCTATATTAATAAATGTTATCAAGTGCCCAAGTCTATAAACTGTTTTCTTAAATGTACATTTTTAGGTGATCTAAACTAAAATAATGCTTATTTCAGTAGTAATTTATTAAAAGCTTAATAGTTATTTACTTTTACTATATGATGCAACATGGTGATAGATTCTGTTGCCGTTGGATCAAATAAGAATATTTTAATATTGTGCCTAAACTTTACTAAATATTAAATCTCGACAAGGCATTTATTAATTTTTCTCTCCTACAAAGTTGGAATAATAAAATTTCCCTACTTCATATAAAGAAGATCAAATGAGATCATGAAAATCCCTTGAACATATAAAGTGATATAAAAATGGGTAATATTACTATAACCATGAAGAAGTTTTTGTAAATCTTTAGTAACACTTCTATACTTATGCTTATATTAATTGTATTTCATATTATAATATAAATTATAATGTAATACAATGTAATATGTAATAAAGTTTCTATTTTTAGGTTTAATATGTACTGATATCAATCAGATAATTAAAATGTATAAACATTTCTTTTAAATAAGTTCAAGAATATTACTTATCATTAACAAATATAGAGTTACCTGATACTACCTGATATTAATAAATATCATCTAATGACAAAGAAGAACTTAGAAAGAAGCCAGTACAGAAACAATTGTAGATTGTGTTCCAATCTTCACTATGGGTCACAGAATGTGTAACTTTTTAAAAGATGAGAGATTTTATATTTGAAAGTATTTGTTGTTTGTTTTAAAAATTTTAGTGGGCTTAAAAAGTTAAAGGAGAAATTTTAATAGTGGCATGATTTTTAAGTTAATGTCTAGACTATTGTTTTGGTCAAAATACAGTAATTTTGGGATGAGTATTTACTCAAACTTTTCTGAGTGAACGTATTTCATAATTGTAACAATTAAATATACTTTTTGATATTTATATGGAAAAGTACACTTTTTCATATAAAGACCAGATTTTATTTTGGATGCTGTATAATATTCACTAGGTAATAAATCAACTTGCTTCCCAAACCAAATAAAATGGAATTAATTTCAACATACTATTAGGGTCAAAAGTAATGCAAAGAAGAAAGTGAGTAACTTTTCTGAAATTGGTAGATGCCAACAATGTAAATTTGAAACATAGATGTATAAATAGATTATGCAGAAAATGTAGATATAGCAAGAGAAAGAAAAGTTGGTCCAGTCGATTATCAGCTGCCTCTAAATTAAAAAGATAAAGTCATCAGAAAAGGAATGCAAAGAAGGGGACTTGCTTGTCAGGAGACCCATTAACAGATGTCCCTAAAATAAGAAGAAAAGGAATGCAAAGGAAGGAACTGGCCTGTTGGGGGTGTCTAATTAGATACCCCTAAAATAAAGAGAAAAAGTCCTCAGGAAAGAAATGCAGAATAAAGAATGAGCCCTGGCCCATTATCAGCTATCCTCAAATTGAAAAAATAAGGTGGTTGAGAAAGGCAAGACAAAGGGGAAATAGCCCCACTTATCTAACTGTAATTCCTGCTTCCTCAAACCAAATTATTACGTACCTTTGGTTCTTCCAGAAAGATCACACAGAAAAGAAAGAGCGAGAACTTACACCCATAGATATAAAAACCCCAAACAATATAAGGCAAGGCTCATTCTCTCCCTTGGGTAAGCCTGCTCCACTTTTCAGAGTGTACTTTCTTTACTAATAAACCCTTAACTCTCTTATGTTTTCAGAAACTCTGCCTCTTGACTGAATTCTTTCCTTCAAGAAGACAAAGACTGAGGAAAAAAATTGCCATTTCAAGGAAACATCGTCCTGGTTCTGTACCTCAGATCATCTCCAGGTAAATAAGTGTCCTACCCCTTCCTCCAGGCTTGAGGACAATTTTCTTTCTTTTCCCTCTTATACTATTTCTTCCTCCTTTGTGTGTGTGTGTGTGTGTGTGTGTGTGTGTGTGTGTGTGTGTGTGTATGTGTGTGTTTCCCAAGTGTCTTAAGAACCCCTGAAGGAGGTGTCTGGGAATTAATGATTGTTGGCCATGGCCTCTCTCTGTCAGAGTCAGAAGTCCAGAACATTCCCTCTATCTAGCCTGCACAGGTATTAGACTCCTTTTTCTCTCTCTTTCTCTCTCTCTCAACAGAAGGTTGATCTTAAGGCAATCAAAATGGGTGATAGCAATGGATTCCAGGAACTTTGTGCTCATTTAGCTTTACTGGTGCTTGTCCCCAGTCCCCCAGGACAAACCTTCATTCTTTTGCCTTTGAAAAATAGGATTTTCTGTTTCTACAAACTGATTCTGGGCCTCCAAGAGCCAAAGACTGTATGCTTATGCCTCCAACTTGTTCATTCTGTCCCACTGGTTGTTTTTCCTGCTGTGTATGTATCTCCCTTTGATTGGAGCTGGCAGAAGCACCTCTGTCTGTCCAGGATCTAGTCCACTCAGTCTCGGTTTCTGCTTCCTTCAACACTGCCTGTCTTGTCCTTTTCCCAATCTCAGTCTAATGCCTCAGATTCTGGGTTGCCATCATCTTGGAATTGGACAAAGACCAATATCAAGGGTAAAGAGAGGTCTCTTTATTTTCTTCTAAGGGATCACAAAAACCAATTTAAGGAGTCCCTGCAAGGGAGTGCACTTAGCGCCATTTTAAATAAGATACTCTCCAAGACATGGACAGACTTTAAGAGGTGGGAAGGCTACAGACAAGCAAAAATTACAGGGTCCATCCCAGAGTTCAGAGTAGCAGCCATTTTGGAAGCTGGCTACATCATACAGCCAGCAAGGGGCACTTGGAGGGAAAGGGACAAAGAGAAGACATGGAATCTCACCTCTCCAAACAACAGGAAGGGAAAAGGCAAATGGTTCTTTCTGGCAAACTCATGGTAAGTCGTGCATAATTCTATGGTTTGGGGCAATGAGTGAAATAGAAGCCCATAATGAGATGCTCTAAAGTTCATGGCTTGTAGTCCTGGGTACCAGCTCATGCCAGGGTAGGGCAAGGGGTACTTTGCCTCAGAAAGGCTTTGGAGATGGGAATTGAAGGGATGTCCTATGTCCTCCCTCCCACTCTGTCTTTTCTTACAGATAACCAGAATTTCATCTCTCAAGAATCCCCACTTGGCTATTCCTACTAAATTGGAATAAGTTTGACCCTCACACACTAAAGAAGAGACTCACCTTCCTCTTAAACACAGCTTGGCCTCAACATAAGTTAGATGATGAGGTGAGAGGGCAAGATAGCGACCAGGGGGAGGTCCCAAAAGCCTCTCCCAGAAAAACAATTGAATGGCTATCTACGAGCCAAGAGAGAGGACCCTGAGTGACACAACAACAGCTGAGAAGTCCACGCCTCACGAGAAAACACCTGAAGTTTGGAGAGAAGGGGGCGAGTGTGAGGGAGGGGAGGAAGCAGAGATGAATCACAACAGGACACCATCACTGCTGACTATCCAGGAGCAGCACAGTGCACAAAAGTGGGGAGGCCAAGAGGCGACAAGAGTGAAAGCCAGCCAAAGTGGCAGAACAGTGGGAGACCATGGGGGATCTGGGCCTTAGAGCAGTGTGTTGGTAACAGAGCTTGGGGGCCAGCCTTTGAATCTCTTGAGAAGCAAGAGGGCTGAGTGAAGACTCTGAACAGCCACAGGCCGAGGTACGGCCCCCATAGCCTATAGCATGCATGTGCATGGCTCCTTTACTAGACTGCACTTCCTGGCCCATGGCAGAGGTGAGCCAGCTGCCTTTGCATGACCTGTGCATGAGGCCCATGGCTTTGGACTTGTGGTTCACCCCTGACCAACACCCACATAGTTTGCGAGGCTGCAGACTCTGTCACAAATGGCTGGTCACTGGAGCAGACCCAGGAAGAAAGGCAGATTTGATAGCATTTACCCCAGCCAGCAAGAGCAGCCTTGGCCCTCATCCTCCAGCTTCCCCAGCATAAGACAGGAGGTGGAGTTGCCTGCAGCGCACTGTTTGCTGGCCTCTCCCCTCTCCTACAGCCTCCTCAAAAAACTGCAGGAAGAGGAGAGACCCCAGATAGATGAGTACTACCTTCCAACACAGCTAGAGACTAGAGATAAGGCCTAAAAACCTCCCTTCTTCTCCCAAAACTTGCCTCCCAGTGCCACCTAGAGTCTGCCCTACATCAAGACACCACAAAAATACTAATCAGGGCTCCTGGGCTCATGCCAAAGAGGAAGAAAACAGCAGACAGTATGAGTTCCTTAGGATCTAAAACTGCTCAGAAAGAACATGAAAAATATCCAGAAAAGAGTCTCATAGACCTAGGATTTTTCTGAAATAAGTGACAGAGAATATAAAGTAGTCACTCTAAAGGCTCTGAGAGAAATGAAAACCTACTGGCAGAACACCATAGCTGAGGTGAATGACCTAAGAAAGGAAATCTGTGAACAAAAGAAACAATTTAATGAAGAAATTCAAAACATAAGGAAGATTGAGATGGAAATTTGAGAGATAAATAATACAATAAAAGAAGTGAGAAATGAAATAACTGCCATAGGAAACAGGGTCAGCCAGATAGAGGAAAGAATTAGTAATATTGAAGATCAGAAAATAGAAATAGCTCAGAAACAGGAAGAGAGGGAATATAGAACCAAAAGGATTGAAAGAACTCTGCAAGAACTATCTGACTCTATGAAACAAAACAACCTCAGGATAATAGGTTTAGAAGAAGGAGCAGAGCACCCTACAAAGAACATACTCAAAGAAGTAGTAGATGAGAACTTTCCAAATCTGTGGAAAGATCTGAAACTCCAAATTCAAGAATAAAACAGGTTCCCTAGATACCTGGACCCTAGCAGATCTTCTCCAAGATACATGATATAAGATGTCAAAAATTAAAGACAAAAAGGCAATACTCAAGGCATCCAGGGAAAAAAGAATTATAAACTTTAGAGGAAAACCCATCAGGTAGGCATCAAACTTCTCAGCAGAAACTCTACTAGCCAGGAGGGAGGGGAATTAAACATTCAACTTTAAAACAGAGAAACTTCCAGCCAACAATAAATTATCCAGCAAAATTATCTTTCAGATATGAAGGAGGAATAAAGACCTTCTCAGACACATAGAAGCTGAGGGAATTTGCCAATACAGGTCAGTACTTCAAGACATACTGAAGGAGGTTTGTCGACCTGAAACAAAACATCAGGACAAATGGAATACAGTTGAGGCAACAAGAAAGAAACAAAAATAAAACAATAGAAAAGGTAATGGCCACAGGAAGTCCTCACATATTGATCATCACTCTAAACATTAATGGACTGAACTCACCAATAAAAAGACACAGAGTAGCATACTGGATTAAAAACAAAACCCATCCATATGCTGTCTCCAAGAGACACACCTTAGCCATAAGAACAAACACAGACTCAGAGTGAAATGATGGGAAACAATACTCCAAGCAAATGGTTACCAGAGAAAAGCAGGAGTTGCCATACTGATATCTGATGAGATAAACTTCAGGTTAAAAAAGATAGCAAGAAACAAAGATGGACATTATATAATGCTAAAAGGCACAATACAACAAGAAGATTTGACACTAATTAATATATATGCTCCCAACCAGAAAGCACTAAAATATACAAAGCAACTACTAACAGATCTGAAAGGAGAAACTGACAAAAATACAATCATTGTGAGAGACTTAAACACCCAGCTAACAGCCATGGACATTTTAAAAAAAAGAAAATAATAGCAATGAAACAACATATCAGAATTTTTGGGAGACAGTGAAGGCAGTAATAAGGGGGAAATTTATATTATTACAGGCTTATCTTGAGAAATAAGAAAAATCACAACAACTTAGCATCCCATCTTAAAGAACTAGAAAAAGAAGAGCAGACAAAACTCAAAGTCAGTAAAAGGAAAGAAATAATGAAAATTAAAGCAGGGTTAAAACAATTGGAGAACAGAAGGACAATAGAAAAAAATCAATATTACAAAGAGCTGATTCTTTGAGAAAGTCAACAAAATTGACAAACCACTGGCTAGACTAATCAAAGGACAAAAGGAAAGGACACACATATCCAAAATTAGAAATGAAAGAGGAGAAATTACCACTGATACCACAGAATTACAAAAGATTATTAAAAAAATATTATGAAGGGCTTTATGCCACTAAATTTAACAACCTAGAAGTAATGAACAAGTTTCTAGAAACTTATAGCTTATCTAGACTGAACCAAGAAGAACTGGATAATCTAATAGCAAAGAGATTGAAATGACTATTCATAATCTCCCTAAAGGCAAAAGCCCTGGACCAGATGGTCTCACCAATGAGTTCTACTGGACATTCAAAGAAGAATTAATGCCTATCCTCCTCAGACTCTTCCAAAATATTGAAGAGGAAGCAATACTTCTTAATTTATTCTATGAGGCCAACATTACCCTAGTACCAAATTCTGGCAAAGACAACACAAAAAAAGAAAAGTATAGACCAATATCTCTGATGAATACAGATGCAAAAATCCGAAACAAAATATTAACAAATAGAATACAACAATGCATCAAAAAGATTATACATCATGATCAAGTAGGATTCATCCAGGGAGCATAAGGATGGTTCAACATACGAAAGTAAATCAATGTGATACACCACCCAAACAAAACAAAAGATAGAGATCATATGGTCATATCAATTGATGCAGAAAAAGCTTTTGACAAGATACAACATCCATTTATGATCAAAACACTAAATAAAATTGGTATAGAAGAAAAGTATTTCAACATAATAAAGAACTAATACAACTTAACAACAAAAAAACAAACAAACCAATTAAAAAGTGGGCAGAAGAACTGAACAGACACTTCTTCCATGAAGAAATACAAATGGCCAGCAGACATATGAAAAAATGCTCATCCTCATTAGCTATTAGAGGAGGGGGGGAAGCTAAATATAAGGTGATGGAAAGAGAAGTCACATTAGGTGGTGAACTTATTATACATCAAGTTGACAATGCACTGTAGAATTGTATGCCTGAAACCTATGTAATCCTTGCTAACAGATGTCACCCCAATAGTCTAACAATAAAAATGAATAAAAAAAACCCCACAATGAGATACCACCTCACACCTGTTAGAATGGCTATTATCAACAAGACAAGGAATAACAAGTGCTGGAGAGCATGTGGAGAGAAAGAAACTCTCGCACATTGCTGGTGGGAATGCAAACTGGTACTAACACTGTGGGAGACAGTGTGGAGGTTCCTCAGAAAATTGGGAATGGAGTTATAATATGACCCAGCAGTCCCCCTTCTGGGGGTCAACCCAAAAAACTTGAAAACCTTAGTCTGCAAAGACTTATTCATTGCAGCACTGTTCTCAGTAGCCAAAACATGAAAACAACCAAAGTGCCCTGCGACAGATTACTGGATAAAGAAGCTATGGTACATATACACAATGGAATATTACTCAGCTATAAGAAAGATGAAATACTGCCATATATAACACAATGGATGGACCTGAAGATCATCAAGCTAAGCAAAATAACCCAGACAGAAGAAACAACAAAAACTGTGTGATTTCACTCATATGCAGAATATAAAACTGAAAGAAACAAAGGAAAAAATGAATAAATAACCAAAAAACCCATGGACACCATCAATAGTGTAATGTTTATTTTGGCATAAGTGGGGAGGGGGTGGGAGAAGGGGTAAGGGGTGAGAGAGGAGGGAGGAGAGCTAAATTTATGGTGATGGAAAGAGAATTTACATTAGGTGGTGAACTTATTATACAACAAGTTGACAATGCACTCTTGAATTATACACCTGGAACCTATGTAATTCTTCCTAACAAATGTCATCCCAATAAGTTTAACAATAACAAAAAAAAAAGTTAGATGATGAAAAATTATGGCCAAAAAATAGCAGTCTAAATTATAATACCATTTTACAATTAGATCACTTCTGTCCCAAATTGGTAAAATGGACAGAAGTACCATATGTCAAGGCCTTTATAGCACTCAGAGATAATCTTGATCTCTACAAGATAGATCCTTTAGTTCTAGTCCTATTAATTCACCCACCCTGAGGTCCTGATCTTGGGGATAGCCCAGCAGACATCTTTCAACCTCCTCCTCTTAAGAGACCAGAGGAAATAGCGTCTCCTAGCTGTCCCACCCCAGATATTAATGGGCCTGTGCTTCCATGCCCAGGGTACACAGGGGCACTTTGTGTCCCAAAGATCTGCCTCTCTGGAAGGTGGTTAAAAGCCTGGGAAAATAAAGGTCCCCTTCTCCATGCAGGACCTCATCCAAATAAAAAAGAACTTAGGGAATTTCTCAGATGATGCAGAAAAACATACTGAAGAGTTTCAGAAGCTCACTATGACCTATGACCTCTCCATTGAAGATGTTAATATTATCATAGGACAGCTCCCTCTAAGAAAAAGAGAGAATTACAGTGGCTGCCATTCATTTTGCAGATGATCTCTATATGACTGATCCTAATTACTCTGTAGGGATCATGGCTATACCCACTATTGATTCCAACAGGGATTATTATTCCAGAAAAGGCACCTGACTATAAAATCACTTGGTCCTTTGTTTAACAGAGGGCCTAAAACAACATAAGAATAATCCAACTAACTACCATAGCTGGCTACTATAGATCAAGGTCCCTTTGAAAATCCTACTGTTTTCCTTGAGTGACTCATGGAAGTTCTTATTAAACATGCAAATGTAGACCCTGGCTCCCATGAAGGGAAATTAAGGCTCAAGGACCAGTTCATTACCCAGTCTGCCCCAGAAATCAGGAAAAAGTTACAGAAGCTAGCACTAGGACCCAGCACTGAAGATTGCCTCTTCAGTCTTACAATCGGGACAACGAAGAAGAAGGAAAGGTCAGGGAGAGAGAACAAGAAAAGCAAAAGCAAAAGAAGGGAACTCAATTGCTGGTTACTGCTTGAGTCTGACAGCCCCCTCTGAGTTGTCCAGAAAATAAAATTCCAGGAAAATGCCACAGCTGTAGGAAGTCTGGACACTGGAAACATGAATATAAGGAAAAGAAACCATGGACACCTTGCTCCAAATGTAATGAGTTTGACCACTAGAGAAAAGACTGCCCAGAGCGACAAATAGCCCCCCTGTCAGACCCCCAGCCTATTATAGCCTTGAACTGAAGAGGCCCAATTCTTCATCCAGCTCTCAAAATCAACATTTCCATTGAGGGACAGAGCACAGGGTGACTTTGAACATGGCTGGTAGGACCATAAATTTTTTTACTTGATACAGGAGCCACTATTCTGTGTTAAACTCTTTTGCTGCTGCTGTATTTCTCAAATTTTGCCAAATAGTTGAGGTAGGAGGGCAGTCTGTAATTCAGAGGTTTACCCTTCTGCGCTGCTCATGGAAAGAAACACTGTTTTTTCATTAATTCCTAATTTTGCTGGAATGCCCCTGCCCCTTCCTGGGTAGGGTTATTCTCCAGAAAATGGGAGCACACTTAGTACAAGCAAACTTTATCCCTCAAATGCTTACATTACTCTCTGAAAAAAAGACCCCTATTCCTGAAGAACACACATGGTTAGACTTAGAAAACCCAAAAGTCTGGGCCACTTAATTCTCAGGATGAGCTAAAAAGGCTACCCCAGTTAAAATTCAACTTAAATATCCTTTTCATTACCCACACCAGAGAAAATGTCCACTGAAACCTGAAACAAAGGATGTCCTATGATGCCTTATTATCACATTTCTCAAATACAATCTGTTAAGACATTGTTCATCTCCTTGCAACACCACAACTCTCCCTAAAGCAAAGTTCTAGGGAATATAGATCAGTCCAAGATCTAAGGATTGTTAGTGACAGTAATACCCTTCCATCCTGTATTTCCAAACCCATATATGATCCTTGGGAAAATTCCCCCCAAGATAAAACAATCCCCAGTCTTAGATTTAAAGGATGCCTTCTTTTATATACCTCTTGATCCTTCCTTTCAAGTTTTATTTGCCTTTGAATGGGTAGGGTTGGGCATTAGCAGCAGCTCACTTGGACCATCCTTTTCCAAGGGTTCCAGGACAGGCTACACCTCTTTGGCCTACCTAGTGAGTCTGCCACTTGAAGGGGGAACACTGATTTGATATGTAGATGATTTACTCATTTCCTCCCCCACCCCAAAATGAGCACAACTTCATACTAGCAGACCTTAAATTTCTTAGCTGAAGGAGGCTGTAAAGTCTCTATGCCAAAATCTCAGCCAATCACACAACAGGTTCAGTACCCCGGGAAAACAAAAGTTACCTTCCAACAGGGTCAAGGCAATTACTCAACTGCCCTCCCGTACAGCAAAGAGGCAACTCAGAACATTCCTTGGACTTTCAGGGTACTATAGACTCTGGCTAATAGGATATGAGCTCAGGGTTTGGCCATTATATGAAGCACTCAAGGAAAATGAGGAACAAGGGCCCCCTCATTTGGGGGCCAGAACAACACAAGCCTTTGAGGAATTAAACCTTGGCCTTAGGGCTGCCTCAGCCCACAAACCCTTTCAACTACATGTCACTGAAGAACAAGGTATAGCTCTAGGAATATTAACCCAGAAATTAGGCCTCACTCAGAGTCCAATTGGATATTTATCTAAGAAATTAGACTCGGTGGCATAGGACTGTCTAAGTTGCCTATGGGCAGTGGCTGCTACAGCTCTTCCAGCAGAAGAGGCCTCTAAAATCACATTAGGACAGGCCTTAGAGATTTTTGCCTTCCACGAGGTGGCTGGCTACCTTAATAGCCCTCAGGGGCCCCCCGTGGACAGACAGAAGGACGTTAAAATATCAAGTTTTGCTGTTAGAAAACCCTGATATTACTATCCAAAGGTGTATCACCCTTAATCCTTCCACCCTACTATGTAGCCCAGAGGAAGATGTCCCAATACATTCCTGCAAGGAAACCATCAACCTGACTCATGCTAGCAGGAGTGAAATTTGGTTTACTGATGATATCAGCTTTGTAAGGGAAGAAACCAAGTATGAAGGATATGCTGTGGTCAACCCACTGGAGGTTATAGAGACCAAATCATTGCCCTCTGGGATGTCAGCTCAATTAGCCAAATTAATAGCCCTAACTAGGGCTTTACAATTAGGAAGAGATAAAAGGATTAATATTTATACGGACTCCAAATATGCTTTCTCAGTACTTTATGCTCATGCTGCTATTTGAAAGGAAAGGGAGTTCCTCACTGCCAAAGACACTCCTATAAAGTACAGACCACAGGTAATATCCCTCCTAGAGGCAGTACATTTGCCCAAGGAGATCACTGCTGGGGACATCAAAATGGGCAGGATGAAGTAACTCAAGAAAAATCACTGGGCACATTAAACAGCCAAGGCTGCCACTCTCTCTGGAGAGAAATTCATAGGAGCCCTGGTCCCCTCTTTGTCAGGCCCCACTCTTCCTCCATCCTACATTTCAGAGGAAATAGATGGGGCCATCCAAAGGAGATACACTCTTAAACCTCAGGGATGGTATGAGATAGGGACTACACCTCCCCCAGACCCTTCAGTGGAAAATTATTAAAGGACTCCATGATTCTTGTCATTTTGCGTGGGATAATATGTACCAAATCTACAAAAAGTTATTTACTGGGAAAAATATAAGACAATTAACCCAGTAGGTCATGCTTATCTTGCTGTGTACTTAAATCTAGGTTATATCCACCTAACCCCATTATTTAATTGGACTAATCAAACTGGGGTCAGAACTCTCAACTGTACATCTACATCCAGCCCCTGTCACACACATATATATCAAAACGGAGGTCATGTTTCTTCCATTCAGTCCCCAGACTACTGCATAACCTTTGACATCTCTAAAAGATGCAATCCCAATTGATATCCAGCCAGCCACAAAGCTCACATAATAAACTAAATGTGAGCTGTCAAAATAGATACATATACCAGGAGGGACATTAAACAATATTCTGGAAACTTTATTACCTGCCTCCAAGAGCAGAGAAAGTACCCACAGGACTCAGGGATGCTGGGCTAAAGGGAGGCTTCTTACCTCATTAAGGTGGGCCCTTCTTGGGGTTCAAGCCTAACTACATGGATTGATTCTACCTCCCCGCATCAAACCAGTGCCTGCTCTGGATATTTAATTTTCTCTGGCCCCACTCTAAATGAACTACCCAGTGAAAAGTCACCAAATGAAATCTACCACCAGCCACCTATAGCCCTAGCCTACCTATGTATATATAATTCTCAGTTTGAAGGTCAATGTACTGTAGAGCTTTTAGGCCCTTGAGGCATGTCAATTTCTGTTTATAACATTACTCATTCCCAACTCAAGTGGGCCATAGTTGGCATTGGAGCTGCCTTTGGTCTAGCAGCCTCTTGGGGAGGACTTGCCTATCATGAAGCTACTTTAATCAACCTAACAAAAATCCATGGCTACATTAGCTCAAGGCACTGGAGACATAATCCAAAATCTCCAGCATTCCCTTGATTCACTTACAAATGCCCTTGACAAATAGTTGTGGAAGGCTCTACACATTCACCTGTTGGAAAGACCAAGCGGCACTCGAAGTACTAGCAAGTTCAGGTAGTTTATTTTGTGTCGGTGGGCTCAGAGGAGTTGCCTCCAAAGTCTGAGACTCGAATAAAGGCAGGGTGGGGAATTTATAGCATAGCATTTCCATAATAACAGCAGTTTCCTGCCCTTGGGCTAGAGTTGGCAGGAACAGAGGTTCAGGGAGAAGAAGAACCAGGAAGTGACTTGGGGAAGGGCGTCCCAGACTAGGCTATTGGCCATGTTGGAAGGCAATATTTCTCTACATTCCCCACTTTGATGTCCTAAGGAGACATGCTCATCTATAGGGCATCATTATCCTGTAGTGGCCAGTAGCCTCGTAGGGCTAGTATTCTGGCCATGGCCCTCTTGGTTAGAGTGATCTCTAAAAATTTCATCAAGGAGTTAATCAAACAAGTGCCAATAGTAGCCAGAATAACAATAGTGATCAGTGGGCTAGCTCCTGGTAAGAGCCATGATGACCACTGGCTGAGATTCCAGGGCCAGGAACCCTCTAGTTCCCATTTTCATTGTTGTATTCTGTCCCTTAGTTCCTTGAATTTGGCAGTAACAATTCCAGACTGATTTACATAATAGCAATATTCTTCACCTAAAAAAAAGTAGGTACCCACCTTTTCAGTGGTGAGGAAGACCAGGGCATGCCAATTCTGGAGGGTGACTGCAGCCAATGAGTTAATTTGATTTTGGAGAGGGAGGAGGGAGTCTGCTACTCTCTCCATGTCTTCCTTTAGCTCCTGAGACAGCTTGTAATAGAAGTTAAATGAGGAACTGGGCCTTCCTGCTTCGGTACCACCTCCGGCCAGGATTCCAGCGCGTACCAAAAATGGGATAAGGGGTGTTTGCTTCTTCCTGGAATGCAAGGAAGGAGTGATAGCCTGTTTTATTTCTTGATTGGTGTGAACCAAGACATTGGGGGTCAGGAAAATGTGTATGCACGTGTCAATCCAGTTGGCCTGTAGGCACCAGTATGCTGTGGTGCTGCAGAGGAAAAAGAGTCCAGGAGGGCTACAGAGGGTCTGGTTGTTGCCTATCGAGGCATTGTGGGCACATAAGGAAGGGGTTACAGTCCTGTAGGGAATAAATTTTCCCTGATTGGGGGCAGGGGGTTGGTAAGGCAGGTGACGTTTTCCCTCAAAGGTCCGAGATGGACATTGAAGGCTAGTGGGTCCAACAGGTTCTGCTCAGCTCTCCAAGTCTCCAGATCCTCCTCTGGGTGGGCCTTTTTCACTCTCGAATGATGGACCCATGGGATGATTCCTGAAACCTTAAGAGCAGTGGGGGTTGTTAAGATTACTGTGTGAAGCCCTCCCCAATGTGGCCTGAGGGGTTCTTTTTTCCAATCTTTGACCCAGATTAAGTTGCCCACTTGAAATGGGTGGACAGGGTCACTCAGTGCAATGGGGGCCCTCTCTGTAGTATAGCCTCATAACCCTGGGAGGACAGTCCCTGGGGCTTGGAGTTGATCCTCTATACTCTGTCACCTAATTGATAGATGTTTCCTGGCATGCTCCCTATAGACCTGTTTCTTGGCTGAACTTGGCTAAAGTCTCTTTTAGGGTGTGATTCATACACCCTATTTTTATTGAACTCGGGGGCTTGTAAATAGTGTGAAGCTTCCAAGTGATGTCCAGCACCTTTGTCAGGATTTGGACAATTTCTGTTGCTGTGTTTAGTGTCCTGTGGTCAGATCAGTCCATTCAAAGGCAAAATGAGGCTGGCTCTGTGCTGTGAGCTGGAGATAGAAGAAGGTGTCTTTGAGGTCTAAGCATGTAAACCACCTGGTAGATTGAGGGACTTGGCTTAGGAGAGTGTATGGGTTTGGAACCATGAGGAGCCAGGAGACAGTTACCTTATTGATTGCCTGGAGATCCTGGGCTAGCTGGTATCTTCCCCTGGGTTTCTTTACTGGCAGCAAGGGAGTGTTTAATCAGGTGTTTCTGGATGCCAAGTTGGGCCTCCTGGGGGATCAGATACTGTCATTGCCTTTGTGGGCATGTCCCTGGTAGCAGCTCAATGATAATCAGGGCCCAATTGTGGGCCAACATAGGCAGGTTGTCTTCCACCCACGCTAGGGGGATACATGGTTCAGAACTTAGCATACCCAGATTGGAGAGAACATCTCATCCCAGAAGAGGGATAGGGCACTCCAGCATGTCATGTGCCCTCCCAATTCACGGAGGTGGGTCCTGCAGAACTGCTTTTGTGCAGCATGGTCCCCAGTCACTCCAAGGATGGTGGCAGTCCGTTCATTGAGTGGCTCTACCAGGTGGTTACTACAGAGTGTTTGGCCCCAGTGTCAACCATGAAAGTCATAGGTTGGCCCCTACTTTCACTTTGACCATCGGCTCATGGGTGCCAAGAAGGAAAGAGCCCAGTCTTTCTTAGTCTGAGTCCAGCCTGGGCAAGTCAATGAGATCCCTTTCCATAGGTTCCCATTGGTACTTACTGGCCATTCAGGGCCTCCCTCTGTTGGGGCACTCATTCTTCCAGTGTCCTGTCTCCATGCAGTAAGCACATTGATTGACCACTGGGGGCGGTGTATGCCGATTCCCCCTTAGGTGGCCAGTCTTTCTTTGGCTCCTTTCTTGGGTTTTGGTCCCCCAGTGCTTTAGAGTGGCTGTGAGGAGGCTGACCTTCTCCTTCATTCTCTGATTGGCTCCCTTTCTGCTATTATGTCCCAATTCATGTAGACCTTGTTGGTGACCTCCAAGAGCTGAGTGACATTCATTCCCACAAAACCTTCAAGTTTTTGCAATTTTCTGCATATGTCTGGGGCTGCCTGTGCCACAAAAGACATGTTAACCATTTGTTGGCTTTCAGCCATTTCAGGGTTAAAGCAGGTATAGACCCAGGAAGCCTCACCGAGTCTCTCATAGTAGTCCCTGGGAGCCTTTTCTGGTTGCTGTGTGATTGTGGAGATCTTAGACATGTTCATCAGTTTCTTTGTTCAGGCCTAAACTCCTGAGAGTAGTATCTCTTGGTACCACTGGATCCAGGCCCGCCCTTCCTTGGTCATGAAGTCCCAAGCTGGGCAATGACTAGGGCCCAAGTTCTGGGATCAGCAACTCCTGCTGGGGCATTTTCCTCTAGTCTTTGCTGGGCTTCACTTAAGAGTCTTTGTCTCTCCTCAGTATTAAAGAGAGCCTGCAGTACCAGCTGACAGTTCTCCCAGGTGGGGTGGTGGGTCTGAAAAAGGGTTGATCACTGCCTGTGTTTTTCAGAGTGGGATGGGGTGTTGTGTTTCCAATTTAGAAGATCAGTAGTGGAGAAGGGTTGGTAATAAGTCATGGTTCTGCCAGGTTGCACAGTGCCATCTTTGTCCCTTCTCTCCAGCTCCCTGGACTCTCTCACTGGCATCTGAAGGGCTGCCTGAAGCGGTCAGAGCCTTGACACCAGCCCTGGGGATGTGGGGTGACCTTTCTCTGGGGCTGGCTCTGAATGAGTGGGTTCAGTGGGTCTGATGGAGGGGGCATGTTCACCAGTGGGGTTCCTGGGGCCGTAGGTCTTGGTAGGACATATGGTGGAGGTAGAATTGGCTCCTACTCAGGGTCAGTAGCACAGATTCGGGAGTGTCCTTATTTGGTTGAGGCTTTTGACCTCATCGGGTTTGTGCCATGAAGACCTTAGCCTGTCCCTGACTATTGCAGCAGAACTGCAACCATGGGGGAAGTGTCTGGGTAAATTCTAACCAAGAGTCTATATACGGGAATTGGTTTGGGTGTCTTGGTGTCTCAGTAACGACCTGCCAAATGTGACAGACCATCGGGACATCTAGTGTCCCTTCCAATGGCCATCCGACCTGGAACGCAGGCCATTCGAGCTCACAGAGGGCCCAGAGCTTACTGGGGGTCATCTTAACCCCATAGTCACTAGAAAAGCCCTTCCTGAAGTTTTTCCAATGTGCAGTCTAACCATGTGAGTTTGCTGTGTCCTGACCTCATGTTTCCCATGACTGGTGTCACAAGATAGACAAAGGGAAGGGGTGGCTCCCAAAGGAGACCTCTCAAGCACACGCCTGGTCGCGTTCCTTGTGGGACTTTGAGGCACATCTTGGCTAAGGTGTACCTGTATAAGCCCCGGGCCTTGTTGTCCTCACAAGGACAAATCACCATTATGCCTTATGACATCACCACGGAACTGCAGGTTAGGGCCCACTCAGAGTCCATAGCCAAGGCCATGGAGCCACAAAATGGATCAATGGATACAAGCCTCCATGATCCCCATTCATTCACACATTTTTACATTCATTCAGAGGTTATAACATGCCCACCCAGCTGAATTCCTGACACTGAGACTCCTGTGAGTCCCTGGGAACTGATCAGGCTCCCCTTCCACCCACTTGGACTGACATAATTGAGTGGGGCCCTTGGTGCCTTACTGTATCTGATGCCTGGTCCAGAATCTGTCTTGTTAAACCTCCTATGAGTCTAGTGGTGATCATGAAACGGGGTTGGCTAGAGACAGACACCTCCGAGGCTGCCTAAGTGGGCAGAGTGAATCTTCCCCTCCGTGGCTCCTCCCGTCATCCCAAACAGGTGGCTGCAAAGGGCCAGTGCAGTTGGGTTCCCAGTCAGGGAACCAAAATGTTGCAGAAGGCTCTACCTGTTCACCTGTTGGAAAGACCAAGTGGCACTCAGACTACTTGCAAATTCAGGTTGTTTATTTTATGCCGGCAGGCTCAGAGGAGTTGTTTCAAACTCTGAGCTCTGAACAAAGGCAGGGTGGGGAAATTTATAGCATAACATTTCCATAATAACATCAATGTCCTGCACAGGCTAAGGTTGGTGGGAA
Source organism: Lyroderma lyra (assembly GCA_004026885.1). Taxonomy (NCBI): domain Eukaryota; kingdom Metazoa; phylum Chordata; class Mammalia; order Chiroptera; family Megadermatidae; genus Lyroderma; species Lyroderma lyra. The sequence continues at coordinate 47,834 of PVJL010002169.1, read as the reverse complement.
CAGGGATTCAGGGAGAAGAAGAACCAGAAAGTGACTCCCGGGGTAGGGGTGGGGGGTCCTGGACTATGCTATGGGCCATGTTGGGAGGCAATATCTCTCTACAAACCAACTAGCCTTTGATTACTTACTAGCCAAAAAAGGGGAAGTATGTGCAGTTATTAACAAGACTTGCTGCACCTATATAAATACCACAAGTCAAGGAGAAGATATTAAAATACATATGATCAGACAGAATGGCTTCATAGCTTTGCAAAGGAATGCCCAACAGCCGAGTCAATCTAGCAAGAAATGAAAGGTGTTCTGCCTCCCATAACTTGGCTACTACCCTTATTAGGGCCTTTAGTTTGTATATTACTCCTACTAATATTTGACCCATGTCTTTTTAACCTACTTGTCAAATGTATCTCCTCAAGGTTATAGCAGTTCCACTTTAAAATGATGACTCTCCAGGGATAGCAACCTGTTTCTCTTGAGATAGAAGCCCCAGATGTACATCAGTCTCCTGTAGACACTGCTGGTTGCAAATTCCATCCCCTAGCTGCCTAGGGACAAGGTACAACAGAAAAGGAGTTCAAAGAAAGAGACTTGCCTGTTAGGAGATTCATTAACAGATGTCCCCAAATTAAGGAGAAAAGGAATACAAAGAAAGGAACTGGCCTATTGGGGGGCCCAATAGATACCCCTAAAATAAAGACAAAAAGTCCTCAGGAAAGAAATGCAGAATAAGGAATGAGCCCTGGCCCATTATCAGCTATGCTCAAATTGAAAAGGTAAAGTGATCAGAGAAATATAAGACAAGGGGAAATCACCCCACTTATCTAACCAGAGGTCCTGCTTCTCCAAACTTTAGGATCACACAGAAAAGAAAAAGAGAAGACTTATATCCATAGATATAAAAACCCTCAAACAGTGTAAGGAGGGGCCGATTCCCTCCCTTGGTTCAGCCTGCTCCACTTCTCAAAGTCTACTTTCTTCACTAGTAAATTCTTAACTATCTTATGCTTTCACAAACTCTGCCTCTTGACTGAATTCTTTCTTTCAAGAAGACAACTACTGAGAAAAAATTGCTATTTTATGGTACCATTTTTAGTATTTAAATTCAAGTACAATTTATTAAATTATGGTATATTTAGATCAGCAATTTAAAACATTGCATGAAAATATATTTGAAGTGATTGAAACTGTTTTTTTTTTTAATATTCAAGGATGCAAACCTTTTAAAAGTTGAGGGGTATTTTTAAAAATTTGGAAATGAAGAAGTTTGATTTTAGACAATTTTGTCTAAAAAAATTTAAGCCTCTTTGAAATTAGTTATAAAAAATGAAAACATTAAGAACAAATTACATTGATTTTCAAACATGTATTTACTTGTGCTTAATGCTTCAGTGAGATTTACAAAGAAAAGCTGGAAGTTGAGACTTCAAAATTATCCAAATTGTGATGACTTGGACACATTTAGGAAAACTTTTGCCTAGGTATTGTATAAATAGTGTGTCTACAACTATAATGTTTAGACTAAGAGAAATAAAATACATTCTTTTGTTATATGAGAAAAAACTTGACAGTTTAATATAATGGTGATGTGGAGCTGACAAATGCAAGATGTAATTAGGCTTTTCTTTTTGGTGTGTGTGTATGTGTGTGCGTGTGTGTGTGTGTATGTGTGTGTGAAATGGGAGTCTCTCCTTATCAACTATATGCACTAACCTCACTTGCATAATTGTTTATCCATAAAATACTTCATCTTCTAGGGTATCCATTGAAAAAAATACAGTCTTCATATTTTAAAGCTGTCTTTGGTGAAGTCTTATTTGTGACTTGTTAGTTGATAAGGCAATGTTGGAACTTAAGGCTGAGCAGTCTAATGCTAGGTGAGTGAGGTAATGCTGAAGAAAGGTGACAGGTAAGATAAACTAGTTGAAGTGTGTTAGAGCACAGGTGGGTCAATCTGATGAATCTGTCTTCTCCCAGCCATTCATCTGTGGGATTCTGAATTCGGGCTAAAACATCGTCAGTCGACCTAGAGAGATTATAACATGAAGATTAGTTTGAAGATGGTTGAGAAAATAGTGGCCAGTGCTATGACTTCAGTTGAGTTAAAATAAAAGGGGTCAACATTAAGAGGGAAGGGCAGGAGGCAAAGCAAAATGGGTAGGGATAGAAGGAAGCAGAGTGAGTGACCCTATGTGCCAGTGATGAGAATGGGGGGAGGTACAAATATAGGACAATAAACCAACATTTAGGAAAAACCAAACAAAAGCACCTTTTTGACTTAGTTAAGAAATGATACAAATGCACCATTTTGACCGATAGTAGTGGGATATTTTACTTTGCTTTATGAACCCCATGTTTCATCAATTTAGAATACTTGTTCCCAGAATAAAAGTATTTTTCACATCTCCACTCCAGTCTCCTTATTTTTTTATACCCAGATCTCCCTTATTTTACTTCATCTGTGCTAATCTGTCCTGTATTTCAATTCATGGCTCATATGTCATTTTTTTTCTGAAGCTTTCCATATTTTCTCTCACCAAATGCATTCTTACCTCTTTGATCTCATAGTACTTTTATTGTGAGAGCTTGCATTTGGAGCTTACCACATTGTAACCTAGTTCTTTCAGACAATGATTTATTTACTGATCTCTTTCCTTGAACCAGGCATCATAGTAGGTACTGAGGCAGAGATGAATTAGATACAAACCCTGCCCTCAAGGAGCTCACAGTCTAGAAAGGAAGACAGTGATATAAACAAAAAAATTTACATGTTTGTGATGTGTGGTGATCAAAAATATATGCAAGATACAAATTAAGTACTGAGAAGGTGGTTAGCTTAATCTAGGGATGGGAAGGTCAGAAACAACTTGCTAGATAAAATGATTGTAAGTCATATTACTATTTTTTTTTTTATTTCATTGTGAGCTCTTTGAAGACAGGGGTTACATCTCACTCACTTTAGTATTCTCATCACCTACCAGTGCCTAGCATGTTGTAGACAGACAAGAAAAGGGCAAAGTGTCTACAAGCCCAATTTCTTTATATTCAAACTATCTTTGGTTTGATTTGCTACCTCTGCACCTGACTCTGTGTGCTTGCATGTTTGAAATAAAAATCAAGTTTTTTTCTTTGGTCAGGTTAACTGTAAAATTATATTAAGCACCATTTCTGTGACTTCAATCTCTCTTTCATTTATAGATCCTCGTAATATGTTAATAAACTATGTTTCTTTAATTAATCAGTATAAGAAAATTGTTAGAAATCTAATAAACTAATAGGATTTAGCACACTTTTGAAAAAATTATCTTCTTTTCTTTATGGGAACATGTAGTTTGTAAATACTAACATTAACTTTTAATAATTTTTACAAAGTTAAAATAAAAAGCATAGATATCTTTGGCATCAGGCCAGTTTATATTTAAAAACTTACAACTCAATAGATGATTTAAGTGTGTCTTTGAAGCCATAAAACTTGATAGATTTCCATTAAAATGAAAGCTAATTGTATTTGAAAAATGAATTAATAAAACAAAGATTTCAAAATGTTATGCTATTCATTCCATATTAATTCTTATGATCTTCAGGATAGGCAATTTTAATAACAATTACTGGGCATCTTTGTAGATCCTGCATGAAACCAAACTGGTTATGAAAATGATACATTATAGAATTTCATCTTTATATTTCCTTTTTAGGTGTTACGTAAAAATAATATTTAATTTAAAGGGCATAAGAATTCACATCATCACCATAGATATAGAACCCAGTTTACAGATGACAGCAATGGATAAATCTGCTAGCTGATTATGTAACAATCTGACTGGTGTTTAACACTTTCTAAACTTACGTTCCTTGACACCATATGCTAAAGGAAATAGTAAAGACATCTGAATTCAAATATTTTGAAGAAATGTGTATTTAGCAACTGAATACATGCTAAAAGGAATAATTTACAGCAGCAGTTTTATTACATTTTCTCTCCAGTTTTCTAGTTCCCATCTGAAATGCAATGATAAATACAGATATGGAACATATTTACTACCTGGCAAAAAACATGCTTATTGAATGGGCACACACCTTCTGTTCTTAAATAGTACATAAACCACCTTGTTAGCTGTGTAGGAAAATCTGGCATTTTATGATGATGTTGAACACACTGAAATGGAGTACCTATAAAAAGTTGCATTTTACACTGTTTTCTTCTTCTCAAAATTATTTACATCTCTTTTGCCTAGTGTGTAGGTAGCAAAAATATTAAACACATACCATTGAAAGTCACTAAATAATACATAAAAAGTAGCATTAAGTGTGCATTTACATGCATTTACATTTTACATTTGATTTTAATTGGGCCATAATTTCTCTGCTGTGATGTACCTCTTTCCTATCTTAAGATTTACTAATTTGTTTAAACTCACATGAGTCTCTCAACATAGTGCCAACTCTGATGATGCATGCATATGCCAAAGTCTATTAAAACTAAATGGGACATAATAAGAGTTATTTACCTGCAAGTTATAATTTTCTTTGAAAACTTAGACCTGATAGTTTATAAAGACATGCTAGTAGGTTTGTTAGTTTTTGTTTCTTTTCATTGAAGTCTGGACTTTCTTACTGTGGGTACTTCATAATGCTAAACAGAATGCATTCAGATATTGGGAAACATCCTGAAGTTATTGTACAATCTCTATCCCTTCAAACCCTTTATTTTTGAGGACTAAAAAGAAATAAGATACTTCTTTTATTGCAAATAAATTTGTTTGAGTTGCAAATTAAGAATAAAATGCAACACTGAATTAGGCCTCTTTTTGGAGCACTCTTTGTTTTTTGATTAATATTTCAAATTTTCTTTTCTCTACATGAGTGTGTCCTTCAAATAATTTTAAATTCAGCAGCTATTTGAGGATGTGCTTCTAAAAGTAATACTGTATTAATCAATGGAGCCTAAAGTTGAATGTAGAAAGGCTTTAGGCTTTCATTTTATACAAATGTCAAAATGGTTTATTCCAAGTAATCATTAAAACTGTAACATGAGCTTCCATTTGTGAAATATTTCAGCTAACAGACAATTTTTAGAAATTCACTGTAATCTGAGGTGAGAAATTAATGCTGAGTTAATTAGAATCCCAAGTCAGAGTTAGAATTTCAATGCTGCTTTTGCTAGCAATAGGATGTTTCCTTTGCATGTTTGTGCATGATGAAAAGCCTTGGGTGGGATTCCTGACAAGGTGAATGTAGTGCAAAAGAAAGTATTATAATGCTGACAGTTGTTTTTTACTTGAAGTCAATAATTCTCAAGAAATCATCTTAGGACAATGAAGCAGGCAAGCCCTTAATTAATAATTTTACTGTATTTTATAAGTTGTTGCAGGAAGACAAAGAGTTTTATATGTTTTAAATACGTGTTGTGTCCTGGAAAATAATTTGTATAAAAATCACTCTCACTGATTTGACAAGAATTAGTGTTCTTTACACAGATACTTGTCTTAAACAATGTTAAGGTAAGAGGCAGCTGATACAGATATAAACAGAGTTGAGTAATTTGCTTTTAAGAAGTTGTTCTGAATATGACTGATCTCTCTCTTTTTTAAAAAAATTAGGTGACACAGATGTAATTCCCAGTGGAATCACGGGAGCGCTTTTGTGTCTCAAATATCATGTCGGGATTCAAGGACAGAATTAAAAGACATTGTCTATTAATATTATATTAAAATAATGCTTATTAATTTCATAAAAAATGCGATTCTTTTTCTCATTGATTCATTAGGTACAACAAAATACATTTTAAAAATCAATGTGTTTCTTCCCCTTTTGGCTGGTTAAATGTTATTATGTTTTTCTAAGAACATTATGCAGGTTAAAATTATTTTAGATAATACTTAAAGAAGAGGAGGTGTTATTTTAAATCCTCAGAGAAATAAAGCATAATTTACATCCAGGTTTTAGGAATTAACTGTTAATGATGTATATATGTTTCTGAAACAGTATCAGCTATCTCTCTTGCAGAACTAAAAACAAAATGACAAAAAAAGCAGCACAATTGAAATTTTTAAAACAAAAACTACATAGCACAATTGTAAGACAAAAACCTACTCTAGCTTAGAAAAGAGCTAAATTTTACTGCATATTTGTCATGGTACATTTAAATTATAGTTTTAATAAAATACATCTTTAGATCAAAGCTGAAAGAAGACATCAGTAGTAGATCAGTGTATTCCTTTTTTCTTTTGCATGATGGATGGTTTATGTTTTTTATACTTCCACAGACCATTTCATTCAGTATCATTTTACTCCTCCAGTATATATAAACACAAGTGCTGGTAGACAAAAAGTATCCTTGAATCCAACTACATTTTGGAATATTCATCAGCTTAGTAAATCCATGCAGTTTATTTAAAGTTTTAGTTCAATCAAATGGCTTTGCTGATGCAATTTTTCTTCTTTAGATGGTGATATGGCAAATGACATTTTAATTTCTCAGGCAAAGAAGAAAGCGAAACCTGTACAATGAAATCCCATAGAAAACATTAAGTCATCTGAAGTGAATATCTGCATTCACCTGACCTCTATTACGTGTTGGTATTAGGAAGAAAGCCTGTTAGGAAAGTTACTCATGGACTTAATTTATAATTGGTGGAACTCAGTTGCACTTCTCACCATTGTAAACATCCACATAATGCCATGAAAGAAGTTCATGTATATTGCATTTTTTCCAGTTATTGTCTTAGGCAAGTTTCTACTTGTTTGAGGTTTCTAAGAGGTAATGCAGCTCAGACACTCCTGGGTGCCCTCTCAAATTCATGGGTCCTCCTGTTTCTCCCTTTCTTGTTTTCCTGTAAGTGCTTCCATTTGTTACTGTTTCCTTGGGTATGCCCTGGCCTTTGCCGACGTTGTTTTCGGTCCCTTTTCCAAACTTGTTCACAGAATTCGTCCATAGTGTTTAGGTTGGGGTGGTTAATGAGCTGCATGAAGTCTCTGTACCAGACTTTCTGGCTAGGTGTCATGCTATTGGACATTTCTTTGGTTTTAGAGCCATCTCCATCATCATCTTTATGAAGAAGTTCTTCCAAATGATCTGTGTCAATGACTTCCAGGGTCACTTTAAGAAGTGTCTGCATGAATCCGTGTTCTACGGCATGACACAGGTAATTGCCTGAATCCTTCCGCTGCAGACTACGCAGTAGAAGGCCTTGTTCTGTCCTGATGACATGATCATCCACTCTAATCTAGCAGAAGAAAAGAGATCCGTCAACATATACATATTGAAAAGAAATATAAGTTCTAAAATTCTCTGTCATTAAAATTTAAATTATGCATTCAGGCACATTTTAACAGTAAATACAATTTTTAGCTTGCTTAGGAGGTATGATTGCATTTTTCCACAGAAAAAAGTTACAAATTTCTGTCAACTGTTTTTAATAGGCATTGCAAAATACTGGTTGTCTACTGTTTTGATAAAACTTCTCACTGTAATAGTTCAATACATGCAAGGTAATGAGAGGAAAGTACAAGATATACTTATTTCTAAGAAAGTATATATTTATATTTAAGAGAAAGTTATCATTAAATATTGGAATTGGAAATATAGAACCATGACACTAAAAAACAATGCAGCATTAAAATAAACTTATAGTAAAATTTGGAAAAAATAAAATACAAAAATCAACAGTTGATCAAGCAGAGAAAAGCATGAGATTGCATGTTTAATTATTTATTCAATTTCCTAGGTCTTAGATGTGACAAAAATGAAGATATGCTCTTCAATGTATCTAACCTCACTTTTATTTTGAACACAATTTACAAAAGAGATCTCTGAAAGCCTAAGCTGATAATGTAGAAAATCAGCCTTGACATTTGTGTGATATGATTACATATTTAAAGGCTGCTTTAAATGTCAAAGAAGATAACCAGAGGATTTTCACATTTATATTCAGATTGTGTTTATAAAATTGTCTTCATATAATACAATTACAAATCACCCACATAGTTTGGTTATGCTTAATGCTTTTAAAAAGCTTTAAAGGCTCAGAGTAGTCACTGAGATTTTTCCCTATACAATTCTTTAATTTTACAGAAGAATAAATGTATCCATTGACGAGGAAGATCTGTCTGATGTACATGCATCAGAGTTTATAGCAGAGTTCATACTGGGAACTTAGCTCCTTTATCCTAATTTACTACTAAAAAGTGCATAGAGAAAGAAATGTTTGGATAGTCAAATTAATTAAACCAAAGTTAAAATTAGTAGGGGGATTTTTTTTGGTATAAAAATATAGATAACATAATTGCCTTATAGATAACAAAGAAAGAAAAAAGAAGACTCTAAAATATATACCCAAAGAGCTTCCAGGACAAAACTCTTCCACTTCATCTTTGTTTCTCCAACTTCTAGCACAAAGCCTATTATATAATCAGCCTTCATGAATACTTGTTTAATGAATGAGCTACTTTTGGGCTAAGAAAAAGATAAAAATTCATAGTACTCCCCCCCTGCAAGTCAACCATGTGCGGTTACTTAATATATGTTAGATAAAATTAATCCAGTCAGTTTCATTCCTGTACCTCCTCTTTTCGCTCTTCATTTCGCCTCTGGAATTGCCAATAAACCAGGGCTCGCTGTGATTTTGGACTGCATTCCAGGAATGTGCTACTATTTTCTACTCCATAGATGATTCTTTCTTCAAGGCTATGGCCATGGTGATTATCTGTTTGGTGATGAGAAAATGAAATGAGAAAATTTGAGAGAAGTACACTCAACTTTCCAAAGTATTTATTTGAAAATTCTGGAGATAAATTTGTTGCCAAGTTGGAAGTCTTTTCCAAACTGATTGAGGATGGCAGAAATTTTGAGAATGTGAGGTTTCAGAACCCAAGTACTTATCAAAATAGACTATTTTGATATGGGTTATATAAACATACGCAGGTATTTTTCTACCAGAAACTAGCATTATGTTAACAAAATCAGTCATGCATGCTATATAACTATACATCTTTATGTGCCATGACAACACTCTCCAAGAAATTATTTTCTTGTAAAACTCAGTGCTCTAATGAAGCCAGTTCATATTATTGCTTTGCCGAAAAGTTATTTGACTGGGCTTTTGGAAACAAGATTTTTCCTCCTTGTATGTGTTTTTCATCTGTAAAATTAAATTCACCAACCAATATTTATCTAGTATTATACCAAAGGTAGAGTTCAGGAAGTTTATACTCCCTGCCAATAACCCCTAAATAATCCACAAGTTTGTTCTGAAGATCAATTGGTGTGAAATGTTTAGGATGGCTCAGAAGAAAGATTCACAGTTATAAAGCAATGTGGTTTCAATTGTCCGCATTTTAAAATGACACATCTTTTATTATTTTCAAGAATTAGACTAAAGAATATGGCAAAGGTATATAATAAAATACAGCAATAAGAAAATCTGTTTCCTGATTAAGTTCCTATTATTTTACCCTTTATGTAATCTCCTTCAGTGTGGTAAATGAAACACAGTTAAGATCAAAAGTATGACACAGGGAGTCTAGGTAAAAGTCATTTAGAGAAAAAAAAAAACTCCTTATTATCTTGACTAATCCTGTTTCTATTATGACATCCTGTACAATCTGGAACTCATTAAATTAATTTAGAAAATAATAAATATATTTTCTTATGCACAGCGACCTGACAGTGTAGACAGATGAAAAATTTTTGCTATTTGAAACTTAGCTAGAGTTTTAATTTAAACAAATGTTCTCCCTTTTTTGGCATCACTTTGGCAGTTTTACTCTCATTATAATCATGTGAGTACTTTTGTGTGTCATAGACAGTATGGTTTGCTCTCACTAGGTTTTAAACCTTCCAAAACCCTGCTTCCATCCAATCCCTGTACAAAGCCTTTGTTCATTATCTTCTAGTCTCACCCTGCCTAAAATTGAACTGCTCCCTCCATTTTCTATCTCCAGGAATGTCAACCTCAGTGCCTTTTCCTCTATTGCCTCGGTATGAAATAAAACTCTTCTAATATTGAGAGGTATCGGTCCCTTCTTATTTCAAAGATCAAGCCCATAGAAATAGGAAACAGCTAAACAAAACAAAATAGAAAATTGCTGAAATGTAAAGAAACAACATTTAACTGATTTGTTGTCACTTTTCCATAGTGGAGATATATATAAAATATATATAATATATATGTGATATATTTTATATATGTATCTATCTTTTTTCAATATTAACATTAAATATGGTAGTATTTTTCTTTTTCCTCTGAAATTATTAGTGTATCTTTGATTGGATAGATATGTCACATATTGCTCTGCTAGTCTGCAAGGCATCTGCTTTCCTGGATAGAGATAATTCAATCTCTGTGCTCAATGGGGTCTGGAAAGTCTTCTGTGATGCAGAAGCAACCTTGAAAGATAGAATGCCTTGTCACAAAGGTTAATACAGTTTACATTGAATATATTTATTCATGTTAATTGTTGTGCAGTTTAAACTTTTTTGATTTAGAAATCCTTTTAAGTAGAATATTATTTAGCTTTGAAAAGGAAGGAAATCTGCAATAGGCAAAAACATGGATGGACCTTGGGGACATACTAAGTGAAATAAGCCAGTAACAAAAAAAAATGCAGATGATCCACTTATACAAAGTATCCAAAATAGTCAAATTCCTAGAAGTGTAGAGTAAAATGGTGGGTGCCAGAGACTGGGTAAAGTGAATGTGGAATTGCTAATCAGTGGGTATACGAGTACAGTTTTAGTTATGCAAGATGGATAAACTTTTGAGACCTGCAGCACAAAAGTGTGCTTATAATGAACAATATTTATTGTACACTTAAAATTTTATTATGAGGGTGAATCTTATGTTAAGTGTTTTTACTTCAATAAAATAAAAAAGTGAACAAATTAATAAAAAATAGTTTTACTTTTAGAAAAAGACTTTTCATTCATTCTGTCAATAATAATAATCTTAAGAAATATAACAGCATGACAACATAGAAAAAAATTCATTGAATTCAGTTACAAACAACATGGTCATTCACTAATATCTTCTGGTTTACCAGACATGCTTCCCAAGCTGACTTTTCTTATAGAAATTTATGATAACTTACTTGTTTCTCATCTAATCTCCATTATTATAGATTTCTACAGAAATATAATGCATAAGTAAATTATTGCTATCATATATAGAACTCTGCGTAAATACATCATTACACTAGTTGCTCCATAGCTAAGAACAATGCAACTTGTATAATAATAATAATAATAATAATAATAATAATAAAGTTTAATACAGTAGAGTCTCAGTTAACCGGTACCCATGGGGATTTGTAGATGCGCAATAAATGTAAGTAGAATTTTAGTTAACCAGTACCCATGCCAGATAAATATTGTATTATTTCCTCAATTATTTTGCCAGTTGCTCAAGTGCTGGTTGCTTGAATTCCAGTTAATGGAGAGTCTATTGCATTAATATAACATCAATTAGGTACCTTTTCACACACAAGAATTCCCTTAATAAATGTGTTCTTATATTTTAAAAAATTTCATCTTATTTACTACTAATCTAACCATAGTAGAATCAAAAATAAGATAGTATTTGTTTTCATCAAAAACTTACATCAAGTTGTATTAGTGTAATATAGTCCAAGTTCATGGATTCTTTTCAAGAAACATCATGACATTCAGGTATTTTTCCACCTGAATAAGTTAAGTACTACAACTGGCATACTGGGTACACTGGTTTGGTGCCTCTAGTAAGTTTGCCTTGATAACTACTCTTGCCAGTACCTTAAGGATTCGTTTTTCTCTAACTTGGCCCTCTATACCTCTCCTTCGTCTAGACAAAAAAACACAAGAAAATCTTCTAGTTAGTAAGCAGTGATATTAACAAAAGTCCCATCATATTAACTTCAATAATAGTCAGTATACGGAGGTACTACTGTCTTTCTTTGGTTTGAGATTCTCCTACTTTATGTTTTGTTGGGTTCTGCAGGCATCAGCAGTAATTGCAAAAACTAAATTTCCACTGGATACAGTTATTTCTGTTAATTCCTCTGCAGGAGAATGTTTCAATTATCAGCAACTTTTGATTTAAGATCAGAACTTTCATTTAAAGAAACCTCAGCCAAGTATGCATATATTAGGGTGCTCAGATGTGAACAACCTGTAAATATTATTTTTTGTTAATTACCCCACACCTGAAACTGAACAGATACCTAATATGTATTTTAGAAAGAATGATTAGAAGGCACTCAATAAATATTCATTCCCTTTCCTAACCCTTCTACCCCAACGGCTTGAGTAAATTTTGTACAACACAGTAAACATTAGAGGTCAAATAACAATGTGTTTCTTTCTTCCTCCTTTAGGATCTCCTTCCTTTCTTCTCCCTGCCCCTCAACCTCTCTCTCTCTCTCTCTCAAAAAAAAAAATTACAGATAGGAACGTTATTTTGAATCTTGTCTTCTAAACTTACTAGATTTTCAATATTAGGATGCAAACATACTACCATATTGATTTTATTATTGCAAAGGACTGTGCATAGAAATGACAGCACAGTATAATTATATTGTAAGTATTTTTCAAAGCACATAGCACTATTGAACTTATAATTACCCAATATAAATCAAAAGCTTAACTGAGAAAACATTGTTCTTTAAAGATTTCCTGAAGGATATGAAATCTTGCATATTCAGGGTAAATATAATCTATAATCTCTCTCTGGATTAAATTAGTCGATCTGAGAGATGTTTACATGGAACACATTGTGTTGATCTCATGATATAGTTGATTTTATTGAATTGTGTTGTGTAAGGTCCTTCTGATCTATGTTGAGGAAACCCAGAAGTATTGCTGTGAGGATTTGCTAACTGTGCTTAGTGTCCTGATAGTTCTGGGTACGGTGTTCTTTGTAGTGTTTATCTTTGAAAAATTATTCTTTCTGGTGTTAGTTTTTAGGAATTGTTGAGATTCTCTTAAACAATTGATTTTTTAAATAACTTCATGGCTCATCAATAGATCATATTTCCCTCTTCACATTGGCTTTAAAAAATAAACCTGTTAGAAAATTTTGTATCTTACCCTTATGACCTCTTGGTAAATGTGTTCTTCCTGCATGCCTGGTTTTGTTCTCTGTCAGCACAGCTGTTTTGCCTGTTCGACATTATTGCTATCTTTATCTTATTTTTGCTTTTAATCAAAAAATTAAAAATTGTCTGAAATAAAATGTTTATAACACTTTTAATATCTTTTTTGTTCTTAAAATATATCTACATAAAAATAATAGTATAATTTTTAGATGCAGAAATAGTCATAAATATGTGAGGTGATATTGTTATTGCCATTTCTATGATAGTTTCAACTGTTAATTCAAAACTTAAAATCTTTCATTGAGAATTTATATTAAGACAAATTACGAATTCCTTTCTAACATCAATCCTACTCCCTCACCATCACCAAAGAAAGTATTTCCTCTTCTAGGCTTCCTAAAAATCTCTTTTTGCAAATATCTTTGGAATCTTATTTATTATAATTATTCATCAGTCTGGTTATCTTCCTCTGTACTGTGCATTCCATAATCCTTGCACAAGGCAGTTATAAACCCTTAGCTGATGTTTGGTCAATGGCAAATCCAGGTAACTATTTACTCTGCATTTAAAAGCTGAAATCTCATGTAACTTTGATATCCTCCAGACAGTAATTATAATTTCATTAAAATGATTTAAAATTTAATAAATTAAAAGGGGCATAAGGTTTATAACCCTGATTATGACAGAATGTGCTATTAAACAACTATTAAATGTAAACATTCTAAATCTTCTAAATCTGTTAAGTTTTAGAATGTTACAACAGTTGATTTTGAGATATGGTGGGGGAAGATGACTAATCAAGTATGCTAAAATAAAAAATTCCCAATATGAGATAATAAGATGAGAAAGAGATTTGATAAACCATATAAATACATTCTCATTTCTCTAGGGAAGCCTAGACCTCTAAAGGAGGTCCATGCCAAGGAGTAATCTTGCAGATTTCCAAAAAAAAAAAAAAAAAAGCAATCTCATTTTAATTCATTTTTAGATATATTTCACACTTAGAAAAAAGCAGCTGTTTTGAAAACAAACTTTTGTCTTGAAATTACCACTAGACAAGACAATATAGTTGTTAAATTGGCATAATGAATTCTTATAGGTTGAACTGAAGAGTTAGAGCAAAATAATTGAGAGCAACAAACATTAAAATTATTTTAAAAGCACCACAGTGTGTTTGAATAATACAATGTTATAATACATTGCAGCTGTTAATGACAAGAAATTATGTTTTAAGGAAGCAATCTTCAATTAATCATTTCCTCTTTTAGTGGAATAATTTATGGAAATGAAATGAGCCTAATAAACCAGAAAGAATGAGAGGAAAGAAAGAAGTTAAATAAATTGCTTCCTTTTGTAGCAACAAAAAGTCATGATATCCATCATTTGGCCAGAAATATCATGTTGCTAACGGCCTTATTTAGGATTTGATTCTCTTCCAATATAGCAAAAACAGAAAGCATCACATTTCTGCTCTCCATTTATTCCATTCTCCACATTAACCCCATAAATGTCTCCCAACATTGAAATGATAATAATGTAACAGTCTTAGAAAAATTGATGTCATGTAGAAAAGAAAGTGATGGGTGAGGTAGCGAACTACTTGATCAACTACTTGATCTTTGTTATAATTTTTGATGTCCTTCCTTTTAGGTTACTGAAAAGTTGAATTTCGTACATAATGAATATAAAAATAAAACTAATTTGGGGGATGGGCAAGTGTCAGTAAATGGTTTTCGATAATTAGCAAATAGCTGCTGAACTAAATAAAGATAAATCTAATTCCAGTTATATTTATCACATTGTAATTTTAGTATTTTACAGCAGAAATTTTTCTCAATGATATTTACTATTAACACTCAAGCAAAGGAGGAAAGTGTTGCCCATCAATTCTTAGTGACATAGAAAATTGCAGATGTGCATTTCTTGAATAAAAACATCATTAGTTGGATTCTCCTTACTGAATTCTAGATGACTTTCTCTAGAAATACAACAGGCATTTTATCAATAGAAAGATTCTAATTCAAGTAGTTGAATTATATTTCTTTAGATAGCTGTAGTTGAAAAGGCATTTTATAGATGACTCAATAACTCTTGGGAAGACATAATATTTAAAAATGAAAAAATGAAAGAGAAAATTTTAAATTAATTTTTAACATTCATGTATATTTTTGGATCTGACTAGTAAGATGGCTAACAACAGATTTAATCTCATATATTGTAGTGCACATAAAACAAATCCTAAGCTATATAACAGGGATCCTGTTTATTTATCAAGATAATGCTTAGTACAATGCTTTTCAATGTGGCATGTGGTGCTTATACCAAGCAGTTTCTCTGTAAATGTTGAATGCTAGTTTGCATGCATGCATGAATGCACCTAGGAATGCATGTGTGTTTAAACATCAAAGTCCTGTGCTTAATAGAACTATGTGTCAAGTACAAAAAAGAAACTCAATTTATGAAACCTCAGAGATAATTTAAACATAATTTATCAACTTGCTAAAATAAAATTTAATTTTAAATTGCTTTGTTTTATACTCTACATGAAAATCTGTCTCTGGTGCTGTGAAATAATTATCAATCAGTGTATAGCATTTAGAATTTTATAATTAGTTTCCAATCTTCTTCAAATCCACAAATTCCTGTGGATTTATATTTAAAGTGTTCTTGTTGGTATATACATAGACAGGTGGATAAATAGACAGATATGACAATGGTATTTTAATTTTATTGCTCATAAGTAATTATTGTTTCAGAGTCACTAGCATCTTATTTTTTAGTGATTTATTAATTGAAAATATGAAAATAAAATGGAACTACCATTAAGTTAACTTTGAAGCCATTTGAATAGTTACATTTAATACACATATCTCATGATGCCAGAGGTTGCAATGCTTCTTAGTATTTAGCCAGAGTAGGCTGAAACTCAAATACTTAAAAAGGCATACCAATATGAAGATATATTTGCTCTAATATTATTTTAGTCTATATTGAACATGTGATATGTCTTATTTTCATAATTTTATAGCAAATGCTTTACCGAGAAAGCACATATAATCTATATGGCTGAGTAAAATTATCAAACAAACTTTTACATTTAAAAACAGAAAACATGAAATGTTTTTCCAAGAGATAGGGCAGCAGATGATGGAAAACGCCCATTAGCTGAAGCAGAAATCTTTCATAAACACTAATAAAAATACCATTTTGCATTTTCATAGGTTTTCCTTATGTTTTTGAAATTAAAAAAATACCGCTTACTTAAAAATTTACATTTACAATGGCTAAATTATGGTGTGAAAACACTTGGGTGATCTCTGATGACATATTTAAAATAGGCTGACCAGATGTACCATTTTAAATAGGACAGAAAACAACGATACTGTCCCATTCCAAATGATACGTATGGTCAGTTTAGTATCACTGGGCTAAATTCAAGGTGTCAGTAGGCTGACCATATGTACCATTTGAAATGGAACAGAACTGTGTTTTCTGTCCTGTCTAAAATGGTATGTCTTGTCAACCTAATTTAAAATTTTAATAAGGAAAAGTGATGGCATAAAATATTTCAAATGTCTTCTTATTTAGATTATATATGCATGTGTTGCACACATATAGCATGAAAAATTGGATTTGCTTAATGTACTATGAGAAGATGACTGTTGCAATGATTGATTATCTCTAGTGAAAATAGTTTTCAAAAGGGTTTATAAAAATTATAAAAGATAATATTGTAGTAAGCTCATTTTAGATGCATACTTCTCTGAGTTGAAGTTGTTTTGTTCCAGAAAAAAATGTGTTCTGCCTGATACATGAGACCTTACTAACCTGATACCTCTTCAAATTAGAATCTTGTCTGAGGTTTTTGTTCTACCATGTTGGTATGAATTCAGAAAAGTTAATCTTCATGAATATCACCCTATGATTCAAAAAGTACTTTTACTCCTTTTCCACTACCCATAATTGTGGTTGAAACAAGTATATTTTCTTGCTATTTTCTTCTGCATGGAAATTTATTTCCCCTTTGTGCTAATAATGAAACATATTGTGTCTTGGCTTGATGCTGGACCATCTATTAGATTGCCTATCTTGGGCAATTTTTCTGTCTTAGCAGTACATAAAATAATAGTGCATCTTACATTCAGTGATATCTTAGACTTGATACAATTTGATAATTTATTAAAGTTAGAGATTTTTTAAGGCTGACATCATGCTCCTTTATCAAATCTTGAGGCTTCTCTTGGGGTTAAATGCTCAGATTCATAGCTGGATTTTCTGCATGTATAAAAGAAGCCAAAGCCCAGACCAGATTAGCATTGCTGCAAAATACTAAATTTACAGCTCTGCAGACTATAAAGATGACACTGCAAAGATATTTTATGGAATTTTGGAATGATTTTGATGCCAGCCAAGACATAAATTTAGCTGATTTTGGATATAATTAAGAAAATTGAATTCTGTGGACCTTTTACAATGGGATGCAAGAAAGGAAATGCATGTATGTAGAAGAGCCAAGAGAACCATTACAAAGTAAAATTAAATGATGGCATTAAACTAGAAGTTAGGATATAAACAATTTCAAAGATTCAAAAATGTAAGATGAGGTTAATTTTTAAAAATGTTACTTATGGTGTACTTTTCCTTGTCTGGCCATGTAGAGTGTAGTATGGCTCATTCTTCTTTAATAAAGAAGGTGGCATGGGAGGTAGTTAAAAAGGTAAATTGACTCAGCCACTTATCGTCTTGAATTCAAAGTCATACCAATACTAATTTTGTGCAAAACAGTTATTGTAAACAAAGAGATGTATTGAAAACAACTCAAGCTTTCTTTTTAGCCTTCTGCATGAGTTGTGAATGGGAAGAGAAGATCTGTCAGTACATATATATTTAGGAATTTATACTAAAATTTCCCCAGGTGAGTGGCCACCTGTGATGGAGGAGAACATGCTGCATCAAAAGAAGTGAAGCTGGATTTTTCTGTTTCACTTAGGCCAGTTTACACTTACTGCTGCCTTTATAGGAGGAGTAGATAGAGCATTGAGTGAGTGCTAAAGGTTTCATCAAGAGTAAAATCCATCCACTTAATTCCGAGTTACTTTATTTAGTCTCACTATTAAAACCTGAGGATATGTAAAATATAGAGTGTTACAAAATATGATTACCATTACAGCTGGAACTGATTGTTCTGAAGTGTGTAAGCTGGCTTTGAGTTGCTTAGTAGCTTTGTGTGAAAACATCTTCTATCTTTACACGTTTCCATATGAGCACATACATTTTATTAAATGTGAGATGTGACATTAGCAAGACAACATACATGACTTAACAGGGCTGGGCTCTGGACTTCTGCTAATTTCATATTTAAATATTGATAACACTTTTTCCAAGATAATTCACTGATTCTTAATGCTAAATCATAACTTGGCCATATGGTTTGCCTGACTTAACTTCCCAAATATTTGAAATGTACTATCATCTTTGCTATATATTTTTTATGCTTGGTCAATTATCAGTACAAGCAGATAAGAAATAAAGAGGCCTTTAAAAAAGAAATATTTTATTGCTGCAGAGCTTCTTGGACTATTTTACCACTTCCTCACATATGTTACAGGCATCTATGTCAAGTTATTTATACAGATGCACGTGTGCACACAACCCAGTAACAGTGAAACACAGAAGGTCCTTTTCCTCCCTACAGTATGCCCTCCCATTGAAGAATCTGGAGAAAAACTCATTCATATTCATTTTACATTTTACAGCTCAGCAATTCTATATTCCCAAATTTTACAGGCTTTTACCACTCTAATTTTATCAAACCACAACTTTAAAATCTGAAGAACTCTTTAATGCACATTTAAATCAACTCTCAACATTAATCTATACACAGTCTCACGTTTAAAAAAATAAATAGGCCTTTGGTTAGCTTTTCCTTATATATGTACACTTACAATAAAAAAAAGACTAACTGGGTTTATGAAGGGACTGGATTGCTAAACAAGTAAGTGTACCAGTAAAATACTGTATTAAATTGTAAAATATTATATCATATCGAAAATTATCAGTAAAATATAAATATATGTGTATGTACAAAATTCTCTAGTAAACTTCAAAACAGTATCCTACATATAGTGGTATAAAATTGTTTATTTGTTAATTGATTGGCTGATAATTCTTAAGAGATTTTACTTCTGAATATGATGGTATTAAAATGTATGACCTAAATTATTTTCACAATAAGTAATAGATGTTATTTAGTTCAAATCTTTACTGAAAAACAAAAACAAGTATCTGTGCTATGGCTTGAAATATTTAGATCCTTTATTCAACAAATATTTATTAAATATCTACATGGTATTTATTATCATGATAGTCATGGTATTGCATCTGTTATAACTCTAGAAATATAAGAATGAACAAAATAACAAGGTCCATATTGATATGGAGATTAAAGTCTGATTGAAAATGAACTCTGGTTACATTGTCTTCTTTTACGCCCAGTTATTATCATTAGCTTCTCCATAGCTAAGCAAATAATTCTTTAATACAATTAATATTTTCTAGTACTGAACTGCTTAAATGGTGCTTATTATAATTCAGCATTTTATATAAAACTGATTAATGGAAGATTAGTGAATATTTTGTTGTCCCATTCAATTATGTCATTTGAAAAATTTAAGAAGGATATGTCAATGCACTACATTTGTACAAAGGCAAAAATTCATAACATTTGCTCTAATTTAGTGTTATCTTTTTTCTATATAATGGGAACAATAACAGACAGGAAAGTCCTTGGCAAGAAAATTTTGCAAGCAAAATAGATTCAAACTATAGCTTCAATTTATGGCTACCTGTCCCCTGAAATTAACCTCCTCCAAACAATGCGGTGAGCACTCATGAATCACGCATCAGCACATACAGGATACACAATAGGGGATCTGACTTTGAGAAAGGTAGATAGGTATATGATAAGGTACTATTTGTAAAGTGTGTTTTCTTTTATAACATTCATGAAATATAAATATTCTATGCAGAATTAGTAAATTGAATTGAAGTTAATTGATAAAAATATTAGACCTTCTTTTAGGATTAATGTAAAAGGCACAAAAAAGTTAATAGGGTAATTATGTTCTATTACATTTTAGCCATTTTTAACTATGAGTTGTTCATTAGCAGTGATGTCATTGATAAATGTCCCCAGCAGAGGGAAGCACAGCTTCATTATTATATTTGTTAAAGGGATGAAGTGGAGGTATGAGGTATACCATAATTTTACTGTATTTTAAATGAATATTGGTTGATATTTCAGCATTAAATAAGCAAATTGACTTTAAACAGGCCTTGATGTCTTTCAGGAGGCATAAAATGAACTTGATCCAAAAATCCCCAGTTCAAGAGAATATCCAATTAGAAATGAGTATGAAAACATAAGAATTATTTTCTACTTTATGAGGATACTCAAAAACAATAGTTTGGGCCTATATCATCAGCATATTAATGAATACTTTGCATGGCTTATTTTATGAGTACACTTTCTTTTTTGATATACGTAAATGAATAGTTTTGTTGCCTACTACTCTCACATTGCTACTATATATGAAAGCAGGTACTTAAACTGGCTTCTTTTTGTTAACATGATAAAATTGAGCATTAAGTTTCACAAGGATCTAAAATCTTGAATTTATCATACCTGCAATAATAAGACATAATTTATCACTTTGTGTTCTTTAGAATGTTTTTTCTCCTAGATTTCCTGTTTAGTTGCATTTCCCTAAGTATTCTGGGAGAGGTGTGTGCCCTGCATGAATGTGTGTGGATATGCATTATTTCTTATGATTTTATCCTGGTGTTAGCAGTTTGAAAGCTGAAAAATGTAACTTACCATGGTGTTGTAAGTCTGAACAATGAGTTAGTGGGTCTCCATTTCTTATATCTTGTCGTCTTGTGCGTCTAAAACAATTATATTTAAAAGGTATTATTGTATCTCTATTTCCTCTTGGGAATTTGTCATAAGAATGAAGAAGAATAAAACACCAGAGACTCTAGGAGCTTATCAAAAGAGATGCAGCTACATCTGAATAAAAGATATCTTAAAAGCAGCTATTATTCCTGTAAAAGCAGTTTCCAAGATGATCAAAATGGGAAATAGCATACAAATGTACTAACAAAGCGTTAAAAATCTTTCAAAGTATTGATAACAGAAAATTTGTGGGGGTTTGCTACTGGATGCCAATTAATAAGAATCTAACATCTAAAAACTCCTAAAATATTAACACTTTAAATTCTGAGGAAAAAGCACCAAAGATAGAATTGCAACCCATTTCTTCAATAAACAGAATTAAACATTTTTTTCTGATGACTAATGAGGGAGTAAGCTTGAAAATTTAAATTCACATGAACGTTCTCTTGCTCTTAACACTTATGCATAATTCCTTACATAGACTTTTATTAAGTTTAAAATTATTAAGGCTGTTTGGTAGTTATATTTTTAAGTTAGTTTTAAAATGTTTCTCTTTGTTTGCTATGTCCACATTTTTTAATAAAACATTTCTTTCCTGATCATACGGATATGATTACAAACCGATTTACCTGTAAAGTGAATTAAAAAAGTAAGCAACAACAAATATTAAGGATCAAGTCTTCCTTTTGTCAGAGGAAGGTGAAAGAGGACACAATGAATTTACCTCTAAAAGAAAAGCCAAATTTTCTATAAAAATCTAAATTAATTTCTCTTCTGTTCTGCTGCTCAGATGGCATTAGTTGCATTATATTCTGGGTGCCTTCTCTGCACTTTGCTGATGGTTGACTGGGAAGACGGAGGTTGGCTCTAGCCATTGTGGTGCAAACTAGATGTGTAGTTCCAGAAAGAGGCTAAAAAAAGAAGATTGGCTATGTGTAACAGACTGGAAAACATTGGGGACACTTGCCCAACTGTTTTCTGCATCTATTTTAATGGGTATTGTCTTGCTAGAAAGTTAGTTACCATCCCTGAAAAGAGCTCTGACAAAGGCCATTGAGAATTGCAAACATGGAATTTGTTACTGGATTCATAAATTTAGAACTCCAAAGTATTTATAGATTTCTATTTGTAGAATTGGTGAGACCATCAACAGATGTTGCACATTTCAAAATTGTGCCAACAAGAAAACTTGTGAAACATGAACTACAAAGCATTTGGAAAGACATTTTTTTCTGCAATTTAAGCTTTTGAAAAAGGCCTTCACAACGAATACATAAATGTGAGGCCTCTAAACATCTTTTTTAAAGACAAATGAAATTGGATTAAGTAAAATCTGCAACACATAACATAACTGTGTTAATGATAATTTCTTCAAACTTGGATTGCAGGTATGTAATAAACGAATTTCAAATATATAATAATATACAGTTTTTTTAACATTATAGATGAAGTTATAATTTTAATCTTTCTTATTAAAATTAGCTTCAAATTATAATGGATTATTACTAAATTAGGCACCACTATATACTTTTGCATAAAAAGAAAATAAATAATGCTCATTTTAGTTCAAACATGAATTCCACTTTTTTCGAGTAATATTTAAAGCTCCATTGAGTTAAATAATTTTAAGAATCATAAAACTTTAACCAAATATTTTCATTTTATTGTTGTAAAAATACATGTTGCTATTTATTAAACTACCCATGGCTTCTTTCATCAATATCATTATCTTCACACTAAGTTTTTGGTTTAAGTTTAAATTTCCAACAAAATCAAAAGGTATATGAAAGTGATACAAACATGTTATCTCAATCCTGAATGTTAAAGGTATTAGAAAATTGTATTTATTAAATGGAATAAGCTTATACTACATTTATATTTAATATTATTAATACGATAACTATGCTTTAATCCATATGGACTGATTATATGAGATTAAGTTGTAGATGATTTACCACTACGGTCAATGTTACATAAGTGTGTAATCAATAGATTTTAGTAGACATTAGGGTTCTATCTTTCTCCTAATATTTTTCCAAATATTTAAAATAAAGCAAATGTTGTGGAACATACCTAATAGAAATGAAAAAAAGTCCACATTTACAGCTTTCTGTAAGACATTAGCTATAATAATAAAACAAAACAAATTCTATTGTTCCTAAAATGCAGTGGCTTGGTAATGCTGACTTCTATGTTATGTTTCTATAGGTTGATGTGTATACTGTTAATCTTTCAGTTTATATTAGCAAGATACTGTACATTACTTTCATCTATCATTGTTTGTTTCTTAAACACTGGTAAATATCAACAGAGAAAGGTAGCTGTAAGTGAGCAGTAGAAAATGTTGAGGTGATTATTTCGTCAAATTAAGAAAGTTTTTTTTTCAAAGCAACAGTAAGTCGTTTGTATACAACTTTTAAGATGTGCTAAGAATTTCCTGAATGTAACTGCACCTTTTAAATATAACGCTATTAGCAAATGATCAAATGTTTTTTGCTAATGCATTCAGTCTCTCAGACAGCAACTTACCGTTAGGTTTTATGAAAATGTATTGTTTCAGATAACTTCTAGGCATATCTTAGCAACTTTTATTCAAGCATGACCAAAAAAGTACTTTTAAGTATTATCAAGTACACTTAAAAATATTTATATAATACATACATACAGATTGATAGATATTTTATCATTTAGTCTTATATTTCAAGTTCAAAAATCTTCAAATACAAGATGATATTATGATAATATTACTTTAATAAATTTAATTTTGACCCTTTAAATTTTTTGAGTTAAAGGTAACTAAATATATGTATTTTGATGCTAGTTAATCAACATTATACAAAAATATGCCATTTCAAAACTAGAAACAATTCTTACCTTTTTATAATTGGGTGCCTATGTACTCACCAAATCTAAAGTTAAATAAATTATTTTCTCTGAGAACTATCTGTTTATCCAAGTATATAAATTGCCTTATTAAAATTTAAAATCAGGATAGAATGTTGCTGGATAGAAAAAGAAGAGTATTTTTGGACAAAAGCACGTTATGGTAAAAAGAGACAAGGCCCAGTTTAGATTCTGTTCGCGACTTTCTCTGGCTTTGGCCCTCCATATTCCCCCTGTGTAAAACGTAATCACAGAACTTGATCATTTCCAAGTGTAAACAAACAAACATTATTGTGATGTTATAGATTTCTCTCAGTAATTTATTAAAACCATTTGTTCCATTATGTCTAGTACCCAATTATTCCATTATACATTTTTTTTATTGTTTTGACAATTTAAGGGAAAGAAAAAACATCCTTTTGAATCTCTTTTTATTCATCAGAAAAAAGCTGATATATGAAGAAAGCTGTTCCAAAAGTAGGATCAAGTAAGGTAACAGCAAACATTCGTATATATTTTTAATATTTCCCTTACCTCTTTGCAGTAGGAAAATAGCGAGAGCATGAAGAGCCATCCCAGGCACAGTAAGGGTCTCGGGCGAGGCAGCACTCAGCACAGGCTTTCCCGTAAATGTCACACCGGTGTAAGGGGAGCTGCGCAACCCCCACCATGGAGCCAATATACAGTTGTTGCTGTGGAAAGAGTTTACGGTTATGACAAAAACTACCTTGTTTTTCGAAACTTTTTTTCTTAAAAAATTTATTTATACACATCTTATCGAAGATAAATTTATTATGTTCATATTTGTGGGTTTAAAAGAAGTCTTATTCTTGGTAGTTTCTTCAAAGGCCTGGCAGATAATGTGAACATTTAAAATAGAATAAGATCAAAAGTTAAATATTTGACTAAAATAGGTAAATGTTTTATACTTTATAAAGAAAGAAAGTAATCATTATATGTCAGGTACAAATAAAAATAAAATATTTTTAAAGGAAAGTAGGCATTAAACAATATAGTATTTACAACTTCAGTTTTTTGTTCTTAGGTAGCTCATTTATTTTTACTTCTACTGGATACAATTTTGGTTAATCAGATTAGTAACTGCCTTGTATTCCTGAGGCAGGGGTCATTTGCTTCTGACTCTTGGGTGTCCTACTATGTTGCCTAGGATGGAGTGTGCCCTCCTAAGAAGAAGGGAAAGGGCAAAGTGTTAGTGTTTGCATTTGCAAAAAGTTTTGCTCAACACCAACTGTCTTGTCCTTTCACTACTCTCAGGAAGATTACTTTAAACAAAATTACTGAATTACTTCTCATTTGAAAGATCATCAAAGAGGGCAATTAAAGTACACTCTGACTAGTGCAGTAGGCTTGAACCAAAAACTAAGATGTTTGAAAAAAGTGCTGTATTGGGCATCAAGGTACCTGATTCATAATGTCAACTCTGTGTTGTCTCGGAACATTCACATAATTTTTTTAAGACTTAATTTTCTTATCCTTAAAATGAGTATGTTTAACAAAATCTTTGAAGTATCCATCCCAATAAGATGTTCTACAATGCCATTATCCTCAATTAGTTTGGGGTTACCGAGTGAGGCAGTATATGTAAAAAAAGCTTTCAACTAATCAAGATTTCAGTATATAAAAACTGCCTTTAACAAGGTTGAGCCAACATAGTATGTTAGTGGCAAATTTATGTAAACACAAAGTGAAATACAAATAAAATTATTTTGTGCTTTCTTTACATTTTATTGTATTTGGTGTCAAAGATTCCTTTCCTTGCACTAAATGATTAAATAATTATAGCAAGCCATAAATAAAAGTTGTATAAACACTGAAACATGTAAGAGTATGCATAAAATAGGCCTTAAAAGTATATTTTAATTTTTCAACTATATCAATGAAAAATGTTACAGAAAAGCTGCTCCTGAACTATGGTGTGATCTTCTAAATATTAAAAATGGTCTGACAGCAATGTGTATGAACAAAATTGCATTTCCAAAAGACTTTCAAAGATGGACTACATATACGAGTAAACAGATAAGATGAATAAAGACAAAAGTATCTATTAGAATCAAATAAATTATTGCAATTATAAAGAGTACTCAGATAGAAAATAATTCTGTGCTTAAAGCTAACCAACTTTTATCTTAATAAAAGAAAGGGAAATAAGGGTAAAGAAGTAATACAATAAAAACTAACCATGAGGAAGCAGTTACCCTGAAAAATATTGCTTATTCCATTCCAGTAAATAAAACATATTTCTAATATATAATATTCTAGTATAGTATATAGTATATATTATAACTTTTCAAGTTTTTGTTATATTCATCTCTTACTATTATACTGAAAGATGATATAAATCATAGCAAATTAAGAAATGGTAGTTAAAGTCCCTGGGAAGAAAATATGAGTATTATTAAGCTTTTCATTGAGAAATAATTAGATTTACTTGTATCTCTTTTAAAGCATATATAGAACTAGTATGTAATAACAATTGACCATGATTTTAAAAATATGATCCAAGAACTTAATTAGTGGAACTTGTTTTCTTCTTTTCATTTCTATCCTCTATTTCTCTCTTCTAAAACACGTCTTTTTTAAAAATAATAAATTGTGCTGCAAGCAAGTGATCTCAATGTAAATTTAAAAAATGAAATAGACACATAATATATAAACAATAAAATTAGTTAAAATGGCATATCGATATCTAGAAGTTTATTTGGCATTGGTCAATATGGACATGTTGAACCATATATTGCAAACAAGACTATTTAGAAAGCTATTGATCAAGTTGTATTACCTAATCAAAATATTTCTATGATTGCCCAATAGCTTTTAAAAAGCATGAGCAAAATTCATACTTATAGGTATTTACAAACATGACTTTTGAGTAGAAAAGGAGCTGCTATTATCTTAATAATATCTGTCCTATCCCTTTAGAATAAAAACAGAGAAATAACATATAGGAAAATAAAAAACCCAAAAGATGGCAACTGAAATTATGGTAATGAAAACTTAAGTGTGAGACTATGCCCAAAATTAAATACAAGTCAATGGCTAGCTTATAGTTTATAATTATTCTGCAGTATGATTTGCAAAACTAATTATGCTATCTAAATGAAATATAGGGAGGCTTGCAGGCACCATTGAGCATAATCCAGTCACTAGCAAGTAACCTGATGTGCTTTTTCTGCCCAATTTAACATCACCACAGGCTTTCTCACTATCCTCCTTAACAAGATGCAGATCATAAAGCAGGAGATGAGTCCATTTATCCATAAAATTAGTTGCAACACTGCTTGTCCCTCTTGACACTACTGTCTCACTTAAAAGTTCCATAAGCATGAATGAATTGAGTCACATATTGAGGGTTCAAACGTCCAGAATTGGAGAATGAAGGCTAGGGACACTTTATCCTATCATGGTATTTTAATTTGATTCACTATTTCTTTTATTTTCTTTCTTTCTCTTTCTTTCTTTCTTTCTTTCTTTCTTTCTTTCTTTCTTTCTTTCTTTCTTTCTTTCTTTCTTTTGTAAAATGTATTGCATTTAATAGGCCATTCTTAAGGTAGTTTAAATTGTTTTTTAAGCAGAAAGATATGTTTTAAAATAGTAGATATAATGTAATTAAGATTAGCAATGAAGCCTAGCAGAGAATAAATAACTTAAAAATCATTACAGGAAAGTATGTCCCAGTCTTGCTTTCATCTTGGAAATCCCCAGATTTCCTTGCCAACATTTGACAATTTTTAGATTACACAAACAGGTGAACACATATTTATGAAATGTAAGATAACAGTATCAGGTCAATAATATCTGTACTCTGAGTTTCTATAAATATTTTGGACATTATCAATCTATTTTGACATGTATATGTGGACTGATATTTATTGGCAAAGTATTTTAGTGTCTTGTACAAGGGGATATGCATAGTCAGAGCTAAAACAGTCTAGGAATAATATTAGCCAAATGATTTTCATATTTAAAAATTTTGTATGTTAAGTTTTCACTGTGGTGAGTGAGAGGCTCTCTATTCCATTCTGATTTTTTCTGTTTTTTTTTCTACTAGATTGTTTAATAATTAATTATTAATTTAACTCAGTAGCAAGCCTTGTATGCATACAGTTATAAATATATAGTTACTAATTAGATACTGCATAGAAAGGCTAGGCAATACTTATGGGAAAAATAAAATTTGTTGCAAGTGTCTTGACAAATAATTCATTCAATGTGAATGTAAAGACTATTAACATGCTATTCATAACCCTTGATTTCATGCAATTTAATGATATCATTTCACAGTGATTGTTTTTTGTTGATTTTCTTTCATATTTAGCTAAAATAAATGTTTTCTCTAGAATGTAAAAACTACTAAAAAAGTAAAATTATCTTTTAAATCAAGATCCTCCAAACATATATAGTCAAGTGCATTATTTTATTATCCTATAAAATGTATTTTGTTTATAGATGAAAATTAAATTATAAACTTATTTATATTCTGAAACACCTACCACTGTTATTTTTAGAGGTCAGATATAGATAGATGAAGATAATTATTAATTAAATTATATTACAATGGCCAAAAAAGAAATACTAAAAATAAAAATAAAAATTTCCAACAAATAAAGATCTAAGAAATATATTTATAGGACATCTGAGATTGGTGAAAAATATGAGGGCAATGAAAATTTTCTTTAGTTTTCATTCTATTAACTTGTAAGGACATTCTTTTCTCTTGTTTTATCAAATATTTGTTAATAACTCTGTAAAATTGGGTGGATCATAAATATATTTATATATTTGAAACATAAAATTAATAGAATGTAGAATATGGATTTTAATACATAATGATAGTACCTGCTTAGTGGAAAGTTCCATTGCTGAAATAATAGTTGGTTCCTAAAGAAAAAAAGAAAATGTGAATCATTTGGTCAATTACAAATGTCATTATTTAATTAATGTAAAACATCAACATAAGTTTTCAGAGAGATAACTTCAGTGCCTACAAAAGCAATATAACTGGGAAATGTTACACGTGAAAGAAATTGCATGGGTAAATGTTAAATGTGTGGAACAGATGATAAGAGTACATTAATGTCCTCCAGTCAAAGACCATTAGGAACACACCTATAGTTGATCACATTAGACTTATTGCTCATTTCAATAAAGGAGACTATGGGACTGTGCAGTAAGTGTTGGAAAAGACATGTGTTTTGGGCTTGTGTTAGGTGATATGAGAGAGGATTTGAAGAACTGGGTCTTTGTTCTATATTGGGTACTATAAAAAAGCAGAGGTAATTCTATGATTAGATATCTTCATAAATCTTATTTAGAAAGAGAAAAACAGTGAGAATAAAGGAGTGGTTGGTAAAAAGTAGCAATCACTCATATACGCAGGATAGGAGGATTTGGCCTTTTTTTATGGTTTGGACAATGTTTATGTTCTTGCTTGCGTGTAGACGTAATTACAGAAAGGTCTTGCTCTTCTCTTGATTCATCATGGTTTCAGAGTGGCTCTGTCTGATGTTTTTGTTTTGTGAAAATTTGTATGTTCAGCTGAGAACATATGGCCTAGCTGAGAGTGCCAGGCCAGTTCCTAATAACAACAATAACAAACTGTTAGTATTAGGTCATGTTGCACGTGTCAAGGACTGTGCAAACTTAGTTGGGATGAAAACACTTTTTTAAGTGTTCTACTGAAACCTATCATGAACACATGTAATTTGCATAAATAAATACTGTTCTTTGACAAACTTAGACAACCAAAAGTCTATTCACCTAAACACATTAGCTTATATCCTCTTAAATTAAGCTGACCAGATGTACCATTCTGAAGAGAACAGCAAACAATACTGTCCCTTATCAAATGGTATGTATGGTCAGCCTACTGACACCTTGAATTTAGCCCAGTGAGACTAGGATGACTATATGTACAACTTCAAACAGTATGTACTGTTGTTTTCTGTCCCATTTAAAATGGTACATCTGGTCACCTTATCTTAAATTTACTTTCATTCGACTATACTTTGCCATTGTTTAATAATGACAAACACAATGCTAAGAAGGAGACTGCTTGGATATTTCAGAGTTGGCTAATGAGAAAGAGGGTTAGATAGGAGAAATAATCTTAAAAGCCTTCACTGTGTAGGTGACTGAGGCTGAGCCCCAAAGAAAGTATATAGTTAAGACTCTGGAGGCAAACTGCATGGATTCAAATAGTAAATCAAACCTAACCAGAAGTCTGGTATTAGGTGAAGTACATAACATCTTTGTAATTCAGTTTTCTCATCTGAAAAATGTGCATAATGGTAACTTCCTAATAGGATGGTTGAGAAGATTAAATGAGTAAATGTAAAGCACTTTACAAATGCGCTTGGTACATAAGGTTCATTAAAATGTTTTTTCTCTCATTCTTTCTCTCATATATGCACACACACACACTCCCATATCATTTTCTTGATTGAGTTTTTCTCTTTAGTGCTTATTACCATCTGGGAACACATATGCATATATAACATTACACACACACACACACACTCTCTCTCTCTCTCTCTCTATGTATATGTACATATATATATATATATATACATACAGAGAGAGAGAGAGAGAGAGAGAGAGAAAGGCAGGGAGCATTTATCTTGTGTCTTTTGAGTTTCTCCCTATATCCCAAAGCAGAGTCTGAGGTAAGCTCTTAACTGCAGGTACAGAGAATGAGTGAGAAATTAAGAATTGAGAGGAACGAGGAAAAGGCAATAAAAGGATGGATCATGGAAGTCACCATTGAGTGAAAATCTAAGAATAGCACACAATGACTGTCAAAACTGTCCACTGAGGTTTGTTCCAAAAATGTATGTATTCATTTCATTACTCAGTGGATGCCCACAGGGGTGTTAAATCTCCCACAATCCCAGGTGTGACTCTTGCTTGCTTTTTTGCCTGCTGTTAGGGAAGTCCTAGGGCAGAAAGTGAAAAGACACAGGGAGAATTAGAGGTGAGGCTGACAGGATGTGAGGGGGTCAATAGAAGCATCTCATTTGCCTTTTTAATTGTTTGTGTCCCCTCACCAATCCCAACATACCACACACAAATTTAAAACAGGGATTTTTGTTATATTCACTGCTATATCCCTTAAACCTGGGATTGTTCTTGGAAATTTACAAGTTCTCAATAAGTATGTGTTGAATGAATGAATGAATGAATGAATTCTCTACCAATTTTTCCCTTTCTTTTTTATCTCTTCTCCTTTCCTCAGTATGCCCAGTTTCTTTCACTGAATTTTTTATGAGATAAAGGTAGCCATCATTAAACAAAGTCACTATTCTTTAAGCTTAACTGCAATTCCTTTGAAAATAATCTAAATATTCTATACTCACTGTCTTCACTGGTTCATATTCCATGCAGTGTGATTCATCTCTCAGCCTACTGAGTTTACCTTTTAATCTAGAGGAGTTACCCATAATTCTCAGAAGCAGAAATCACTAAAGAACTGTATTGCTGACTGGACACTTTTAGTTTGTATTATTATTACTGGACTTTGTTTAATATTAATATGGCACTATTGATCACTCATTTCTTCTTGACTGCTTTCTGTATTAAATTTCCCTATGCCTTGGAAGACTTTACTAACTATTTATTCTTAGTCTTTTTCAGTCTTCTCAATCTAGCCATTCCTCATGTTGGCTTTCTCTTGCCGAATCCTTTCCACTCTCGGTTGGATGCTACGTTATAATGTAATAAATGATTTGGAATGTAAATTAATTTATTAGGATAATTTAGAGATTTTCTATGGTTTCCTATTTTCATAGTTTCAATTAAGGATATTAACTATATAATTTTTCTATAGGAATTATCAATCATAAACACAACTATAATGAGAGGAATATCTACCAATTTTCTCTATGCAGAGATATGATCTTTAGAATTTAGTAGCATCATATCACAGAAATCAAAGGGACCACTCATCACTGATTTTCAGCTTAAGACACAAAGCAGACTATTGTATTTAGGTTTATACAATATTGGAATCAATAAAACCGAACAGAGAATTTGGAAGAATTAGGAAAATTTTCTACAGCAATTTCTTTCATTCCAATAGTTTCACATGAGAAAATTATGTGATTATATAAACAGTTAAGTTTATGTAGGCTTTCATGAAATACATTTTACAATCAAGGTGCAAGAAAAGTGCCTTTTAGAGAATTAATAGCTAGCATAATTGAAGTGAAAATTAGCTATATCTAAGTTCTTTTAAAAACTCAAGTGAAACTATATAAAAGTGAAGCTAACCAATATTCATGCATTTCAGGTTTATTGAATTAAACACCTACAAGGTATATGGAAATTTATTTCATACCTAAATTGTATAATGGAACAAATCTCAATCTACACCAAACTCCATTGTGTCACATTATGATTTCAACAATCTTAAATTAAGATCCTAGAATGCTTTAATTAAAATAACCTTATTTGTTTTTTAGACTAGGAATTAATAACAGTTTGGAATAGGCTGTACTATATGCTACTTGTGGTTGAATTTTAATAGATAACACACTAAGATGACATCCGTTTAAATAAGCTACTTTTTTGAGAAATAGCTGGTGGTGAATATGACTTTCATTTAAAGCAGATGTAGATTAACAAGCACTTTTTTATGAAACCAGTTTCAACTGCAAATTTAATTAATGTTTGAGTAAAATTAAAAACTTAGCATCTTTTCAAGATTTTCTATGACTTTAATTTACTATATATTTTTTCAGATAGTTTAATCTAGTTTTTATTAAACTTTTGCACTTGCAGAGGTTTTCAACCTGCTGATCCCAGAAGAATCTGACATAGCTCCATTGATGGTAAGCACATGGACACTCCTTTAGAATGAGTTTATAGTCTAGGTTTTGGAAAGCATCAATTATGTTTTATATTTGAATGAAAATTAAACTCATTTATCTGCTCATGGAATATTGTTCATGGAATATTGCATAAATTGGGTTGAAAATGAGTGTTTTATTGATGTAACTGCCTTGCAATCCTTTGCAGTCAATAGGACTACAAATAAAACCGACTATACAAAATGCACTGCAACTTAATGTAATACTGTACTCAAAGTAAACACTGAACTGGAAAGAAAATCCCACATCAAGTAAAATAAAAACAACACATATCTGGCTTTTATACTCTGAACATTTTTAAACAGGTATAGATGTGAAGTTTTCAAGCATTTTAAAAGAGAATTTCATTTGTATAACTAGTTAACAATAGCTACCATTTAGTACTAATAATTTTAATTAAAACAAAACTTTAAAAATTTATAAAATGAAGTTGAGGATCAATTAACTGTAGCCATCTTGTTCAGTATCACATAGTGAATACAAATACAGATGTATGATTACAATAATAAGTGCAATTAGGTTTGTGTCTTAGTATTTTAATACCATTTTGAATATATAATGGCAATTCAAAGTCATTTATAGAGTCCTTTACCAATGCCAATTTTATTTCACTTCTTATTACCTATTAAGATTTTACTCTAAAGTAGAAATTCTTATTACTGAGGAATATTTTTGTTTCTATACTCTGATTGGGATTTGATTTCACTCAGAATAAAAGTATCTTGGATGTAATTCAAACTACTGGAATGTTCTGTTATTAGCCAAGGTGTTTTCCTAAAATCAACATCAAAATGGCAATTGACAGAGTACTGGCATTAATTCAGGATTTTATATGAGATTTGGTTATTCAGTCTAGAGAAAGCACATAATGGACATGGTCTCCTGGAAATGATACAATGGTAAAATTAACTAGTTGGCTGACATTAATATCTTTCTTTTTAAAATCCAAGAGTATCAAATACTACCATGACCCTGTATTTGTTCCTTGTGTATTTACCATGTCACACTACAGTAATGCTCAGGTTAACTCTTTTTAATTTTATTTTATGTTAAATGAAATGGCTTGCAAGTCTCAAATATAAATTTAGAAACTAACATTTCTCTGCTTGTTTCACTGTATATACCAATTGCTTTAATGTGCTTTTCCCCTCCCACTGCAAAATTAAACAAAGTTTGACAGTGAAATATTCCAATTGCTAGACCACAATATATGTATGAACTTTCCCTGATAGAACAGAATGTTGAAAGTAAATATTTCTCTAAACTCTGCCCAAATATGTTTTGTCTACTTGAATGTCAAAGAACTAATGACAATAATACACAGCAGACAATATGAGAGCAAACTAGAACTTTTATCTTTGGAAATAGATAAATGTTCTAGTTTGCAAATAATCTTTTTACAAAATTATAAACTCATAAACAATTATTTCTGTGCCAGCACAATATTACTTATTTATACTTAATTGTTAAAGACTGATAAAAAACCTTTCTTGTGATATTTAAAAAATTACACACATGTCATTCAATAGTTGTCATAGGTGTAATTCAGTTGTGTATTTCTCTCGAAACTGCAATATACTAACAAAATTTAATACATATTAAATATTAGTGCTTAGAAGATTGTTAGCTTCCAACCTCTGAAGTTTTTATGTAATTAAAGATCAGTGTAAATTAGTATTTTCTTAAATTAAAATTTTATTAATGTACTAAAGAACATAGTTAAGATGTGAAATGTAAACTTAAAATCCCAGCGACATAGCTAATAAAAATTAGGTATAATATCATTTTATTGCAAAATTAGGCATGTTCTGATTCATAAATTACCAAAAAATAAATGATAAAAGAACCTTATTTTTAAAATGTCATTACATGACTTGATACAATTCTATAAGATATTTTTACTTATAGGTAATAAATCATTGTACTCATAGATATTAAATTCAGTCCTTGAAATTATGAGGGAGAACACCTAAAAGTCTGTAAGCTGCATAAGGTCAAAGACCATGTTTATTAAGTTCATCTCTGAATCATCAGAACTTAGCATTGTGCCAGAACCATGGTAGGTAGAATATATTTGTCTACAGTTGAATTAATAAATAAACATTTAGATAATATATAATAATTGAAGGATAATACACACGAGTCATCACAAATTTGTAAGAAAGATATTCTAAAAATATTTAAGAAATTTTTAAGTTTACATAATATTTTAGTGTCTCTTTTAACTTCATTTGCAACAACAGTGGAAGTTTCAATTTCCAAATATATAGAATTGGTAAAAAATGTTTCCTCTATACAGTGATATTAGATATAATCTGCAGTAGAACTTGTTACTGTTTCTTGAATATTATTGTCTTCATACTCTGGCACCTCACATTAAACAGGGTTTTCCTGAGGAAGGCTTTAAACTCTTTAATTTCTCATATTTTTTTCATAAATACTGATTTATTCATTCATTTGATAAATGTTGGTTGAAAACATATTTTAGGCTCTGGGGGGCACAACAATGGACACAAGACAACAACTTATTTATCTATCCTTTAGTGCCCATAATTTGTTTGCTATATCCGGATGGACTATACATTGTTAATACAGTCCATGTGGATAATAATATTTTTGAATTTATAGGCTAAAGTATCAATGTGTAAACACTGAAATAGAACTTAGTTAACCAAAGGGATTAGTCATCACTCTATACCAGGCATCAACGAAATAAGCCTGTAGTATCTGATTTTAAAAATCATAATATTATTATGACAATGTAATTATGTTGAAGGCATAAACCAAGAATTAGTAGAAAAAAAGCCACTGGAAATATGGCTGATTTTCAGTGTAGCTAAAAGATATATATGTTAACGATATAATTTTTATCACATTACCTAGCGTCATCCTCAATGCTGTATATATTATACCTGTAATTCTCCTAGCCTCCTTCTGAAATGGGCTTACTCTCTCTCTCACTGTTTTACTGGTGGGAAAGCTCAAAGGAACCATATAAGTGTTCCTAAGAGAAGTGCCATGTAGCTATATGAAGGAAGATCCTAAACTCTTTCCACTAGAAAATCATTTAGTTGTTATTACAAGATGTCTATGTCATGATTTACCAGTTGTTTCTATGCTAATTATAATTTTAATTAAATGAATATATATTAGGAGCTTGCCATATAATCATTTTCTCTTCAAAATAGTACTTAATAGTGAGCAAGAGCCCTACTGGGTTAATAAAATTGTCTAGAAATATGGGGCTAAGAAAAGCCTTGAGGAGACTTTGCTTATAATTAAAATATTTTATCAACAGAAACATTTAATCCAGCCGCTTCATTTTATAGATAAAGTATCTGAGATGACTGGAGACTAAATGAGATAATTTTTAGTTGTGATACTAGATCCAGTGTTTTTTCCTTTTGTCAACAAAACTCTTTTAATTCCAGCTTATTTTACAGTCTCATATGTTTGCTCTATTGTCTTATCAAAAATTGAAATAACACAGGCATCTACTTCCTTGTCATATCTCATATATGAATATTATCAAGATGTGCTTTAATTTAAACTCTTCCTATTAGTTTCTCAAAAGAAACAACAGACATGTGATATATATTATATTACTTCAGTTCTCCTCTCTTATGTCAACCCATATCCCGCTGCCTCTATCCCAAATCCTATAAAAATTTACCTGGGCCATCTGTGATTCAAGACAAATACCTGAACATTTCTTAAATATGCAGACTAGGAATCCATACCAAGTTTGCCACTAGTGATACAAAAACTTCAAACTATTTTTTTCTAACAAATGATTTATTTAAGAAAACAGAACAATTCATGAATAAGCTACAAAATGGTTGAAATGTCTTCATTCCCCTGTCATTCTGAATGTATTTCCCTTAATACATTCATGGAAGTTACTTATCAACCCAGTTACACCAAAAATTGTAAAAGAGAACATTTTGCGGGGGTGCAGAGGGTGCATGGAGTTTGTTCATTGAGGTAACTTACATAAATAATATAGAATGTAAATCATATATTTTATCACTGAGAAAACAAAATATGAGCCAAGAATATATTTCTTTACATTTTTAGATTTAACTAGCACTGAAAATTTCAACGTTTATTTTGACTAGTGTCTGGTTTTCTAATTGACAAGCTAATTAGAAGGGTATGCTAGACTACTTGTCCACATCAAGTTCAGTGTGCAGCTGTCCTGGGGGAAAGACATACACAAGTGAACTTGTTGACACTTGAAATTAAGCAGTACTCACTCGAAAAACTGTCATTTCTTCCAGCAGAACTTCTTCTAAATCGTGCCAAGTCTCCTTAGGAATCGAAACTACTTTAAGAACAGTTCCAACGTCTTTGAAAGAAAGTGGAGAAGAGCACACTTTAAACAATAGATCTGAACAGAGTGTAGTGTTAATGAATGGAATCAGTATTTGACCAAAAAGAACATGTTGACCTCAGTCTTCCTTTAAATTTACATTTTAGTTAAAGCATTAGCCATGTATGCAAATATATTTCATGAAACTAGATAAACTAAACATAACCATAAAATATAAATAATTAAATTTTTAGAAATATACAAAGGTTTGACGATGATTTTATTCTGAACTTGCATAATTAAAATATATGTAATAATCACTAGATTAGATTGATTATTTTTACTATTTTTAATCTCAATTGTCAGGTGTCTCAGAAAAAAGTGAAAATAATACTATTTTTGACATGACAGGTTTTTCCATTTTTGGTATGAAATCAGGAATTATAAAAAGATTTAATGTAGATGCAAAATGCAACAAATGTTGTCAAGCAACAAAAAGAAGTACAGTAGTAGAGCTTCAGAGCCCTTCTACTCATCCTCTTGTCATCTGAAAACCTTTAGTACCTAGAGGCCCCTAAAGACAGCTCAATGACCATTAAGTGATGAATGACAATAATCTGATTTCTCAAAATTAACACCCTGAATTACTTATTACATTGATTTTTTTCAATAATTGTTTGATCAGTTTTGGTTAACATATTGGTTAATCAATTTTAGAGTACTAAAGAAATTTAAAATTCAGAAGCATAAATCATAAAGACAAATATATTTCATAGATTTCAAACATTGTTTATTCTAATTTTCATTGATAAAACAAACTATTCTAATGATGAGCTGTTACTTTTACTCTAAGTTAGAAGATATTAATTTTCTAATATTTACAGACATGTTCCTATTCCTTGATAGAATGAAGAACCCTTATTAAATTAAAAATTAATGGACTCTTCAACATTCCAATTCTGAGAAGTTTCAAGGGTTCATTTAATAGAATTTAGTTGAGTTATTATTTGAGAAGAAAATTTTGTCAGGAAAGAATAAGTTACACCAGAAAAATAATTCAAAGTAATGAGATCATTGATAACCATTTTTAGGAGATCAATATGATGTTACATGAGATCAAAAAGGGTTGTTAGTGTATCCCTTAAAAAGTTTTAAAAAAAGCCCTCTTTCAAGAGGATCTTTCTATGTTTACAGGACCATAGACTATTCATAACACCAAAGATTAAAAGTAAATTAGGTTAATCTAGTCAGTGCCTCAGAGAGGTCTCCAGTATCCAAAAATATCTTTATCTGTGTTCCAGATCAAATTTTACTGCATAGTATTTCAAACAATTTCACACAAATTGAATCAGATTACTCAAGTAGGATCAATACACTATGATGTGCTACTTAGTTAAAAGATAAAATTACTGTAATCAATTTACTTTGCTGACAGATGACCCTGGTCTGTACTGACTGATAGCCACCTACATCATGAGGCATTCAACATGCTCATGAAATTGGTTCCTTTAAATTGGTTCCTTGGACAGCTTGTGTCCAAGAAGAAATAAAAACTCATAATTGGGTTTCTTTGCTCAAACAGTCAGAAGCAACTTCTTGTTGCACAGACAATGAGTGAGGGACTTTTCAACATGTTTAGGTTAGAGGTGAAGAAAAAGACAAGTGTGACATTAGTGAATAAATGTAATTACTCTGTAGAGATATGTATAATTTGACATTAAATAATAAAAAATATGTATTGAAGAGAATTTCTATCATCTTATCACTTCTAAAAATATTTATAACCAGAAGTTGATATTTGTAATTCATTGACTTCAATTAAACTGAGTCACACTGGGATTCTTTGATAGAGAAACTTTCTTACTCATAAAAAGAGACTGCAATCTATTGCTCAGAAACTCACACTATTACACCTGATAACATAAATATTTCACAATTTTGTTATAAAACTTTAAGTCTTTAAAGCATTGAATGCACAGTTGCCATTCCCCTGTAGTTAATGTAATTTTTTTCTGTTTGTCACCAAGGGAAAATAAATGTTATTATACAAGGTTTCAGTGGAACACTCACTCTGTTTCCCATTGATTTATGTCAGTTAACAATGTTAATGGAGTCTAGGAATTTATTACGATGCAATCTGACCCTAAGTAGCAAGTTTCAAACTTGTAACTGGTACTTTCAAAATAATACTATTAAAGAGAGTAGGGGGTAAGTAAAATAATATGTCAAAATAGTAATGGAATTCTTTCTGAAAATATACCTGGAAAAAGTATGTTTCTAATCTTAGAATTAACAAAATGTATTGTTTATTTTCTATAGAAATGGATCTAAAATTTATCTGATAGGTCTATTTTGTTGTTTTAGATAATTTTTTTGTTTTTCTCTCATTGTATGTCAAGATACTAAACAAACTTGGTTGCCAAAATTTATTTGCTGGTAGATGTGCACCCTATGATAATTTTAAAGTTAAAATAATTTTGCATCAATTAATTCAGAAACCATTACTGAATATCTTGAGAATTGTAGGTATGGTTTGAATAATACATCTTTGTTCTAAAAAATCACTGTCCAATAAAGAGTTATGATTCAATTATAGACATTGATTGTTCACCTAATTATTAGCTTTACCTGATTACAATTATCAACTTTTGATTGAAAAGAAAATTTAATTTAATATATATCAGCCTACTTGAAAAGACAACACATTATAATAGTAGAATGTTCATGATTTTTAGTCATTGTTAGAAGTTAACTATAGCTTGAGAGTGACTATAAAACTTCCTTCAATTCTTAATATACTTAATTGGTTAAACTCAATGGCCTAGAAGATAGCTTAGAGCTGAAGTTAAAACATTTACCTGTTCCAATAAACATGACATCATACTGGCCATCTTCTGCATCTACTCGATCCACTACAATTTGTGTAAACTGGTAATTTACATCTGTTTTGATCATTATTGGGCGGTTATTTATAGGAAACACTGGATTGTACATGGCTGGATGACTTCTTGCAAATGTTATAACATCATCAGGAAGGTCTTTTGTAGAGTCAAATCCACCAAATGTTTTGCTGGGACACTATTAAGATAAAGAGAAGAATATATTTTTATTAAAATATAATAAATAGGATTATAAATTATATAATAATATATGACCTAAATAGTCTAAGAATCTAAAGTTTAGAAACTGATTAAGTAAACTATAATGTTACTTAAATTAGTAGATATAATATATACTTATATATTTCCTAAACATGTCTTAAATCTCACTAGGATTTAGTTATGTCAACATTTCTTACCCAAAATTGCAAATTCATCTAATGAATTCAGTATATGGGAGTATCTGATGCCTCTACTAGTGGCAACACCATGTATTTTATTTATGTGATAGATGAAGTGTTTGAAATGATTAATAGAATATGTTAAAACTACATATGGTTAATTATTACTTTAGAGAAACTGAATAATTTTCTTGTATACATTTGATGTTTATCCTATTGGCAGATGCTAAAATACAAATGTTCTTTTTAAAATAAGGGCCAATATAAACTATTCTTTATTGCTTTGTTTCTGACGTAACCCTAAAAAAGAACCATAGAACTTGCCAAAAGTACTATCTCCTTAATAATTAATTTTAGGGAAAAGGAAAAGTGTTATTTAAAGTGTTTAACAACATGTATGGTATGGAAACTGACCAGTGAGAATGGATCAAGTAAAACAGATGATGGAGAGCCAGAAAGGCTGCGCTGTAGTACACAGGCAAGATATAATTTCTGGATATAAGTGCTCCACATAAAGCAATAGAACAAAAATGAGAAAATTCAGATTTCACTGTCACTTTTCATTTTGTTTAATTACATGGCACAAGCATTCAGAGTACAGTATCTCCACTCTTTTGCTTTTTGTCTTAGACTTAAGTAATACCACTTAAGGTAACAGCTTTGGCACTAAAAGATATAGAGTGGTTCTTACAAGAGGCTTAGAAGAGAAATCAATTGTCTGCAATTACCTTGATATAGATCATTAATAATTCATGAGAAATAAAATAAATCTGTTTTAAAATGGCAAGAGTATCTATTTATGAATATATATGTATTTATATGTGTATATATAAACACACTAATATAACAAAGGATTTAAGAAATTACTTTTTAAGATATTATGGAAATATCAAAAAGCTATATAAATTCCTAGAAAAAACAATAAAAATATTTTATTAAATTAACTTTTTATTTTTGCTTTTTTACTACCATTTAAATACAGCTTTCAAAAATTAAAATGTGTGTAAGGGATTTATTAATTTTTTATTTTATCCTATAATTTGTTTCGTTCTTTTGCCTTATCGGCCTTTTGGTTTTGTATCTAGTACTATTTAGCTATAAGTTTTTCTTTAAAAATAAAGTGTCATTCTATTTACACACTGTTTGAAGGTCACTTAATATAGTTTTCTTAAGTAGTATTAATGAAATGACATAAACTCAGCTGCCACCTTGTGGGATTAACGCATTTATCCAAGTAAATTTAATTTATGGATTTAGGTGTTATCTCCTTCTGGCAGCCCTGCTCCTACATTAGGTAATACTTTCTGACTCCTGTCTCTAGCACTTGGTGCATATTGCCAACTTTATTTCTCATGTTATAACAACTTTCTGTGAATACTGGGTGAAAACACAGGCTCTAGAACCAAACTGCCTGGACTGAATCCTAGCTCCTCTCCTTGCCTCAGAATTCTCATCTGTGACCTGGGAATAATTGGACTGTTGCATATACTATCTACTGTATAAATAGGTATAAATCTCCTAGAATAGGATCTGGTACATGACCATTTCTAGTTATTAATTTCAATATATTTTACATATTTTCAGATAAAAAACTTTGTAACTCCAAATAGTAGCATGATATTTAGTACATTGAAGGAATTCCACTAAGTTTGCTGAAATAAACCTAGAGTCAGTTTATATTTAGAATACAGTGGCATTAATTAGCCATAGAGACAAAAACAGTTATAGGCATATAAAACTGCCCACCAACAAAGTAAAAACAGTTTACCATTAGGAAATGGAGTATTTTGTGCTTTTTATAAAACTCACTATACTTCATATAATTAAGGTATTCCACCTTGTTCATTTATTGAAAGTTAGTTTAGGCTTTTTATTGACAAAAACCATTGTCTAGAAGCAATATTTGTAAAAAGCACAATTTTCAGTTTGCTCATAAACAATTTTAACGATACAGACAAAGCAAGAATATTAAAAGCATATATGTCTAATAAAATTATACAGAACATAATTTCTTTGAATTTAGCAAAATAAAAAAATATGTGAAATTAAAGTAATGGTTAGATTTCACATAAAGTGGTTTTTTTTTGTTTTTGTTTGTTTGTTTTTTTGCTTTTTGGTATGTGGGTAGCTCCCTGACTGGGAATCGAACCCAGGCCGCAGCGCTGACAGCGCCGGTGCGGAAGCCTTAAGCCACTGCACCATCAGGGAACTCCCCAAAGTGTTTTTTTATCGTATAAAATTATTTCCTTAAAGAATCTTAAGATTTGAAAATGTTACACTTAAGTGAATGGTTTTATCCAAATTATAATACATCTACTATCATAATGATGATAACTTCACTTATTTCCTATCATACTGAAATTTTTTATTTCCTTTTTCTTTTAAATTGTGGGTTCAAAGCTGGTTTTATTTTTAATTCTTTCCAACTTTCTTTTCAATTTTCTATTTAAGAAAAGTGCAGTTTGCTGCTGCACTCATTTAATTTTACATAAACATGGTTTACAATGTGAAAATAAAATCTAAAAACTGTTTTTAAAATTATTTCTAAAAAGAACTTGTCTCTAATCCTAATGTAACAGAAATGTATATGGTGATCAGTATTTAATAATATTTTCTTGAGTTATCTCAGGGTAAACACTGCAGTCACAAGCATTGCCAGAGAGTATTCTGGGGCAAATGAGAAACGGATTAAGCCTGGAGAGAAAAGGGAGAGGTTGGTGAGAGCAGACAGCATCTGACAAAATATCTAGGCTCTGCTCACTCTATGAGATTTTTTCACATATCTTCTTTACCTACCTCAGGGACATG
This sequence comes from Lyroderma lyra, assembly GCA_004026885.1. Lineage (NCBI taxonomy): Eukaryota > Metazoa > Chordata > Mammalia > Chiroptera > Megadermatidae > Lyroderma > Lyroderma lyra. The sequence continues at coordinate 4,650 of PVJL010002169.1, read as the reverse complement.
TCCCAGTCTCATGGGAAGATAATATCAACTAAAAATTGGTTTTTCTCCTATTTAATGTGCAGTCCTTGAGCCTTCACTATGATCAGAGAGAACAAGTCTAGGTGTGCCCTAACAGCTAAAACTCTCCATGCAGGCCATTTTCACTACATTCCATTTAGGAAAAAAAAAAAAAGGATAAATAAAAAGTAAGCCTATCCATTCAATTTCTGGTTCTTAAAAATTATGGGTGTTCATAACTGGCAAGCACTGAACTTAAACACTGATGTTTTTAAACAACATGGGCTTAAGTGTAGAATTCCATGGTATCACAGAAAAAACTTGTCTTGCTTTCATTTATAATCTTGGAATCTTTGTTTTACATTGCTTGTATTTATAGCTGCTTTCTTTTAAACCTTTAGCAGGAAGTTATTCATTTTATATCTTAAACACCTAGGCCACTTACAGTTCCTGGTCGTGGGTAGGGGACTCTTCCTTGATAAGGCACCCACTGATAGTTAGGACCATCCCTGTGAGCATATGGACCAAGGAACACCCTTCTCACATCACTCATGCTATACATACACACGGCTGACCCCTTGAAGATGTTACTAAAAAAAATAGACAGAGAACAAAAATATTTTTCATCTTTATACAATGGCAAGAGAACTGTTGATACTGAGTTCTTAAATTTTAGATATCAATGATAAAAACTTCAACATAAATTCTTAGCAATCTCAAATGGTGTCTAAGACATTCTTTTAGTTACATATATACTTAATAAACAAGAGAACAAATTATGATTCTCAAACATAGAAGCATAAATGAAACCATCTTTATTATTTAGAAAGTATATATTCATATCATATATAAACGTTGATAGAAGTACTGTTTAATTTTGATATTAAATATAAATAAAATTATAAATTTTGATAATATGTTAAGACTTAAGCATCATTCATAAAACCAGAAAACTTTTTAACAAGCAAGAATGTTTAAGAACTTATTTCATAATATAAGCTGAAACTGGTGGATAAACTGAATAGTCAATGTCAAGTGATGCATTACATTATATTATTTTTAACTCCCAAAACACCATAAAAATTAGATCAGGTAGTTTGTATGAAAGCATTTAAAATCATCTCTTCCCCAAACAGAAAATCATTTTAAATTAGTTGCTATTTTACCCTAGTCAAAATGGGTTATTACAGAAATTGTTTTCATCATTTTGCTAAACAAAAATCAGGTAATTGAGGCAAACTGGAAGTTTTCCATGAACTGCCACAATTTTCTATTTTATTTTGCTTATACAAATACAGCTTGAGAAATAATTTATACAGGGTTATAAAACAATTGTACACATTTAAAATATGGAATGTTTATCTTTTAACCAATCTTTCTCCTAGAAAATTACATATATCAGATCAAATAAAAAATGTGTTTATAAGAGTTTATTACTGGAAACTGTAATATATAGATAATGTGTAGTAGAGTGCAAACTTCATGAGGGAAGGAACCATGTTTGGCTTCTTTTCTACAACTTCAATTACATACTGTATGGTACCTGACAGAGAATCAATCTCAGTAAATAGTCATTGAATTTAATAATAATACTTTCATAATACAGTAGAATATTAATACAAATTTGAGACATCATAGTTTGTATTGTTTATATGTCCCTTTTCCATTATTATATACTTACCTATTGATAAACTCCGTCATCATTCAAAGACTTGATTATGATTTATGGCTATTAAGACTAACTTACAAATAGATACCCATTCACTGAAGTACTTTATTGTTTCCGGGTGCCAATACATTGGTACAGAGGTGAAATTATTTACACATTAAGCCTGTGATTTTCAAAGTGTGTTCCCTAGACCAACAGCATGGGTGTCACCAGGAAGTCTGTTAGAAAAGCAAATTCTAAGGTCCTTCCCCATTCCTGCTGAATCAGAGACTCTGGGGATAGAGCAGAGCAATCTGCACTTTAACATGTGATTAGATGCATGCATGCTCCAGTCTGCAAATCACTGTGTGGATATTGAGGAAGCAGAGTAAGTTCGTGTAATTTGTACCTCTCACATTCTTTAGTTATTGTGTTTAATATCAAAGGGGAAATATTTATGTATAGGGAATTGCATATAATTTTAACAATATGGATTTCTTCATTTTTACTTGTTATTTTTAAAATTATTAAGTAAAAATATTCATTCAAATTGAAGTGTTTTTAATATTTACAGAATAAGTCAACATTGGGCATTGCATTAATCTTTCCCTTTATGCTATTACAGTCCTTTACAATACTTTACCTGCCTTTTGGTTTTGAAGTATTTTTCTTTAAACATTTTATTCATATACAAATGCATATTTCTCTTTATGTGCATGTAAATATATGTTTCCCTTAACAATTCCAGATGATGTAAACTTTATACTGAATGTAAGAGCCAGGACACAATCACTGCTTGATTTACAGCAAGAGCCTTTGGAGGACATGGGAAATGGGAAAAGGAAAAGAGGGCAAAAGGGAAAGGAGGAGGGTGAAGAGAGTGAAATGTGGAGAAAATGAGAGGGAGGGAGAGAGAGTGAGGGAAGAAGGAAGGATGGGGAGGAAGAGGAGGAGAGATAGGAGAAGGAAAGGAAAAAGTTTTTTCACTCTTAATTATATCACTATAAACTTAGCAAAACTCAGATTTCCTTTTTTATAGTATTCTACATTTAATTCAAAATTTCAATGTCAAAGCTGTCTAGGGCATGGCAGTTACCAGGGATGCCAAAACAACGTACACACATTTTAAGAGATGTTACCTATTATTACTTTTGCAATTGGAATTGAATTATGATGGCAATGTGTAGTATGACATTCACTCAAAAGACAGCATTAACCAAATGAAGACTGGCATCACCACGTGACAGGCAGGACAGTCAAAATGGTAGAAGCACAGTTCTTGGAGGAACACGAGACCATTTTGAAGTGGTATTTGAAATTCAAGAATGTTGTTTGAGTGTTCCCCGCCTTCTCCTGACTTAACACCTCTTAATTTCTACCTATGGGGGTCCTTAAATGATGTGGTGTATGGTAGAAACCTAGTTACACTGGTGGTGCTGTGGAAAGAAATTGAAACATGATGCCCAGAGATACAAGTGGACGCTTTGGTCAGTGTTGCTCAAGAAGTAGTTCGCCGTAATCAGAGTGTCTGGACATTGATGGTAACCACTCTGAGCACCTCTTGTCACTGCAGAAGTCAAAGGTGACTGGTATTCATTTTTTATTATCAGTATATATTGAGTATTACAATTTTAACCCAGTGTTTTCCTTTTATAAAATGTGTGTGTGTGTGTGTGTGTGTGTGTGTGTGTGTGTATTTGCACCCTTTGTTCTTTTTATAGTAATGCTATTCTTTGCTAAAATTTCTTTTTTTAACTATTTAGGTCATAACTTATTTTAGCCATCCAAGAATACACACTACCTCAAAGGTTAAGCCAACATTGTTCTTTCAAAAATGCTGGAAAGCACCTAAAGGACATGAGGTTTCCATACTAAGAAGATAGTAAAAAAGTTGTTTACCTGGAAGTTGTAAACACTCCATATACAATTGGATTTTTAGGATCTTTAGAATTCATTAGGAATACATCCTCTGTTTGAAAATAAAATTGGGAAAAGTTACATTTGTTATGATTATGGCGAAGTCTAAACAAATATTCTCTGAAAGCATCATCAGCTACTTACGCAGTTCATCAAAATGAGTGTCTATGCCATTCGGACCAGGCACTGAGCAAATCAGACGAGCTTTGAGGAATGTTGTCCATTTATTCACCAGACTTCTGTGCCCCCCAAAGTCATTCTGAAAGGAGAGAACGCTGGTTTTAGGAACTGTGCATGCAAATGATAATTTTAAATATTTTTTATGATAGACACAAAACACAATTCCTCACATTTTAAAATAAGAAATTTAAAATGACTAGATACAACTATGTATGTATGATTTTCAGTATATTGTTGATTTAATTTATTTACTCAAACTTTATTCAAGGAATGACTTACAATAAATTCCCTTTAGCATTAAAAACTCACTTTATATTTTCCATTCTGTTACTACTCTGCAATGAACAATTTTTACTCTTTTGTTTGTTTTGATTTTATTTAAACCTTTCTCACCTACATATACATTTCTTGAGATCTTAATAACCTAAACAGGCTGGTTCACAATAATGAACACAGTGACACATCATAGGCACTTAATAAATATGTACTAAATGGAAGAATAAATGCATGTCTGTAACCCATACTGAAACTACATCACACACAAAAGTATGTTAGCATCAAATATTTTATAAGCTTAAATATAAGGTGATGGAAAGAGAAGTCACATTAGGTGGTGAACTTATTACACAACAAGCTTACAATGCACTGTAGAACTGTATGCCTGAAACCTATGTAATCCTTGCTAACAGATGTCACCCCAATATGTCTAACAATAAAAATGAATTAAAATTTAAAAAACAGCCAAAGTAATGCTGATTTTACAAATGTTATGTTGAAAAATACTTGACTGAATCTTAATAAACCCATTCTAGTAAAACATTTTGAAAAAGTATCTTGAAAAATATTATGTAATTTATATTTTGCTTATGTGATTTTATATACTGTGAAGATTTTTTTAACCCTTATAA
>PVJL010002168.1:0-212004 GCA_004026885.1 Lyroderma lyra | reverse complement strand
GTCCTAGGTCTATAAGTTTAGTACCTATGTCTTCTTCTATACAGTTTATTGTTGCAGGTCTGATATGAAGGTCTTTAATCCATTTTGAGTTAATTTTTGTATATGGAGAGAGTTCACAGCTCAGGTTCATTCTTTTGCATATGTTTTTCCAGTTTTCCCAGCACCACCTACTAAAGAGGCTGTCTTTTCCCCATTGTATATTTTTGGAGCACTACTTTTTAAAATGTCATTTGGCAACATCAAAAATTGTTATTTTATGAAGGGCATGTTTTATTATACCAGATATTTTTGAATCAAACAAGTTCAAGAAAGCAAATAGAAAATGCTTGTAAATAGGAATGTCTTCTTCTTCTTCCTTTTTTTAAAATAATGATTTTATTAGCTAGTCACACTGTTTTATAAAGATGTTTTGGCTAAGTATATTCTTAATTTGATAAAACCATGTAAGCTCTGCTTCAATGAAGAAAATATTTTTCTTTTTGTCAGTTCCTACAGATATGCAGTCAGCACACGTGCATAAAATGTAGAAATATGAGTATAAACTCACTAGCTACCTCACTGTTGTTACAAGAATTAATGTATTTGTATTAATATTTACTAGATTGTTAGTAGTTGATAGTCTTGCTGCTACTCTTTCCTAGAAGTTTAATGTGTTGTCTCTTTTATTGTGCCTCACTTAAATGCCATCTTACTGTATTTGCCTCATTTATCCTAGTTTGCACAATTTGTTTTTAATTCTTATATCCAACTTGTTTGTATCTCTCCCAGATTTTTACTGTTTTACCCATTTGATGAGCATTGCAAGAAGGTCAAGTTAGACAAAATAGGCTTGATGATAGTGTGCTATTAAGTTGAGGTTAGAAATCTCTTTTATCTTCACCTGAGTAATCAACATTACTTGGATATACTTATATTCATTCAACACATCGTTAATCTACCTGTCTATCTGCATTCTTCTACACGCTATAACCAATAAGAAAACCATGATGTCATCAAATTTACATACACTGGGACTATGGAATCCTTCAAATCTACCACTTCAGTAATGCTGCACAAAAGAAATAAAAACTAAGCTAAAAATAAGGAAAGGAAAGAGAGGGAAGAATTTGCTTGAATCGAGATGTACAAAAACTAATTAAACATAATCCAGTGCAGAAATTTTAATTCAGTTCAACAAATACCCATCACATTCCTGAAGGTGGTGAGCCTCAAAAAAAGAAGGGGCGCCTACTCAAGGTCTTAATCCTTCCATGGTTCTCTTTCTGGGCCACCTCTATCTGATATACTTTCTGTGCAGTATCTGGCACCATTTTGGTTTCCACTGAGTTACTTTCTGTTTGTATATTGGCTACATCGCTTCTTGTTAATGAGGGCAAAAGTCTTGGCAGCCCCATTGTAATTTCTCTGAACCTTCTCCCTTTTCATATATACTCATGGTCTTTCAGAAGGGACTATGCTAAGCAGTGGGTAGGTGGGCTATGTGTAAATATCTGTTTTGAAATATTGCTGAGCCAGTTTTCAATGGGAAGATAATATTTCATATTGTTCAGACTGGTACAGTCAAGGCATGATGATAATGGAAACAGAAATTGGGAGAGATGAAATTTAGCAATAGGCTTGGTTATATTTTGTACAGGTAATAAGTGGCCCTTTTTTGAAATAAGCTGATCCCTTCATTATTTGATTAGATTGTTCTAATTGTACCTAGTTGATCAGTTAATTCTCAAAACATGTTTGGAAAATCAAACTAGGATACAAAGAGTGGAAACCAAAGAGCATATGTCTATCTTGTACATGTACATGGAGTGCTAATTGACCTTCTCCTGTTACAGTCAAGGTAATTAAGGAAGATAATTGTGCCTCAGGAAACTTCACACAAACTAGAGAGAAGGTAACAGAACAGATAGAGAGAGATGGGTATTTTGCCTTAAGAAAGGTAGATTATATCATTTGTAAATAAACCTGTATGTTCCTGAGAGCAGGGGTAATTTTTCCAAATATAGTGGCATACATGGCATATTATGTAGGTTGTAGGAAATTCCTATTTCTTACTTTCTGGTAGATCTTTTCTAAAGTTAGGTGAACATCCATGATCCTCATTTATTTATTTCAAAAAGAAACATAGTGGCTCTTGTTGTGGAATATTTCTGAGGGTCAAACTGCATGTTCTTCTAAATAGAGGCCAGGGCAGGCAAATCCTTCCATTTGTAAGGGAAAATGATAGATGTTTCCTTTAGGAACTGTTGAATTTACCTCACACACCTCAGCAGGCTCGATTCTTGAACATTAAGAGCCTGTACAACACTTGATTTCAGAAGGCAGTGAACTGAATCCCACTGACAAGGAAACTGCATTCATATATTCCTTTGTGTCTAGTCTTGCAACAGGCAAAATGACTCAGCTTGTTTTGCTGCTGTTAGATAGAGGGCTTTTTACTTCCTCCAGGCCTGGGAATATGCAGTAAATCTTTCCTGTCTACGGAGAAGTATGATGGTCTGTCCTGCTTCTGTTCTTTCTAAATTACACCAATTTGGGGAGCTCAGAAAATTTCTGGTGTATATTTGTTGAGGGAATGGCGATGATGAGCTCAGGAATTTTATGGGTGTGAGGATGAGATGGGCAGGCACATTCCAAAGATGGTAGTTCAGGAATAAAATGATGTCAGGGGATGAGGGCTCTCCTGAGAGGCAAGCAAGAAGAATTTTGTAATTAGAAATGTCACAAGCAAGACACCAGCAAAGATGATGTTCTTAGGTCCCTTTTCCTTTTTACCTCACTAGAGGAATCTTCAGACAGATTCAGAAATGCCCCAGTATGCTAAGAGATAAGAGAGAAATGACCTTGAAGGAAACTTCATAGATTACTTGGAAATCAAATTTGGAAAATAAGAGCCCAGTTTTGAAAAGAGGTGACCCTTGTTTCCCCAGGAATTAGATGTGGGACTTAGCTAAGTTGTCAACTCTCTTTGTTACTCAGTTTCTTCATCTGTAAAAGGGGCTAATATAGTCCCTTTGCAGTGTTAGCCCACCTGCAAGTAACAACACATACTGTACATGCACTTTAAATATTTGATGTTATAGTTATTTTTTCTCATTTATGTATTAATAGTAAAATGTTAATAGATACATTTTGAGAAAATACATAAAACACATTGTATGTTTAAAAACATTTTAACCAATATTTATTGAGCATCTAATATTTACTAAGCACAGCTACCTGCTAGAGATGCAAAGAAAAGTTAAGTAATGGCTACTGCCCTTAAGAAAGACACAGCTTAGTAACTTATATGCTTTGCATTCATTGTTTTCTTCTTTATCCCTTTCTTGTACATGTTTTAATATGGTAATGGATATTCTGCACATCCATTTTTTTTCTTTGCCTTTGTAACAACTCATTTCTCCTTTACTCCTACCAATTCTTCTTTGAACAAAGACACCTCCTTCCTCCCTGATAGGCATTTGTTACTCAAATTCTGTGTTCTGGTATTAACAAAAACAAAATCCTCCATCCACTTAAGGTTATCAGTAGATGCCAAATATTAATAAGGGTGAAATAAATGATGACACCTTAGGAGATAAAATAATCCCATTCCCAGGCAATAAATTATTTCAAGAATAGTTGCAAAACACAAAGAAAAACACAATCAATAGTTTAGTGGTTAGTGGTTATCTGAGGGTATGGTAGAAGGAGGTAGGAGAGGAGGGAGGGGGAGTCAAATACATGGTGTTGGAAAGAGAATTGACTCTGGGTGATGATCACATAACACAGCACATATATTGTAGAATTGTGCATCTGGAACCTATGTAATTTTTACTAATCAGTGTCACCACAATATGCCTAACAATAAAATGAAAAAAAAAAAAAGAATAGTTGCAAAACAGTAAGAATGATAAAGAAAAAACTGTTTCTACTTTGTCCTCTTATATATTAACATAGCACCCAAGGACCCAAACATAAGAATTAATGTTTTAAAAATTTTGGAATAGTTCCAGATATACAAGAAAGCCTACATGGGGATTTTTGAAGTAAAAAATAAACATTTGTTTTGGCATGCCAAATTCCAAGGGTTGAGTAATTTCATTAATGTTTTAAAAGCTATAGCTATTTCACAAATTAATATCATATATAGAAAACTTTCTGAAATAGCCTGATTTCTTTACATGGTAAACTTGTAGATGAACCTTAGTCTGTCATTATGAGCAAGTCATTTCTACTGTTCATTTTCATTAAAAATCAATTGCCCTTCTAATTAGCATATGATCACCTCCTAATCCCCACCAGAGTTTTTCTTCAAGAGTCAAACACAGGCAGAATCAGGAATTTTGTTAAAATATTTCCATCGCCATCATTAATTCTGTTATAATAGTAATATTTATTTTGTATCATTCCTGATGGGAAATATTGCAATGATTAATTACATCACTACTTATATAATTACCATAAGAAATAACTCATCTGGAGCAATTTCTGGAGCTCAATTCTCGTCTCCAGCCACTACACTACATACACAGGGTCTCTAATAACCCAGGTGAGCTCAGTGCTGGTACTAATTTCACGATATGGCATTTCCTCCCAGACCCTCCCAAATGTGGACTGACTCAGTTTAAAGGAGCAGTTGGATCTTTTTCACATTTGCCATCAGCCATGCTTTCTACAATAGGACACTCTTGACTCGTGCTGATTATGGTGCCTGATGGCCAGGAGGTTCTTATCTTCTATTGAGTGTAGCATTACTGAGAAAGCTAGCTGAGAGTTCAGGCAAATCCCAGCTCTGCTATCACCTACCTGATAGCATTGGACATGATTCTCAATCTTTCTGAGTCTGACTTTCTCATCTGAAATAATAGTATTTAGCTCACAATCTTGTTGGAAGGGTTATGTGAGATAACACTTAGCATGATTCTTTGCTCATATTACTGTTTCTGGCATATCCTGGTAAAGATTGAGGGGATATGCATAGAAAACAATGGAATTCAGAAAAAGAAATCAATTCAAGAAAAAAAATAGAATTTTTTATTTGTGTATAAAAATTTTTGTTTAATGGACAGAACATAATCCATGCTGTCCAGTCAACTGGCTCCTTCAATATTGTATAATGTAGTGTGACCTTTTTGAGTAAGAGTTTCCTGAATAGGAGAGTGCAACTAATGACCTCTACCTCGCAGGGTTGTTACAATGATTAAATGAGGTGATGAGTATAAAGCAGGCAGCTCGGTATCTGGTGTATATTTACACAAAATATAATCTGTTCAAGTGTTGCAGCATAGTCACATGAATGGGTCCTCCATACTCTTAAAAAGGACCAGGCTTAAAGACATCAAGTCGGGAATCTAAAATAAGGAAAGCATTTATTAAATAAAATAAAATGAACAATAAACCTATAATAACCCCTAAGATTGCAAGGAAAAAAAGTGGTCCCCAATCTTTACAAATGAAAATTCCTATGTCCTTACTCAAACTCACTGATTTAGATTCTCCAGGGTGAGGGTCACAGGTGATGCTTATATAGTAGCTTTGCATTAGGGCATGGAGAATTTAGGGAATGAACTCCAAATTCAGAGGAAGGAATCCTAAGAAGAATGCCCAAGGGCCTGAAGTGTTCAGATGTTTGTGGGGCAGAGGCCAAAGGAAAAGTTTCAATAAAGAGATAGACAACAGAATCGCATTTTATATAAAAAAAAAAGGTTTAAAAATGATTCAAATGAAGCAGAAGCCATAACTAGATTTTCCATGACACACCATTTTAATAAACATAGTATGAATAAATCAAACACGCGGATGAAGTTCCCTTGCCAAAACAAGGGGAAAAGTCAATAGAAGAAAATGTATTTGCTGAAATGATGCTTCTTTAAGATCTCCCCTTTTTAGCTTTGGGCCATGAAAACCATTTGGTAAAAAAGATGGGACATACAGTGACCCTTAAATGCATCTGAATTATGAATTCATATATCAAGAAAGAGAAACTATTAGAAAGTCCACACAGCTGTATCGCTAACTGCTAAGCAATGGCTGATGACCAAGCGTGGAAGAAACTGAAGTATGGTATTTGTGCTCCTTCTAGTGCCGTGCAAGGTACTTATCTCCTGGCCATTCGAATCACACGGGGTTAGAACTTCAGTAACTCCTTGTTTTGTCATTTACACATGTTCAAAGGGTGTTGAATCAAATGGCCCACTCAAAATGCAAGAATCAGAAGCTTACTCTCCAGTCTCACTTCAGAAAAATAATTTAAGGGATGAGAGGTTCAATGTCAAACCTCCTGGCGAAAGGTTAGAAACCACCCTCCTTCGCTGCCGCTCTCGTGTCCCAGGTGGATGCTTGCACGTTCACATCCTGTCGCTGACCCAACTATGCCAGGGAAGCACGATGCTGTCTTAGGAAAGGCCTCTCTGTGACCAGAACACTCAAGGAACTTGACAGTACATGTTTGGGGATTTATCGTGTGTAGACCCTTGGGAGGAGTATGTAACATTTCCTTAAAATCGGCATCGATTTTCCTAGGGCTGCTGTCATACCAGCCAAGAAACATGTATCACAGAGAGCAATGTGAAACATATATCACATTTTTAAGATGAAAATGACATGGTATAGTCTGCCCCAGATGGAACCTCTTCTTTCTGGAAAGTTCTCCATACCGGAACACACCATATCATGTTTTAACTTTTTCCTGTGGCCACAAGCACTGGCATAAGCACTTCTTTGTAATCTGACAGTGCTTTGTATGGCATAGGCACTTAAAGTGCCTGCTAAATTTGCCAACTTGTTATTCAATTTATTCTCTCACTTAAAAATATTTGGAGCATACCTGCTGTATTCCTATTTATAATCTAGCAACAGGATATGTAGCCATGATCTAATCTGACCATGTCCCTGTCTACTGAAACCTTCCATTCTGTAGAGGTGGGGCAGAAGAACACAGAGTAACAAAGAAGAAAAAAAAAAGATCATTTCAGACAGGGGTAAGAGTTATAAAGAAATTATAGATTTAATATGAATAAATAAATAAATGAATGAATATATACAAGAACGAGTGGCCTAACATGGTCTGATGGGTAGTTTTAATATAAGCCGTGTCCTTGAGTGAGGGTTAAAAAAAAAAACCAAAACATACATACATACATATCTATATCTATATATATAATATATATGTGTGTGTGTACACATACATATGTATACATTTTTATTTATTTTATTATACTCATTTCTTATTATTATTTTGAATTGTGTTAAGGCTAGATATAGGAACAGCTTGGTAAACAGTAAACTGGGTTACCAAAGTAAGTTACATAATGCTGATTCTTGAGCTGTTTAAAAATAGACAGCACTTTTGTGAATTGCTCGGGTTAGGTGCTAATCTGCCTGGAGGCAGGGAGATAGGCAGGGTGACCTCAGAAGGCCTCCTCCAGCCCAGATTTCTTGTCTCTGCACTTAGCATTTAGACCAATTGCAAACTTAGAGAAGCTAGAAGCACCAGGTAGTCAAGGCAGTAAAGGGCACATAACCAGGTAGAAGGAGCGAAATTCTGACGTTGGTGTGTGTGCAAAAGGGGCACCTTTTGTCTCTGCACAGCCTGAAACATCAGTTCATGTGGGGATTATTTCCCTTTTCTCCCCAATGTACATTTCAGTTAGAAGAAGAGTCTGCATCACACAGCAATAATCTTGTGAGATTAGTCTCCAAGGGGCCAGGCTCCAAACTGCAGCTTTATTGATAAACCATCACAGACAATAAAGTCCTAAGACCATGGAAATGTGAAGGGATATTTTATGGGCAAGGCCTACCGACCTTGTCTGCAACAATGGCCGGAGGGCTTTTCATTCTTTCAAGACTTCTAACTGTTCATCATGATCATCTATAAGCAGGAAGATGTGGCCAATGCAATTATAGTCCATAAATTCAGATATTCGGGAAAGTCCATTTATCCATTTTTTATTTAGATTGAAAATCATTCTGGCTCCAAGGTTCCCTACCATCAGCTGGTAAGAAAAGTAATATTGAGCATTAGTGAGGTTGGTTTTCCCAGAGTTGTGCAACAGTCCGAAAACCTCCTTAGTGTTATGATATTGGGCACACCCATAGACCACTGGTTATTTGTCATCCATTAATAGTACCAATGAGATGCATTTGTATCCGTCTTCATATTATCTTTGGACGTAACTTTTCTTCTTTGGAGCTCTGCTTGGGGAAAAGGCAATTATGGGAAACCTAAAAGTTTCTGTGCCTGGGCTCTAACCTTCTTACAAACACTGTAAAACTATCTCCTTTCAGTTCTTCCAATTCTCTGAGATTTTGATACCAAGAGACTCATTTTCTTTGGCTTATTTTTGTCTTCTTATTTCCCCAATCTCCAGTATCTTTTCAGCTTTAGGAAAATCTCTTTATCTTTCTCCTTCCTGCCCTTGAAGGCACTCACTAGCATAATCGTTTTTAAGTTCTTATAAAGATAGGAAAATAAATTTTAATTTTAAGTAGCTTCTGTTTTCCGCTCTGTAAACATTTGTGACCAAGAGCCTGCCTACTAGCTTGCAATAAGGGAATGGAAAAAGAGAGGAAGAAAATCTCTCAGTAAATTATTCTTGCACAAAAACATCGTTAAGTGCAAGGAAAGGAGAAGAAAGAGAAAGAATATTTGGTTCAAACAAGTTTAAAAGAACTAGCAGAATGTAGTAAGAGCATCTTACTTAATAGTTCATACTTTCCTTCATGTCCATTTTCAACTATATTATCTATCCACCTCTGAACTGCACACATCTCCCTTTTCTTTTCCATTCTTGCCTTAAAAATACTAGGACAGGGAAAACATAATGTAGGCTTTTATTGAGGTAAATCATCCAAAAGTATCTATTTGTAGGAGAGTGAAAATCTCTTCTGTGCTGAAAACAAGCGTGTTTCCAAACAACCTTCTTCAGCTACAAGCCACTGGGCCCTTTCTCCAACATTCTGTACCAACATGTTAGGGCAGGCCAAGGTGGTTTGGCTGCTGAACACGAACTACCCATGGCTGGGTATCCATCTGTTAGCAACGAAGCGTCTGGGAAAGGCTTGGTGGTGGCCAGGACTCTGAGCTTGAGGAACCCTATCTGTACCTGGGAAAAGAGCCTGCCACTAAACTGGTAAGTGCAAAAAGGAAGTGCGGCTGTCAGCACTGAGGTGTGCAGCGGCATCACCTGGGCTGACTTAGAGTCTACAGTGTGGGCCATAGAGTCCCCCTGAATGCATTTCTCAGAGAGATGAGCGTAAGAGATTACAAGCAACCAACCTACTGCTTACTGCTGATTCTAACTGAGACAGATCCAACCAGAGGCAGCTAAGGTTGAATCAAGGTCAGAAAGGAGTACAGGTCTGAATGGAGTTCTGCTCTGAAGTGAGGTTAATATAGTCCAGACTCTCCAAGGTCAACATAGTCAGCCTGACTGACAATCAACCAAACTGTTAAAAATGTAAGAATGTTACCTTTAAGACACCCTAATACTTGTTTTTGGTCCGGAAAAGGCTCTGAAAGTGTAACACATTTTTCTAAAAATAATCGAAACTGTCCAGACCAGGGATTGGCAACTTTTTCTGTAAAGGTCATCGTAAATATTTTAGGACTTGCAGGCCACATATATTCAGCATTTTGCCAGGCATAGATAAACCCGAGTCTGGGTGGACCCTAGTTTCCTGCCACAAAATGAGCACCCTGACAGAGGCAATGCATAGTTTTATTTGTCTGCGATTGTCCATTTCCCTCCCCGTTGTCATTCAAATAACATCTATTCCCAGGCCCTATTGCAGACCCAGTGAAATACTATCTTATCTTTTTCTCCTCTGGACAATTCAGTTAATCGTTTACATGAGTTTGAAGATGACTCCTCTCTTCTTGGGATCTTGTCTGTCAAATGCAAGCTAAACCAGCTACATATTAGTAATCGGCAGGGCCCAGTGCAAAATGAAGATGAGGGTTCCTTTAGTCAAATAATGTTAAGAATTTCAAGACAGCAACTTCGCTAAACCTGGGTCCATGCTGAACTCGGGGTCTGGTGTCACTGGACAGGTATCATTACTTCCATTTAGTAATAAATGGAATAAATGGAAGTAATGATATGTGCCTGCTCTCATAAGATTCAAATAGGGAGATGTGTGCGAAAACACTTAGTAAAGCACAATGTGAAAAACAACTTTACCAGGCTTTGTTAAATCTCTTAATAAAGAGAATTTTTGTTATAAGCTCTGAATATGTTTTTGTTGTTGTTAGGATTTTTCTTTTTGTTTTGTTTCGTCTTACTGTTTTCCATCTCTCTGTTTTGTAGATAAACTAAAAATAAGAAAATTGGCCTTTCATTTCTCCCATAATCATCCCTGCTCAGGGCTCAAGGTGTTGGCCATCTAACTGGGCTTAATAGATGGGCTAATCCAATCTAAATGGTCAGAAAAAAAAGAGTCTTCTCCTGTGATGTCTTTAGATTCAGGGGAAATAGAAATGCACTCAAGCATTTATATTTGCTTTGATTATAAAAATTTTATAAACTTCCCTGGAATTTAATTAATATGCACATCTCTATTATATTTGATTTATTTAAATTTTTAAAGCTTGCGCTAATACTAAACAGAAAATTCTTTTTTGTAGTCAGAGAGAATGTTTGTAGTTCAATTACTGTGTTACAGAAATAAAATAAAACTCAAGAACTAATTGAATTACAGGCTACCTCAAAGCAGATACTCAGTGTGAGGTCTTGTGAAAGTGATTCATACTCCAACACCACAGGTCTGTTTGAGAGGTTAAGGGGCTAAATAGATTATGAGAAATTTCAGTTAATTTAAACCATATATATGTGCAAGTAAGAACATAGTGTCAAAGGTCTCTGCTTGTCAGGAGAAAATTGCTTTTTCCCTCTTAGGTTTATAGGCAGAATTGCTGAAACATACAATAACCATTCAATGTCTATTGTGCTGTTAAATAAAAGTGAGCTATAAATATAGACTTGGAATTTCTTTTCAATAACCCTATTGGCTTTCCTGATTCTGTTAGATCATTATTATTATTATTGACTATAGGATGAGTAGTCTACAAACAAAGGATTTTTAGTACAGTGCAGAATACTTGGAGGTGATGTTAAAAGCAGGTATTCATAATAATATCCACATTGTTAATGCTTTGAGGAAATATTGCAATAACCCTGTGTGCCTCTGGATTTATATCCATTTAGACTATTCAGATTGTTAAATTAATGAAACTTCTTTGTGAGACTGATTTTTTTTTTTACATATGTATACTCTCCATATGCAAAGATTAATATAATTACCTCTTTTTCTGCCTTGGAGTGTAGAAAAGTCCTTAATTCCTTAATTCAAAAATAAGTGAAAAAAAATCAGACTTCACACAAAGTTCTTACCATCTTGCTCTGTAGAACTCAGTGGATATAAATGTAATGAAAGTGGCTTCCTCCCAATCCATCTGTTGAGCATTTTCACCTTAGGAAACTGCATGGTGTCTTCCCAAGATACCACAGAAGTAAAGGGGTGATGCTTTTCTTCACAGTTTGAAGCAGTGGTGTCCAGCCTTTTGGCTTCCCTGGGCTGCACCAGAAGAATTGTCTGGGGCCACACATAAAATACTCTCACACTAACGATAGCTGATGAGCTAAAAAAAAAAAAATAAAGGTTGCAAAAGATCTCATAATGTTTTAAGAATTCATGTTGTGTCACTTTCAAAGCTGTCCTTGGCCGGAGATTGGCCTTGCCTGGTTTAAAAATTTCTGTGAAGATTGGAGAGACAAAACAGGCCAAGTAAAAGTTAAGTGGCCTTTTTAAAGAGCCGAGAAACTTAAATGGCAAGTAAGTGGGCAGTCATATTTTTCAGAATTCTGAAGAAGTAGACACTTTCTAATTTACCTTAAACTAGGAAAAGTGGCTATTTGCATCAAGTTACTGGATACAAAGTTATTTCTTTGCAACTAAGTTTTTTTTGTATTCCATCCTTAGATATTCATAGTTACTTCTGGACACACGGGTAATTTCTTTCTCTTTTTATTATTGTGGTCTCTTATTCTAGCCTTCCTTTGTATATTTTCTGTCTGTATCATTATTATTCATGTTAGGTATTAAGTTTGTAAGAAGTAAGAACAGTATTTGTTGAATTTATTTTCTGCAAAATATAGCCTTGAGACTTCTCAGCTCCTGATACATTTTTTTAAATAAACATTTTATTTATGATTTATTCATGATATTAACCATGTAGAACTGTTAAAGTAATTTAAACTAACTCTCAAAATGGCCTGTAGGTTCATAATTCAGCTTTTAAAATTATATGAAGCAGGATCCAAAAAACCCCCAGAATTTATTTATTTAAAAATTGTGTATTTATTCTTACATTTTAAACTTCAGTCACCTTCAAAGTACACTGTTTGATGCAATATGCCTATTGAGATGCTTATTCCACTGCTCAAAACAATTTCTGAATTCATTGATTTTGATGCCTTTTAGTGCTTCTGCTGTTTTTTGTTTCACCTCTTCCACATCTGCAAAATGTTTCCCTTTGAGGACTTTTTTCATCCAGGGAAACAAAGAAACAAAAATGTTGCTCAGGGTGATATTGGATGAATATGTAAGGTGGGGCATAGGGGATCATGACATTTTTAGTCAAAAAATTGCTGAACACTCAGCACAGTGTGGGCAGGAGCATTGTCATGTCACATGTGTTGTGTAAGTCACCCATCAAGAAATGGGCAAACGTGTTGAAAGAGTCTCCAAAAAAGTTAACTGAAGTGGAACCCAGCCTCACAACGTCACCAGCTGGTACGCTGACGCAGGCCGTTTCCTAGAACACTCATCTAGCAGGGGAAGCCTGTACTACAAGGAGCCAGCCCTCCAGAAGGTAATTCTGTTTTTCTGGGGGGGTGTTCCCCTCATATTTATTTTGTACAGGTAGTAACTCCTGCATAACAGGGTTGTTAGATTCCTAAAATGATGTCTTATGCGAATCTGTGTTATATGAAACAAAGGACTAGTACAAAAAAGGGGGTTAGGTTCCAGAAATTAAAAAAATACTATTATATTTTTATAAGAGAAATATCTTTATTAAAGCAGTTTTCACCTATGTATAATGTAAAAAGAAAAACACAAACTTTTAAAATGAAGGTACTTAATACCCCATGATCAAAATGGATTTAAAATTCTAATAAATTTTAAAACTCTGCAGTCAAACCTGATGCGACATCCACGCTCGAATAAAAAATTTCAAATAAGATTATCTTTTGCTCTTAGAAGCTCTTATTACATTCCATATAGTTGGGAACTTTCCCTAATTTCAAATGAGATATTTTTTGCTCTTAAAAGCTCTTATTATATATGCTCTGTGTTGTTCGGGGATGTCTCTAATTCTCAAACCGTGTTAGAGTGAAACTGTATTCGGGGTGCCCTGTTGTACAAGGTTTCTCCAGCCTGCTGGGGGAACCCCTGTTATCCAAGTGCTGTGTTGGCGGGGGTCGTCCCTAGTGTAACTACAAATGACACGTACACAGAATGGAATCGGAGGCTACCTGGGCCGATGCTTCGGTTTAGTACTCTCAAATGCCAAAACTAAAAGCATTCAGTAACGAGTTTACCGGCCTTTATTCGGGAAGCGAGTCCGTGAATTGTGGCACCAGGGCGCCTCACCAGCGCGGAGCGTGGAGCTCTCCCTTCTCGCGGGACTTTGGGCACGAGTGAGTGTTACTGAGAGGGTCAGACGCGGCCCCCCCGGCATGGGAGATGGCTATCTGACCTGGAGAAAACTCCAGAACAGGGAAGTAAGCGTGAGCCAGAGGCCGCTTGGCATTTGGGCCGGGCTGACTGGACACCGGATTCAATGTGCGGACGTGACCGGAGCCCCCTTGGGCCTAGGCATTGAGCAGGCCCCTGGGGTGGGGAGGCGCGTGGGGACAGCACTCTGGGGAGGACGCCCTGGCCGGCAGAGCAGGTGGTGGGGCTGTAACTTGGGGCGCGCACAGCCCGTCAGGGAGACCGACACTTAACCAATTACCTGTAGCGCTCAGGTGCGTCCCCGGGCGGGGCGGCGCGCGGCCTGGCAGCTCGGGAGCACGGCTGATTAATTCTTCATGGAGAGGTCAGGGAAATCATTACAGGGGCGGTAATACTGGAAATCGGTTTGGAAGCAGGCGCGGAATTTCACCCAGCAAAGGTTAATGGCATTCCAGTCAGCGAGCGGTGTGAGCAGAAGCAGAGAGACCCAGAAGTACGTGATACTTTTCTTGATTTGAAGTCTGAAAGGTTCTTTTGCTGGTAATCTGAGCTTTTTGTACTGGAGAAAAGGTGTTAAGGAAAGCGGGGCTTGGGTCAGAGAGGAAGTCGCCTCTCTCTCCTCCCTCCCCTCCGCTCCCGCTGCGAAGCCCCACCCTGGTTCCTGGGGGCCGGGAGCGGGTACACCTTTAATTGTCCGCCCAGCTGCCTTGAACTCTGAGGGGTTAGACAACCAACTAGAGCAACCAGGCAGTGTCTCCCAGAAGTCCAGCCCCTGCGCATGAGTGACACAAGATTGAAAGCAGGGATGAAATCATTCATCAAGTAGCTTGTTCTTAGAACATTTATTTGCTTCTGCTCCGTACAAGGCCAGAGCAACAAGGTTTCTACCCTTTTGAAAACTAGTTCCACCTTGTCCTAGCAATCAGTTATTTGTTTGCCGGATTTAGCTGGAGTTGCTTTCTGCTGTTTGCAATTCCGATATAGTAAGAAATGAGGTAACTTCCTCAGGCAAGTTAAAAGGTTTGAAGAATGAGGCTGTGTTGCTTAGAAGGAATGAGGTTATGGCTAAGTCCAGGTTCAGGCGAAGGCTTGAAGTCAATTCACAGCCAACCAATGTGGTAGAAGCTGCTTGCTGGAGTTTTCTTTTAAATTCTTGTTTGTGTGTTTTAAAGCCCAGTTAGCATCTCAGAATCAGAGCTATAAAGTCACGTGTGGGGTTCAGACGGGCATCAGATATCGCTATCGAATAGCTCAATATGGAGACTCAGTGAATGTTGACTCAGTTTTTGTATTTTAAAAAGTCTAAGTTTTAGTGCATTTTAACAATTCACTGAAATGAATTCAACATAAAGCTAGAGATTATAAATTAATGTGCAATTTCTCTAAAATTTCAGCACTTACTGGCTGTCATTTTCCTTGGACTCTTTCTTCTAGACACACTAAGTAAATCTAAATTTGACTTTCATCTTTGTTAATTTGTCTTAAATAAATGTTTGATTGAGACATTAGTTATTAACATCACTGAAATTTCCCCCTTCTGTTGGGATTCCAATTTAGAACAAAAGTCTCTACCTATGCTTTAAATTGTTGTAGCATTTGGTTTTTTAATAAATGCAGGTATACTTGGAGAATAAACCTTTAAACAAGTACAAATAAGAATCCAAGGAAAGCTAGCTATTTGAAAATAACCTGCTAATTTGTATGTATTGCAAGTTTAGAGAATAATTTACCTTGTTTATAGAAATGGTGGTTTTCCTTTGTGAACAAAATTCACTGAAAGAGTATTCCATTGTTGATCCATTGTGTTCCTTCAGTAGTTATTTGTTTTTCACTTAAAGAGACTGAATTGTTTTATCACATAAATTGAAGTAGATTTTGGGGAAAACTTTTTATTTATTGTATGATGTGATAAATTAGTATTTTGCTGAATGCCTACTTGGCATGAAAATGCTTTCGCAGATGTAAAAATGAAGAAGACCCAATATTGTCCTCAGATAGCATACCATGCACTATAATAGGGAAGAAAATATAACTCAGTTATTTGTAACTCATGAAAATGTGACATCTGTTAAAACAGGTAAAAGTATACAGGAGTGAGTCAGAGAAGGTAATAATTTTATAGTTTTGAAATGGCTTCTCGAAAGAAATTGTATTTAAAGTGGTCCTTCCAGGATGGGTTTGTTTTCCACCATCAGAGAAAGGAGAATAAATCTAGAAGGCCCACACAAAACGTGCCATATTTTCATGGTGATAGTCTCCCAGGTGTCACTGATGTGAAGTAGAAATGGAGTCACTTAGAGGATACCTTAGTGGGGGTTCCCTGGTGGTGTAGCGACTAGGCTTCGGCGCTCTCAACACCGCAGCCTGGGTTCGATTCCCAGCCAGGGACCACCCCCCAAAAACAAAATAAAATAAAGGGTACTTTAGGTCAGCTTCAGTTGCCATTTGCCCTTCATGTGTAAGGGATAGTCGTGTCAGGACACCATGGTAGTCACCTCCCGTCATCTCCACCAGCTCCACCCTCCGAAGTACACACACATCGGATTCGGCACGTAAGAATGAGCAGGTTGTCCCTCTGCCTGCCACGTACTAAAACTCTAACAAGTTGAAGTCAGAAAACTGAGAATACTGATCAGGGAAAAAGAAAATAAACCACTTGGAAGGGAACCTACAGTGTATTTACAAAACTAATTAGAGGAAAGCTGGATTTTTTTTTTTTTCTTTTACTGAACAAAGGCACTATGAGCCCGAATGCCCAATGAATTTGACACATGCTGGAATTTTGGGGGGTGGGGGCTATTCCTATTAGGGTTTGTGACTCAGGAAGACTCATTTCTTACCAAAATAAAAGTTGTATTGGAGGGGGACAGTAGTGGAGGGGGTTAATATTTGATGTGGTTCCATTTAGAGATTATCAAAACACTAAGCGTCCAGGTTCAGTAACAGACTTAGTTTTGTATAGCATATCACAGTTCACAGTGGCTTTTCCCGTGCATTTTCTATTTTGTCCTCACAATATTGTAAGTTGGGACATGGGAGAGAGAGCTTGCTTTTCTCTAAAATAAAAGTAATACTGAGGTTTGAAAATAAAAAGGATTGAACTGATCACTCAGCTAGTCAGTAGTGGAGACATTGTTAAATTGCAAATCTAGCTATATTTCTACTACTCTCAGCTGTATGTCGTGCAAAGATTATTTGTCATTATGTTCATGATCATTACTGTCCTGAATAAAAATAATTTCTGTAGGTGTTTATTTAAAATTATAGAGTAGGTAATAAATGCACATTGTATACTATTCAAAATATATAAAAACATGTAGAGTAAAATGTAAGTCTTCCTTCTCTTGCTGCAAGTCAATTATGAATAGTTTCCTCTTATAAAAGTAAGTTGCTCGTTTCTTGTATACTTGAAGAAATATTCTATGTACTTACACATCTTTATATACGATTTTCTACACATAGACACAAAGCATTTTACTCATTTTCACCTAACAACATTTGCAAAAGTGTTCCATAATATAGATCCTTTGAAAAGGCTGAATGTATGTAACCAATCCCCTGTGACCATATTTAGGGTTTTTCTGGTCTTTTGCTAGCATAATCCATGATATAATGAATATTTACACATGTCATTTCTACAGTTGAACTAGTCCATATGCAAGTCAAAAATGATTTTTAAAATGCAAGTTCTGCAGACCACTTTAGTTAATCATTTTCAGCTAAGTGACTAAATGGCTCATTTTTATACTGTGTTTTAGTAAACAATGAACTTACAGCCAGTATAGTATTTTTAGCTTAAAATTGCAATTTTTCTCATCTTCTATGTGCAACCAGTAAGTTCTGTGTTCAGCTTGTAGGGTAAGACTGGTGTGGTTATCACATAATTGTCTTGGTCATCTTCGCTTCTCTTTACAAGAGATCTCACCTAGAGATGTTGTTAAAATGCAGGTTCTGCATCAGTAGATGTGGCATGGGGCCTGAGAATCCAAGTTTTAACAAGTTTTAAGTGTGGCGAGTACTGTCCCGTAGGCATTGAGCAGAAAGCACCTGAGAATGAACTGAGGAAGGGACTGGTAGGCCAGAAACAAAAGGAGTTTTAGAGTTAATGTGCCCATTCATTGGAACTATAGCTGCTTCAGTTAGCACTAGTCTCAATTTCCCCGTCTGTTCAGTCGGTACACAAATTCCGGTTTGCCCAACATTCCTCAGAAAGTTGGATGGAGACAGTGTAGAATCCACACACATTCAATTTGTCACACTCTGGAGAGTTAAGCAGACGTGCAGAGACTGATTTGGTACAGCACCTTGCTTCGGGAAAGGGGTTATGTCAACAGGAAGAAGCTCCCGAATCTTAACCTGCTTTAATTAATGTGAGAAAATGTAACAGCGTGCAAAAGCATGGAAAAAACTAGACAAAAATTATTGTTAGCAGTTGTCTCTGGAAGAAAACTTGTGTTTGCAAGTTTTCCTTTTATTTTTTATGATAATTCCCTTGATAAATGAGTGTGTAGCACCTTTAGGATAAAGAAAAGTAATTAAAAGTTAAATGGCCTCTAAAATGTGGTCCCTTTCCTCTGGATAGATTTGGGATACGTCATAGACTTGCATTATCACAACAGAAAGCGTTAATAATGAGCCTGTATTTATTAAATTTCTGCCATATACCAAACATGGTGCCCAGGCTTTTACAAATGTGAGCTCTTCAGCATGGCCGTAAGTTAGTCCCGTCATGTATCCCTGTGTAGCACGTAGCTCTCACTTCTCCCCCGTGTGATTCCCCAGTAATCTCCCACATACTCCTTCCTAGTCTGCGAGTTAGGGTGGCAGCCGGCCCCCGCCTGTCCCCCGCCATATCCTTCCCTGCCGGCTCTGGGCCAGCGGCAGTGGCCTCCTTTATTCCTAAAATCCCAGCAGCTTCATTCTTTTCTTGGAGCCTTTGACCCAGTTAAAAATGTGCCCAAATAGTCTCCCTCCCCAACATGCACAGTTTAGAGCCCTGTTCAGTTGTGGCCCTCTCAGAAATGGACTTCGGTGGGGTTCAGAACTGCTACCCCCAAATATGGTACTTCGGCATATTGAATGTTGGGAACCGCAGGAATTTGAGAAACATCATTTGCATACGGGCTGCCTGACCTCCCCCTTCTCCCCAGAGTTAGCGGGTCACTGGAACCTCACGTGAGAGGTGCCCTTCCTGTACCCAGGAGAGAGGACCATCCTTACCCTCACAGGTGAAATGATGCTGTAAGGGAAGAAAAATAACTTTTCTAAGTTCTTCTGACTGGACTAATAATCAAAACAACAGGAAAAAAATCAAGTTTTAGTAGCTATACACGGGGAATTCAGAAGGCATGGAAATTCCGAAGACAGTAAGGCAGAAACGAGGGCTGTGGGAAAGTAGTCAGCCACGTAGTACGACAGGGTCACATCGACAAAGGCTGGATGTTTTCTGGACAGCACTTGCCCTTGTGTAGCCATTCCAGATGAAAGAGGGGAAGGAGGGGTCTAGGACTTCAAATGGAAGTAAGGCGCCTTACAAGGAGATGAAAAGAGTTTATATTTAGCAAACAAATGTTTGTTGGGCTGTCCTGAGACATGGAGCACGGGGAGGGCTTTGATCAAACGGGCCTTTTCTAGGTTCTTCCCTGTCTGTCACACGCTAGTTCAGATGAAACTATAGTTAGGTGTGATGCTGTCTTCTTTCCTGGCACGGGTCCTCTATGTTCAAGTCTTTTAGACAGTTAGGGGAAAGGTCAGAGGTTTTCCCCGTGTGTTTTGTTTCTTAAAAATCACCAGTGTAAAGTAATACCCCAAAGGGCGTGTTTTGGGGGAGCAGGCTCTGCTTGCCTCGGTGCCTTGCTGAGGTCCCTGGTTTACTGCCCGCAGCTCACCCTCCCCTCTGTCCTGCACCCCGTCAGCGCTTTCCGCCCTTCATCCAACCCAGTGTAGGAACGCTCGGGTTTAACCATTTCCTTTTGAAGTCTCCCACGTCACCCCAGACGTAGACGACACACGTTTGCCTGCTTTTCTCTCGTTGATCTGGGGTTCGTCAGTCCAGCTCACAGGGCCTCAGCCAGAGAACCTCGGGGGGACAGTATGAACAATCACCTGTTCCTCCCTCAAGGCCTTACTTTTTAGGGTCACCTCCTCCTCTCCTTAATGTTTCTTACAGGCGTTAGAACTGTTTAAAATGAAGTCATTTATTTGTTTACTTGTTTGATATCTTATCCTCCACTAGACTGCAAGCTTCCGGAAGGCAGGGACTCCATCTGCCTAGCTGCTGACCTGGTGCAGAGGACGTGGTTCGTTCGCTGGCGGGTCCTTGGGTGTCATGGACTCCAGCGGTCCGGGACCCAGGCTTGTGCGTCTGAGCGTGCGTTGCGAACCGTCCTTGGAGAGCTCAGACGCTCGGGCTTCCAGCGGGGGCGGATGCCTCAGGATGAAGAAGGTAGAGGATAGAGAAGGGGGGTTCATCGGACCACCCCGATGCTGTATCGCAGGGTCACTACACCTTTCATTGAGGCTTAAAACTTTACTTTGCTGAACAGGTTAGGAGTTGACTATCTTGCATTTCAGGTACAGAGAAGGGAAGATGGTGGGAAAAGGGTTCGTAGTGTGAAGCCTGGTAACACCTCCTTGCATTCGCTTTGTCAGGAATAATGTCTTTTGCGTACTTCCATGGGAAAAAACAAATTTAAAAAGCTGTTTACTGTTAACATTTGAAATACTTTCAGATGGAATTAGTAAATCCAATTGCCTTTCCATTTGGAATGTTTCCCTCTGACCTTTTTTTGTGTTCTGAATACCTTGAAACAAGAGTGTATAGCTGAATATAAAAATACTACTTTTGTTGTTTTTAGAAAAAGTTGATAAAACACTTTCTTATGAAAAAGCTATCATAATTGTGACTCTTGTGTTCAAGGAAACACGTCACTTACTGGCTTTTCTGGGGCTTCTGGGACGCTCTAGAATGGAAATAATTTCTTCTAAATTTTGTGGTGTATAGACTCAGGATATTGTTGAAATTTTAATGCCAAAAGAAATGGTCAGATGTATTTAGATGGTGATTCTGTTATTTAAAGGTCTTGAAGTGCTTTGACGAGGCAAAGGTTTCTATACCTATATATTTAAATCTATGCTTTGGAGTAGAACATTGAAGAAGGAAACTTTAAGGAAAAAATTATTGCTAAGGGGCTATATCCTTGAACTCCGCCAGCTCCCAACAAATGGCTTCAAGCAATTGAAGGTGCTTTTGCATTCCTTTTAGCATCTTCTGCAGTGAGAATCACTTTGAATTTTATTCAAGAATAAATTTCAGCTGGCATGCTTTATTATATTTACTTAGCAGCATAAGGGAGATGAAAAGTGCAAACTTATTAATTCAACAAGAGGAGATGGACCAGCTACGCAAAGCAGACCAGAGAGTGAACTCCACATTCTAGGACTGAATGATAAATATTTTTAGTATCTATCACATTGTCAAAGTTCCTTTTCGTTTATTAAATTGCTTGAACAATTATGGATTACTTTTATCATGATGGGATGAATCTTCTAGACATTTCTTAAAGTATTCATAATCCATAAGCCACAACAAACCTCTTATTTATCTTCCTGCAAAACCCCTATTAATTTAATAGAACTTTCTTATAGTCATTTAAACATTTAATAAGACTTTGGAGGTTGTAATAGCCTGGAAGATAAGTCATTTCTATGAGCCCACCTCAATTTGCTGCTGGTATAGTTTCTATTGAAGGGTATACAAATTGGAATGCAAGATAATCAACTCCTAACCTATTCAGCAAAATAAAGTTTTAAATCTCAATGAAAGTGGTAGATAGACTCAATCTTTATAGCTCCTTTCAAAACAAAGCTTTTAAAGAGTATATTACTATAAATGTCAAACAGAGATAATAATCTTGCCTCCTTTTTAGTGTTTTTACGATATTAAATGAAATAGAGTAAATATATCAGTTAGAATTGTTTTCGCTAGCAAGCAATAGAAAACCAAATTACTGGGCCATGTAGTAATTTTATTCTTAATTTTTGGGGGAACCTCCATACTTTTTTCCATAGTGGCTATATCAGTTTACATTCCTACCGGGAGTGTATGAGGGTTCCTTTTTCTCTGCAGCCTCTACAACACTTATTACTTGTCTTGTTGCTAATGGCCACAGAGGGTAAGGGGAGGTGGTAGAAGAGGGTAAGGGGTCAAATATGTGGCAATAGAAGGAGAACCGACTGGGTGATGAACACACAATGCCATCTACAGATGTATTATAGAAATGTACACTTGAAACCTATATGATTTTAGTAGCCACTGTCACCTCAATAAATTTAATAAAGAAGAAAAAAGAAAAAAAAAGAATACCAGATTAAAGGTGATTTCTTATTATACAACAAGTTTACAGTGCACTGTAGAACTGTATGCCTGAAACCTATGTAATCCTTGCTAACAGATGTCACCCCAGTCAGTCTAACAATAAAAATGAATTTAAAAAAATAATAAAGGTGATTTAAACACATAAGGATTTAACTTATGTCACCAGGAATCTAGCAGGCTGACTGCTATCGGTATCCAATAGTGCTGTCAGGGACCAGCTCTTACGTCTGTCTCCTTCGCCATCTAAGCCACTGTGGCGTTTGGCTTCACATTCTCAAGATGGCTGCGTCACCCCCCTCCCCTGCCCCCCGATAGTGTGTCTGTGATTCAGACAGAAAGAGTAACAGAGTAAAGGTTGACAGCAGTGATGCCAGCTGTCTGTCCTGTTCTAAAGCTTTGCTAGATGTTCCACCGGGTGATGTCCTCTAGCTTCGTATAGGAAAAAGTGTGTCATTTAGCCATCTCTTGCTGCAGGTTAGCTTTCCAGTCTCTGTCACAGAGAAATAAAAGGGAGAAGGGGGTTGTAAATGGCTTCCAGATGTCCAGTCAGCCGACTGCCTGGCACACTGTTTTGGCTGAAGTGTCAGATGCCTGTTAATAACAAGGACATTTGACGGCGACAGTGATGTTTGTAATTCTACTATGTAGTTGCCACCAGATGATTCTGATTAGGATCCCATATCAAATAAAATATAATAATTTTTTAAATAAAAAATTTAGATAAATAATAGCAATACAGTAATATATATCGAATGCTTCCTAGCAATAGTCATTTTTCTCTGCATTTTATTTGCTTTAACCGAATGAATTTTTGTAACAACCCTAGGAGGTTGGTGACGTAATTGCAGAAACTCCATCAGTGGATGGATGGGCTGAGACTCGGAGTGGATATAGCAGGGGCAGAGCTGGGGTTCTGCATCAGAGCAGTCTGGACCCTGAGTTCCTGCTCTTAACACTACACTAAACTCTGCTTACAAGACTATTTCCTGTGACTTAAAAATTCATAGAATTTTGGGTCTAAGGTGAGAAGTACTCAAAACTTATTTTATCAATTGAGAAACTGAGGCCCTGAGAAGAAGTTGTGTGGTAGCCACGGTCACCCAGGCTTTTTAGTTAAAAATGATTTGAGCATGGAGGTGAGGCTCCTCACATACGGTTCATTATAAGCAGAACTTCTCAGCTAATTCCCAGGTCGCTGTGAAAAGAATTGTTACCCCCGTTATCAGAATGATTAATAATTATTTCATGTATATTTACAACCTAAAAGCTATTTTTATCAAGCTGTTACTATGAGATTATTTCACCTAATTAGAAGACTTGGTAGTTAAGACGAAAGTCTTGGAGAGATTCAGGTAAAAAATATTAGGCAAGAAGCTTTCGTATTTCATAGGGGACCCTGTGTGTTTTACATTGTATCACATCAAAAGGATATAAAAGCAGGTTGCCTCACTCTCGGTGGTGCTCAGTTTGATCACGCACGATACAGTGGCACGATAGATTTTTCCGTTCTAAGGAAGTGCTTTTCTCTTTGTAATGAGTAAGTATAAGCGAAGGAGGTGGGTGATTTCTTTGGTATTGGGCTAATAGTTGCTTCTGTCACAACCTTTTATCTAATATTTTCACCATCTGTTGGTTGTTCTTTCATCAATCAGTGATTCCTTGGGTACTGTAGAATGGTGATATTCTAATTCTATATTTGCTTCTACATTTATTGATTATCATTTCCTATTATAAGGAATCACTTTTTATTCATCTATTTGGAGTTAAATATAGGTTCTCTTAAAAGGAAAACAAAACAAAACACAGGCTGAATGAATGCTTATTTCCTTTTGATTAGATATTTTCAAAGTAAAAAACTGATGTAATAAACACCTCCAATAAAATTTGAGGTTTTTTTGTTTTTTTGCTTGGTTTTTGCTTTTTCTGTCTCCCTCCGTCTTGTCTTTTTGCCTGAGAGCAGTATTGTGAACTCATGAGATTTTCTTATTCAGTGTGTTACAATCAATTAAGCTTCCAGGGAATACAAGAAAGAATGAACACATACAATGAAACAATTCCAGATACAGTGTTCTTCCAAATAGCTGTTTTGGTCTTTCTAGAAAGTCAATATAATGAAAAAATGAAATGGAAAGCTGTCATAGGATAATAAAGACTGAAGGGACGTAAAGAAATTCAATGCGTCAGTTTGAAAGTTGTAGTAATTCAAATGGGTGAAATTTGAATATGAATTGTATATGAGACATTAGAGGAAATTATTGTTAATTGTTTTTGTGATGTGATAATGGTGTTTTGGTTACATAGGAGGATGTCTTTATTTTAAGAGAGGCATCCGAAAGAATTTGGGCATCAGCAACCAAAGTGGCTGCAGTTTCTATAGAATTAATTTTGTGAAAGTTTGTAAGCATATACAGTCACACTATTTAGACAAAGCAAATATAGCAAATGTTAAGTGCTAAATTTATTTGTAGCGTATATAAGTGATAATGACTTTATTAATTGAACTTTACTGCATGGGAAAATTTATAAAACGTTTTAGAAAAAAATAGCGATGGCTGCTTTGGAAATGTAGGGTGGACAATTATCTTACCTGTTTGTATTAATTTTTCTTAAAGGTAGGTACTGCAGCTCACGCTTGTTTCAGTGTTTAATATTATCAGATTTTGGATCTTTACATGAAAGTTTGGTGATGTTTTCACGGCCAGAAATATGCCAAGGAACTTAACTCTTGTTAACTCTTGACAATGTTAAGTGAGGGCTTACTTTATATTTCTTACTATAAATCACAGGATCACAATAAGTAGCCTATATATAAAGGGATGTATAATAAGGAATTGGGTCATGTGACTGTGGGGCTGGCGCTCCATCCCCACGTGGGCAGGGTGCTCCCAGCAGGCTGAAGACCTCCGAGAGCTCACGTTCCACTTTGAACACGGGGAGGCTCGGGAGCCAGGAGGACTGGCATCTCCGTGGAATCCGAAGGCCCTGGTCTGTAGAACTGGGAAAAGCCATGCTGCAAATGAAGTCCACACATCATCTTCGGGAATGTTCTCTAGCTTGCGGCAAGCCTGTCCTTCTGTTCTCTTCAGGACTTTAACTGAGTGGATAAGGGCCCCCCACACTATGGAGGAGGGGAGTATGCTTCACTCCAAGTCCACTGACTTACTTGTTCACCTCATCTAAAAGCACCTTCACAGGAACACCCGGAATTAAATCCTTCCAAGTATCTCGGGGTCCAGCCGAGCTGGCACGTAACATTAGCCGTCACAGCAGTAATAGATGATTTTGCAGGTGTGTGTTCCATGTCTGCCAGAAAGCAATACAACATGCTATTGCCAGGACTGCAACTCACGAACCCAGTTAAAAATGATACAAAATCATGTTTTGTATGGTGGTCTGGTCTTTGGCAGAGTAAAGTGCTTTGAAAGAGAACGGTTTGCAGGGCACTTGCCCGTGCATTAGCATTTTCGATCAACCAGCACCATACTCTTCGAAGCACTGGTTATTGCCACCAGGTTACTGACTACGTCTGAAACAAAAAAAGTGAGAGCAAGGGTCACAAAATTACGCAGTTAAACCTCGTAAACAGAGTAAGCCAGTGTGAGCGATTTAGCCAAATGTGGCCTTGTCTTTACCTGGGACTTCTTTTGTCTGGATCATGTGGACACATGCCTCAGTCTGTGCCACTTCGCAGAAGATTCCGATACCCACATTGAAGAGCTTCTTATTTACTTTTGAATTTCCAAAATCTGGACATATTCCTGGAATATAGTAGTTAAATAAAAGTATTTTTAATGATAGTGAGTCAATTCATGATCAAATCAAACTTAGGTTAAAAAAGCTCTAAACCTAAAATAATATTAGTTCAAGGTGTGTCCGAGTGCTTGTCACTAAAGAGCTAAGTAAGTACTAGCTCTTTCTCCTGCCTTCCATTTCGTTCCCTTTGAAGCTTTTTCCAACTTGGGTTTGAAATAACTGCTATTTTAGAACGACCCATCATGTCCTCGTGTCCATTTAAGTAGCTTTGTGTTTTCTCCCTGTGCAGTGTCTCTCTGACTGACTCTCCTGTCCTCTCTCTCTACCTTGCTACCTTAGTCCTGATTTATACCTTAGGTTTTGGTGCAAGTCCTTCTCAATAGTCTCTCTGCCTGTAAGTTTTCCCACTTTCAATTCATTCAACAAATTGCTTATATGGATCTCTTTCTAAAGCATGGAAATTATCATTACCTTCCTACTCAAAATATTTTACAGGTAAAAAAATAATAACCATAGCATGAAGTGGGGACAAATCTATAGAAGTAAGGCAACAGTTCTGTTACCAATAATGGGTACAGGGTTAGAACAAATTTGACATCATGGTAAGTCCCCAAATTCTTAATTTCAGAATCCTTCAGTTATGACTAGTCTAGAAATAAGGGATCAACTCTCTCCCACAGTGAGGGGTGTAAGAATTAAGGGGCAGAAGTAAGGGTGTGTTTGTTGTATGAGATGATACACTAATGATCTGTGACAGTGATAATCTATTAGTTAAAGTACACTTTGGACTCAGATTTAAGTATGAAAATGTTTGTGTAATAACACCATCACCTACTTTGCTATAGTAGTTTCTTGAGTTAACACAAATCAGTAATGATTTTAATTAAATTTTTTATTGTACCACAGGTATTATAATCAGATATTATCCAAGGCCATAACTAATTCAATGAAGAATTTATAATCACCAAAGTCATTATTACTTCTCAACTGAATTCTTAATTTTGCTCCAGTCCCCACCCATCACTGGAATCATGAAATAATTTCACTTATGTCAGCTACTCTTTATCCTAGAACACTTGCTTGTCCTTGTGAGTTTTTTCTTCTTACAGTCTTTGGGATCTGTGATCACACTAAGGAATTGTCCATTTAGCATAAGAATCTCTATTCTTCCTTCACCCCACCTATGTTCAGCCTCAGTAGAAATTCTTCATGTCAACTGAATGAGAAGCCAAGAGATGATCACTATGTGACTTTGCTGCTAGGGGAGAAAAATGCAAGTTCAAGAACAACATTGCCTGGCCCTGAACCCCTGAGGTTTTAAAGAGGACCCTAGCATACCTGTTCAGCTCCATTGGCACCATTCTTACATTAAAACCAGCTCTTTAGAATTCAAGCAGGCTGACTTAGCTTCATTTTGTAACATTTAGAAAGTTAAGTATCTTATGTATCTTATTTGTTGTAGAATGTAGCATGGAATATCAGCAAGACAAGGGAGAAATCAAGGCAGAAATAAGAATCTGACATGGCAACCAAAAGGGAAAAAAAAGTTCTTCAAGAGACACTACAGTTGTCTCCCACGTTTATTTTTGCAATTGATCACATTTATGGATGTAACAGTTTTAATGCAAGTAAGATGGTTACAATATAATGTAAAGAATTCTCTCCATACACCACTTGACACCTCTGTTTCTACTACAAACTGATGTTAAGGTGCACATAAGTTATCCTCAGCAGTATATTAGTGGTGGATTACTTTACTATATGTTATTTGTTGCAAGAATAACAGTAATGTTGCAAACTATTTATTGACATCTAAACACAACTGGAAAAAATGCCTTCCTCTGCTAGGTCAGCTGTATTTTCCATACTCATCTTGACCATTACTTCTCCTTATTAGGTTTCTGGGCAGATTATTCCTTAGCAGGCCAGCTTTCAGAACTGTCATTTGGAAGAATAAAAATAGGTAATAAATGAATACATTTAAATGTTGTAAGTAGAGTGGATTCTCTTCATTTCCATGGCAATAAAAGAGGATTATTCTGAACTTGAATTGTTTCCTTATTCCTGATATATTGGACACTTTAAGAGTAATAGAAGGGGAGGGGGTGGGAGAGGAGGGGGGGAAGCTAAATATAAGGTGATGGAAAGAGAAGTCACATGAGGTGGTGAACTTATTATACAACAAGCTGACAATGCACTGTAGAACTGTATGCCTGAAACCTATGTAATCCTTGCTAACGGATGTCACCCCAATAAAAAAAAAATTAAAAAAAAATAAAAATGCTACTTTACCCAATTAAAAAAAAAAAGAGTAATAGATACTTAAATTTCATGATGTAAATAACTGCTACTTGATAATGCTGAAAAATATTTCTGAGTTTTTGGATTTTTATTACACCCACTTTTGTGTAGTTTCTTATTTATTGTTTATAACAACCAGATGAATAAACAGAGGCTTGCAGTCTTACCCACAATCCCAGTGAGTGATGTCAGAGCCCAGTACATTTAAAATCAAAAATCAGTCATTGAAGCACTTCCATTCTTAGTGGTCAGTCCAGATGGCTAGCACTGTCCCCTGCATTGGTTTGTCTGTCAGAAGATGCTAAGTCTGCCATCTTGCATGCTGAGTTCTTTGCCTGCCCCTTGAAAAAGAGGACTTAAAGGTGGGACAGCCACAAGGGACCTGACGTGGAAACTATTAATCGGCAAACACAAATAACCAGTGACGTATCTGGGTGCACAGAGTAAGCCACCAAGACTTCTTCCAGTAATTCCATATTGGTGTTCCATGCCATGGTCCATCCATGTCCGTAATTCATAGAAGCCAGTAAGGACAACCAGACCTATAGACCCTGCAAGACGTGGCACCCTTTGACATTTTATGCCAGACTGTGTCATGCCAATTTTACATCGATTAATGGTTCTGATGTTTGAAGACTTCATCTTTATAGGAATGTTTAATCCTGATGGCCAGTACCGCTTCACAATCTAGTCTGAGCTTCCCAGTTTCTGTTTTTCATATTCAACCTGCTTATTTTCTGGATAAATCCACGCAGCTTACAAAGACATGTTGTTAGATAATGTCAAAGATCACTGATGACGCAGAGCAACACTCACTGCTTGTGGTGGGAACCTCTGCACCTGGGACAGAAATCTAGACACTTAAGGTCTGCACAGCTGCTCTGAGAAAAATGTACCATTACCATTTGTGTTTTTAAACTCGGGTCATACCGATTCTTCCTGCCGTTTCAGCAGTTTGGAAGAAGCACATGGAAATGAGGACACAGGGACATACAACCGAAGTCAGAGAAGAGAAGAAATACTCTATTTCGTTTTGATGAAATGTTTTCAAAGTCCTGGGGAGACTTTTTCTTCTCACCGCCTGTGTTGTATTTATCTTTTGGGCTTCTGAGGTAATGAAGAAGAAAAGGAAGATAAGAGGACAGAACAGAGAGATGCATTTTCTTTTCTCCTTCAAGTCTGTTTCTGAGATACACATAAACGCAGCACAGTGGCCGAAAGGACCATCGCATTTAATGGCAAGTGGATTTTAAAAGGGAAGCTAACCAACTTCTTTCCCAGGCTCTGTTTCCATCTCATCAATGTTACAGTGGGTTTCTAAAATAAGATATTTTAAGAAATGGAAATTATGGACACACCGCCATCTGTAAGTTTCTGAACGCGTGCCGTTCTGGCTTTGGCCGCACGTAGCTCAGTGCATCCTCTTCTACGTTTGGAGACTTCACAGTGTTTTTAAAATGTGCCCTTTTCATTGTTTCTGTGCTTTGAATGTGTAGCTTAAAATAATCATGTAGTATTATCCAACTAAAAGGATTTTATTTTTCATGGTAAAAGTGGCATTCTCTTTGGTGATCTGAGTTTCATTGCAAGTTAAGTGACGTTTTAATTAGTGTCTATTGAATGCACCCCTGCCCCATTTATCCACCATTTGTGTATCTGTCCAGTCATCGGTTATTCGGAAGTCCCTTTCAGTAGCCTGACGTTTTGTTCAGTGCTGTGGACATACGGTGAGTTAATATTTTCTCTTCCTCTGATACTTCATGGCTTAATGAGAGGCGTTGGTTAGGGTTAGTATAGTGGAGATTTTGTCTCCTATATTACAGGGATTATAAAATCATGTGTGAAGAGTGACAAATCTAGACCCAAACCGGCCTTTCTAAAGGGGGTTATTTGGGATCATGATTTCTTACCTTGATTTTTGAGGGCCATGATAAAGAATATTCATCTCATACTCTCTCTTATACCCTCATTTTTTTAAATCATAAATTCATTGCAAGCTTAATCTCAAAACCCAATTTGTCATCAGATTGTTGAAATGAGGTTAGCAATGAAGAAATGATACAGCTAAGCTGTCAATCCCCCATGTTTAATTCCTATAGTTAAAATCTGGCATAGTTTTTCTTAAGATTTTAGTTGGGATTTTTTTTCTTTCTGATATTCTTACTCCATGTATCTCAAAATATATTTATATTAAAAATTGGAAACTTGGCAAGTCTTTGGCAAGAAAGCTTTTACCAAGTTTGAAAATTATTTTTTAGAAAAAAAAAATATAAACAGGCAAAAAAATAGTTCAGCCATCTCAGTTTGATAATCTAAACCTTACCTGTAGAAAGGTTTAGGTGTGTATACAAATAAAACTCTAAACTTCACTGAGGGATTAGTAAGTATAAACTTCACAGTTTCAGAGAAAATATTCTAGTTTATGAGTTTAATGTATTTCTGTTATGTGGTATTAACTCTTTTGGAATATTATGGTGGTTTGAAAAAGTTTTAAGTTCTTAATATTGTTTAAACATCTACTTTTGAGGAAATTTATCCTTTCTTTTTCCAGCTAAAATACATATAAAATATTTCATCTGGGCTGAATGCCAGTAAGGCACCGTGCTTAAGTAATAACCCCAATTATCTTGCTAATAAACAGCAGCTAGAAATTGAACTCCTGTTGGCAGATATATAGGATACTTAAAAACTAAGTGGGATTAATTAAACTCTAAAACGAGTCACATTACAAACACATATTAGAACAAATCACTGTAGAAATATTAAGCAATTATCTCATTTTCTTCTCTTTTTAGTTAATAAAGTTTATGTTTTTAAATTATCATGAGAAGATTTCAAAATTAGTGGAGAGCTTACCTGCAAGGATCTTCTGAGGTAGAAATGTCAGATTCCCAGTTGATAAAAGGTGAATGCGACGATAGAAGACTCCATCCCAATGCCAAGGGATATGGCTATGACACTCTCAGAGTGGGTGCAGGCTTTAGGTAAATACCTGTACTGTAGTGTGCCCAGCGAAGAGTCGGTGGGGGGACATAGTCCAGGGCAGTTGAGATGGTTCGGATCAAGCACATAGAAGAGTGAGTTTAGAATTAAGGTATAACGACAGTCCATTTTGTTTGAGGCCACTGTAGAATTTTGTCTGAGGCTGTTGTGTTCATAAGGGAGTCTTAATATCTCAGAACAAATGAAATAGAAAACTTGGGTCTCTATTTTTTTTTCCTCAGCAATATGTAATGAAATGGGAGGAATAAGGAAACCCACCCCACACCATCACAAACAAATCTACACATAAACAATCAAATACAAAAATAACAACAATCACATAAGTGTGGCGTGACTTTATATCATCAGTTTTTTTATAAGGTGACTATTTTAGTCTGTTTGGGGTTCTGGAACAAAATACCACAGACTGAGTGGCTTATGCACAACAGACTTTTATTTCTCATAGTCCTGGATTCTGGAAGTCAGAGGTCAGGTGCCAGCCTGGTCAGGTGATGGCCCTCCGAGGAGTTACAGACTTCCTGTTGTACCCTCAGATGGCAGCATGGACCAGGGAGCTCTGTGGGATCTCCTTCATAGGAGCACTAATTCATTTCATGAGCGCTCCACCCTCATGACTTAAGCACTTCCCAAAGTTCCTCCCATCTAATACCATCGCATGGGGCATTAGGATTTTAACATACGCATTTTTTGAGGGGGACACACACATTTAGACCACAGCAGTGACCCAGGAAGTAAAGGAAACTTCAGGACAGCATTGTGTTGTATTTAGTCATGACACCATATTTTTGCAACTGCATTGATGATTTGACAAAATCCTGAAAATTCTAATAACCTTAAATCTCGAGAGGAGGCAATATTATTTCTCCTCTTTTGTTACTATATCGTGTATTGGGGTTAGTATTAACTGCTGGTGGGGAGAGAAGGATGAACATAGACATCAAGGCGATCTGAATGTTTCTGATGAAGGCCTAAGCTCTTCGGTCGTCACAGCGTTGCTAGTGATGTTGAGTGGGGCTGAGAGCAGTGCGTTCTCTTCTCTGCCAGGCACGGCTGCATTTGGTTACAGCAGATGTGAGAGGGCGTGTAAGTAATAGAAGAGAGAAGAGAGATCTGGTCTTCTCAGAAGAACGCCCAAGGGGCCCAGCGAGCTCTTAACTCTCTGTCCTCGCGATTTGCCCCACACGACAGCGGAGGCAACTATCTGCTGTACCCACTTACCCAATGATAACTCAGGGAAGACAACTAAATGCCAGGTTTCATCTTAGTGCTACTTTGTGGAAAGAAGAAGAACTACATCGTTGCATTGCTGGTTAGGGTTTGTGGCTCTTCCTTCAGAAAACTATTTTACTAATTCTTCCTTCAGAACATTGTGTTATTAGTTACTACAACCAAGTCTTTGGCCTTGCTGCAAGCCCATAATACACCCTTTAACATATTCAGTGTTTTTTATCATTTTAAGTCCCTCACATGTGTTATATTAACATTAAGTACAATAAGTTTTTAAAATCAGTTTAAATACTTGTAATATTGAGATGAACATTGGGGTCTCCACAACAAAGAGTATCACCTGTTTTGGAAAATGTATTCTGTGTTTCTGGGAGTCTATGAATATTTATTCATAAATATTTGTTAGCTTCAGTGTATTGTAAATCCTCATTTATGATTCATATGTTTTGTATTCATCGTGTAATAAATGTAATACAGGTATATGTTAAATTCAATATACAAGGGCTGTCCAGAAAATATCCAGCCATAAATGACTCTATTTTTTTATATTACATGCGGATTCTTTCTGGACAGCCCTCGTATCTTTCATCTGAAATCAGCTACCTGCAGCTCTCATCCAGGAGCTTTGGTTTTATGGATTGCCAATTTAGGAGGAAAAATCTCAGGCTGTTCATGGATTCGTGAATGCCATAAATTTCACCTGGAAGAGCTATTCAAGTGCCTCTGCCTGTGGAGGTAATGGTTGGCCTACTCCTCAGCTCCTACAGTGCTAACTCCTGCGGTCCCCAGGCTACTGTGTTCACAGAGTGGGTCTTTATTGAACATATAAGTAGACCTTGACATGTTGCTGTGGGTGGCCTGTAACACAAAGGCTCTTCCTCAGACTGGACAAAACACAGTTATGAGGAAAGGTGTTACAGAGGTAGGAGATCTTGGAGTTTGATAGGGTAGTAAATCTCTTGGGATGATGTTCATGGGGCTTTCTTATTTGTTTGTATGTATGCATAACTTAGAAATACTACAGGTTTGGTTCCAGACCACCACAGTAAAGCAAGTGCATTTAGGTTTTGCAGTGCATTTAAAAGTTATATTTATACTATACTGTAGTCTATTAAGTGTGCAATAGTATTATGTCTAAGAAACAGTGTGCATACCTTAATTTAAAAAATACTTTATTGTTATAAAATACTAACCATTATCTAAACCTTCAGAGAGTTGCAGTCTTCTTGCTGGTGGAACATTTTGCCTCAATGTTGATGAAATTGTAGTATCTTCAGAGCACCATAAAATAAGGTATGCGTGTAATAACAGAACTCCTTTCTTTTCAAAATTAATTTCAGGTGTACAAAATCACACAGTAATTAGACATTTATACACCTCACAAAGTGATGATACCAGCAAGTCCATTACCCATCTGACAGCATACATAATTATTACAATATTATTGACTGTATGCCCTAAACAGTACTGTATATCCCTGTGACTATTTTTAAAATTATAGTTGACATTTAATATTATTTTGTATTAGTTTCAGGTGTACAGCATAGTGCTTAGACATTTATATAATTTATGAAGTGATCCCCCTGACAAGTATAGTACACATATGACACTATACCTGGTTATTTATAATATTATTGACTACATTCCCCATACTGCATCTTACATCCCTGTGACTTTTGTGTAACTACCAATTTGTACTTCTTAATCCCTTTACCCTTCTCACCCAGCCCCCCAGCCTATATCCCATTTCGCAACCATCATTTTGTTTGCTGTATCCATGGGTCTGTTTCTGTTTTAATTTGTTCATTTATTTTGTTCTTTAGATTCCACATGTAAGTGAGATCATCTGGTATTTGTCTTTCTCAGTCTGACTTATTTCACTTCGCACAATATCCTCTAGGTCTATCTATATTGTCACAAATGGTATGATTTCATTATTTTTATGGCAGAGTAATATTCCATTGTATGTACCATAGTTTTTTTGTCCAATCATACATGATGGGCACTTAAATTACTTTCATAGCTTGGCTATTATAAATTGCACTGAAGTGAACATAGAGGTGCATATATATATATTTTTTAATTGGATTTCTTTGGATAAATACCCAGAAGTGGAATTGCTGGGATATAAGGTAGTTCTATTTTTAATTTTTTGAGGAACCTCCAAGCTGTTTTACATAGTGGCTGTACCAATTTGCCTTCTCACCAGCAGCGCATGAGGGGTCCCTACTCCCCACATCCTGGCCAACATGTTGTTTGAAGATTTGTCGATGTGGCAATTCTGACAGGTTTGAGGTGAAATCTCATTGTGGTTTACTTTGCATTTCTCTGAGGATTAGCAACATTGAACATCTTCTCGTATGTCTGTTGGCCATCAGTATGTTCTCTTTGGAGAAAGGTCTATTCAGGTCCTCTGCCAATTTTTTAATTGGATTGTTTGTTTTTTTGGTATGTGAGTTTTTTAGAAATTTTGGGTATCAACCCTCTGGCTTTTCATCTGCATTTTGTATTCTGGACTGGCAGAATCCTCTCTGGTATTTACGCCTGGTGTTGTGGGGACTCCTCTTCCTGGCTCAGGACCCTGGGCTGGGGATCCCTAGGGCTTCAGGTCTTTAATCTTTAGGGTGGACTTCCGCTGCCTAGGTGTCCTTTCCAGTGCTCATCCCCTACCTGTAGGTTTGGGGTCAGCCCACTTTGTGTGTTTGCCCCTCCTACCAGTTTCAACTTGGCTTCTTTCTTATATCCTTAGTTGTAGAGGTTCCGTTCAGCTAGTCTTCAGATGATTCTTAAGGTTGACTGTTGTATAACTTACTTATAATTTTAATTTGATCATGGGAGGCAGCAGGCATTGTGTTTACCCTACTCGGTTATCTTAGATATTTAAGAGCTTCTTATTTTCTTTTGGGAATACCTCTTCCATCTATCAGTCACATCTATCAGGTCACCACACCATACTGCCCATGGTGATTATTCCTGGGTGTTCAATCCAAGCAATACCATTGAAAACATAGAGAATAGTTGTTATTGTTGTTGTTATTGTTGCTGTTTTTCTGGAATTATTAGACATGCTCAGTCTCTTTACTGAAATCACTATCTGTAAGGATCACTTAAATCTAGGAGGTAGTGAGGATTTAACTTCCTTTGTTACCACTGGGATTGCAAGTATCTGAAGGGGTGAAGATACTTGCAATCCCTGTGGGGAAACAGATTTGAGATAGAGACAATGACAGAGTTGGGTGACATAATTGGAACCCATAGGTCCAAAGTGCCTGAAATTGCCCTTGTTCTCTATTATTTCCATTTAGTGTGTTGGCTCCTTTCAGTTTTCACCATTGTCTGAAATTCAAAAGCTTCACATATACAGAAATGTTTTGTTGCTTCTTCTTGAAACACAGCAGTGTTTTCTTTTCAGGTTTAGATTTTTTTTTTTTACTGTTTGAAAACAGTTTCACATTATAGAATTTGCAATAACAAAATAATTTAAGAAAAATCATAGTTTACCCAGATCCACCTATGTAAGCGTTAGCCAACTTGCTTTATCATCTGTCTGTTCTCTCTCATTTCCTTTTCTCTAATATGTTTATGTGTATGTATATGCTTATATGCAGAAAATACTTATACATGTAAAAATTTTTTTTGAGCTAGTTTAGGGTAAGTTATCTATGCAATTTGGGCCCTTTATCTCTATAGACATCAGTGTGTATTTCCTAAGACTCTTGATACCCTCTTACATCACTCATGTCATGGTACATTTATCAACTTTATAAATTTACATGGATAGCATCCTTTAATCTCGTTTACAGTGCATCTGTCAATTTTGTCAGCTGCCCATTGATGTCCTTTATAGAACCCCCTCCACATTCCTCCCAGAGCCAGTACAGAATCAGGTATTACATTTATTTGCTATGTGTCTTTAGCCTCCTTTAGCCTGAAACATTTCCACAGCCTTTGTTTTTTTTATAACATTGACATTCTGAACAATACAGTTCCCTATTCCTTTTTTGTAATAGTGTATTTCTTGTGTTTTGTTTGTCTGTAGCCTCATGATTAGACTTAGTTTTTACGTCCTCTGCTTGGCCACCACATGGGAGATGCTCTGTCCTTCTCAGGCACAGAGTCTCCATCCGAGATGCCTTGCTGATGATCATTTTGATCCCACAATAAAGGTGATTTCTCCAGTATAGAATTACTATTTTTACCTGTCTTAAATTTAATAGTCTATCTTTGAGGAGACACTTTGAGACCATGAAGATATCCTGCTCCTCATTAACATTTCTCAGTACACTCAGCATCATGTCTGATCTAATCTGTATCATGAAGGTTGCAAACCGACTGTTTTTACCGACTGTTTTTAAGTTGCAGCCCTACCTTCATGTTTACTGCAAGTAAGTAGTATATTTTTTCACTTTTACTTTTTTTAGACAATTGTATATTAATTTGCAGTTGTAAGAAGTAATACAAAGAGATCCCTTTTATCCTTTATACATTTCCTCAGTAACATCTTTCAAAATTATAATAGTTATAGTAGGACGTTGGCATTAATACAATCAAGATACAAAACACTTCCATCACCTTCAGTACCCCTCGTGTTGCCTTTTTACTGCCACACTCACTTTGCTATCATCTCTCCACTCTCCTGAACTCCCCAAATCACTAATCTGTTCTCCATTTCTAGAACTTGGTCATTTCAATAATGTTTTATAAGTGAAATTATATGGTATGTAACCATTTGAGGGTGGTATTTCACATATAATTCATATGGTAAAGCATGATAGTGCTCCATGATGTGGATGTGCCACAGTTCGTTTCACCATTCCCCCATTCAAGGATATTTAGGTTGTTGCCAGTATTTGTATTATTATAAAGAAAGCTACTATTGACATTCATATACAGGTATTTGTGTGAACACAAGTCTTTACTTCTCTTAGATAGATACTTAGGAATACAATTGCTGGGTCATATGGTAGTTGCATGTTTAGTTTCTAATAAATTACCAAACTCTTTTCAGAGTGGCCCTAACATCTTACAGTCCAACCAGTAGTATGTGAGAGATCCAGTTTCTTCACACCCTCACCAACATTTGGTGTGGTCCCTCTTTTTATTGTAGCCATGCTCATGTGTGTGTAGTGCTATCTCATTGTAGTTTTAATTTCCATTTCCCTGATGGCTAATGATGTTGAACATCTTTTCTTGTGCTGATTTCTTATCCTTATATTTTCTCCAACCAAATTCCTCTTTCTTTCTTTTACCTGTTTTCTATTGGAATTGTTTGTCTTTTCCTACTAAATTTTGAGAGTTCTTTATATATTCTAAAAGCTAGTTTTTATTAGATATATAGCTTGTGAATATTTTCTCCTATCTGCAACTCGTATTTTTCATCTTCTACAGAGATTTTACCAGAGTAAAAATATTTTAAATTCGATGAAGTCTAATTTATAAATATTTCCTTTTATGGATCATGCTTTTGATGTCAAATCTAAGAACTCTTTGCTTAGCTCTACATCACCAAAAATTTCTCATATATATTTTATTAAATATTTCATAGCTTTACATTTTAC
This sequence comes from Lyroderma lyra, assembly GCA_004026885.1. Classification (NCBI taxonomy): domain Eukaryota; kingdom Metazoa; phylum Chordata; class Mammalia; order Chiroptera; family Megadermatidae; genus Lyroderma; species Lyroderma lyra. The sequence continues at coordinate 174,066 of PVJL010002168.1, read as the reverse complement.
ATTTAAGTCTGTGATCGATTTTGGTTTACTTTAAAATTTGTTTTATTATGAAAACAATTACATCAAATTTACCATTTTCCCATTTTTGAATATAATTTAGTAGTGTCAACTATATTCACATTGTTTTCAAACAGATTTCTAGAACTTTCCATCTTGCAAATCTGAAAACTCTATACCTATTAAGTAGAAACTCCTCTTTTTCCCCTCCACACAACCCACAGTAATCACCATTCAGTTTCCATAAATTTAAGTAGTTTCGGAACCTCATAGAAATGAAATCATGCAGTATTTTTTTGGTTTTTTTGTAACTAGCTTATTTCACTTGCTATGATGATATCGTTTTGGTTGAATTTTTGTATAGAAGGCAAGACTTAGATCCAAGCCATTCTTACTCGTTTGCGTATGGGTGGCCAATTGAACCTGCACCATTTATTGAAAAGGTGTATTTCATTCATTTAATTGGTTTTGCACCTTTATCAAATATTAGTTGGGCATATTTGTATAGATATATTTCTGAGTTTGGGGTTTTACATTGGATTTTTTTGTAGATACTGTCCTTTCCCATAGGTAACAAAAGGATGGATAGCAAGGCAGTTTGTTCAGGCTGCTTTGTGCTTGCTGTTAAGTTTTAAGATAATAGAAAACTTGTGTTTCTGTTATATTTTCAGCTTCTAGTGGGCTTTCTAATATGTGGTTGAAACTCAATAAATGTTTTTGGAGGAATTATTTATCTTGGAAGTAGATAAGGACAGAGAATTGCAACTCCTAACTGGATTTTTAACTTGATCCCCAGATACTGGTTTGTCGATCTCAAATACCCTTGAAAGGTCATAAACTTAAATTTGTTGTCCTTAAATCGCCTTTATTGAGTGTGTTTCATAATTATTTTAATCTCAAAGGCAAGATTGCTCTCAGAACACAAACCGATTTCTTTTGTTCTGAGAACATTTTAGCAGTTGTCTTTTAAAAAATGTGAAGATAACACACATGTAACCTGCTCTACTAGATAAGAGCAGTATCGTGGGGAAGTTTTCTGGGTACAGCTCTTAGTACCTCATTGCTGGTGCCTCCTGACATGAGGCAGTGGGAGGGAAGAAAGCAGTTGGGTACAATTAGACATGCTGTGTTTAAGCCAATTTCTGTCCTCAAAACCACCTTTTCCATACAATAAGGTAGGAAGTACTGGAGAAATAGTATTTTTTCAGTGAATCTTGCTAGTGAGGTAGGGAAATCCTAATAAAAAGAATAGCAGCCTGAAAAAGTGATTCAAACAAATGTGCTATTAGAAGCAATTAAAATAAATTAAAGTGGTGAGTAAAGATGTGATGCTTTATTTCTTACAATTCCACCCGTGAACATCCGTACTTAAAGACTCATAAAAAGGATGAATGGACTTTCTTTCTACTTTATTAAATCTTTGAGTCATTGGAAAATATCCAGACCCACACTTCTTGGCTCATATCCCATTCATCTGTGAAAGAGGGTGAAAGTAATAGCTCCAAATGTTTCCTATCTTTGTCAGAGTGCTACATCCTGTTGATTGCTTGTTTCCAACAAATGGTTGATGAGCCATAAACTCTGAAGCAGTCCATGCCCTATCTCCTCATCACTTAGAACTACCAGAAACAGATTCATTCTATTTGCTTTTTGTGTTTTTAAACATTAGTTTGTAACCTTAATACCAGCCACTTAGCTCTCAACAAGCTTTTTACTTTGGAGGAAGAAAAATGAACATTTTGCATTTTTAAATTGCATTTAATAATTTAGAAACACACATGGGTTTTTGTTCTTAGAAACTGCAACCAAATCCCCTATCAGTAGATTTGAATATTGAAAACATGGGATAAAAGTTGCTTTGTAATATATAAAAATGCTGATGAAGAGTAATGGAATGCCGTGTGATACAGCTTTGGTTTACAGTTCAAGTAGGGTGGCCTGTTTCTAATCATTACCTGTGAATTATTGATACCCTTAGATCAATGAAATGGTTTCCTTTCATCTAGTTTCAATTTGCACTTTCTTCAAAAAATGCACACTTTATTGGTAAGAATTCTGTTATTTGCCTTCCCTGAAATCTAATGGTTCAAAAATCATGTTAGAAGATGATTCTATTACATTTTGATATTTTAGGAAAATTTTAAAAAGTCTCCTTGGAAGGATAGCCTTTCCCTCCAGTGCAGCAGAATTGCCTCTTTGTATCAGATTCTTTTAGAGTTCTGGTTCTTTAATAAGATTAGCCTTAATCATGGAACGGCCTTTCCCACTTTCCTTGGTCATTTGACATTAGCTGTTCATGTACGGGCGTCTCCATTTCTGTTCCCTCCTTCCTTCCTTCCTTCTTTCCTTCCTTCCTCTCTGTCTTCCTTTCCTCCCTCTCTCATTCTCTCTTTTTTTCTGATGTGACCAAGTTGTTAGGTGACAGTTAATTATCCATGCTTCACTTGAAAAAAACAAAAACAAAAATAAAACAAACCAAAAAAACCTTGAAATCATTTTTGGATATAACCATCCCTTACTTTCATATGTAATCAGTTACCAAACTATGTTGATAGTAGTATTCCTATAAAATCTCATCTGTCTGTTTCGTCTTGTTCTAATTGTGGCTACCATAATTAAACACTTGCAGTACTGTATTTTGCCACCTATAATGCACACTTTTTGCCCAGATTTTGTGAGGGAAAAATAAGGGTGCACATTATACATGGGTAGTACTAATTCTGTATCTATATAAATGTTTCTAATTCTTTTATTTATGTATATATCATCTAGAAATCAATGATACCTGTATGCAAAATAATACCCTGGAATATAAAAATCATTTTTTAAATTAACAAAATTTTTATACATAAAATTTCTTATACCTTATTATCTGTTCTTGTGTTTTTAAATTATTTGTTACATAAAATCTCTTATACCATAATATGTTAAAAAATAAATGCCAAAATTTCTTTATAATACAAAAATCAAGTACCTAAAGATAAATGAAAATTTGAATTAAAAAGTTAAAAGATATTTTTCCCTGATAATTTGGACCAAAAACATGGGTGCACATCATACACAGGAATACATTATACACGACAAAATATGGTAATCACTGTTTCCAATCTGGGCTCTCTCAAGTATTCTTGACTTAGAAACTTAAAAGGTCCAGCTGCTGAAGTTAATGCAGAATGGAACAATGCTGTAATTCCAGAAAAACAAACAAACAAGCCATATTTTTTAGATTTTCAATGGTTTTACTTGAATTGAACACCTAAGATTAATCACCATGGATGTGGCAACCTGATTGGCCAGGCCTCAGTCACATGACCCCCTATGAGCCATGGGGTCAGGTTGTAGGTGTCAATCACATGCAAAAGATATGACTGAGAGATAGAAGAGTGGTTTCCAAAATGAAATAACGTGTTCTGCTATTATATTATATAAAAATAGGCAAATATAAAAACGAGAAAATCCCATGAACATTTTTAAGGTATATACATTGTTTTCTTAGACATACTGCTATTGTATACTGAATAGACTGTAGTATAGTATAAACATACTATTATATGCACTGTGAAACTAAATATTTTGTGTGACTGCTTTATTATACTTGTTTTACTGTGGTGGTCTGGAACCAAACCTGCAATATTTCTAAGCTATACGTGTATACAAGAATAGGCAAACAACAACAACAACAACAAACCAAGAAAGCCCCATGAACATCATCCAAACAGATTTACTACCCTATCAAACTCCAAGATCTCCTACCTCTGTAACACCTTTCCTCATAACTGTGTTTTGTCCAGTCTGAGGAAGAGCCTTTGTGTTACAGGCCACCCACAGCAACATGTCAAGGTCTACTTATATGTTCAATAAAGACCCACTCTGTGAACACAGTAGCCTGGGGACCACAGGAGTTAGCACTGTAGGAGCTGAGGAGTAGGCCAACCATTACCTCCACAGGCAGAGGCACTTGAATAGCTCTTCCAGGTGAAATTTATGGCATTCACGAATCCATGAACAGCCTGAGATTTTTCCTCCTAAATTGGCAATCCATAAAACCAAAGCTCCTGGATGAGAGCTGCAGGTGGTTTATTTCACCTGAAAGGTGTATTGCATTTAACATGTACCTGTATTATATATATCACACATTTCATAATAATGAATATTTGATGAGCATTCAAAATAAATTGAAACAACCAAATATTTATAAATACATGTTCATAGACTCCCAGAAAAATAGAATGCATTTGCTGAGAGAGTTAATATTCTTTGTTGGGGGGATTGCAGTGCTCATGTCAAATCTGCAAGGATATAAACTGATTTAAAAAATAAAACACAGTTTTTTGAAGGTAATGTTCATATAACACTCGTCAGATAAAAAATAATGAAAAAATAATTCTTATAGTATATTATTTGCTGACAGTATCATTGCTAAAGACTTGGTTCTCAGCTAACTAGTAAAATAATTTTCTGAAGGAAAATGTGTGTGTTTTTTTCTTTCCATAAAACAGCACTAAAATAAAACCTGTATCCAAATGCCAGAGTCACATGGTGGTCATCACTGGTTTACAACCATGATTGTCAAAACACGAGATAATGTTTTAAGGCACTGTCCATCCAGAATCAGAGAAACAAAATTATTCCCATTCTAATAAAAATCTCTTCTTGTCCCAGACATTTCATGTGAAAATCACCCAAGCAGCAGATTGTAAGTTGTGAAAACAAACGAAAGTAAAATAAAATAAATAAAAATAAGCAAAACAAAACAAAATGCATTGTTAAAAGCGAGGGCAAATTCTCGCATCTCACAGGTGGGGCCGCGTATGTTCTCTGCCTGGAACCACCAGATTATTTGTATCCTTCCTTTCTCCATTTTCACCACGCCCAGGGGCAACACACAGGAATATTTGTAGAACTGGGGAAGTTTGATAAAAATGGTCAAGCTTTTGGTATCTTTCTAGCCAGTTCCCATATTGGATATCTGGACACTTAGATGTCACCTGCCACTTCTTTCTTGGCAGGATTTCTGAAAGATGGTAATCAGGGTGAAAAGTCAAAGATAGAAGGAGTCCGAGAGCTGTAATTGGGTACAAAGGGAATGATGGGATGAAATATTTCAATTTCACATGTATTTATTTGTCACCTACGTGGTATGTTCCAAGTCCCCTTTTAGCTAAAGGATCAGTTTGCTCAGACAGAAGGTACTGGGCTAATTGATGCAGAAGGGAGTACTGATTACAACAGGATGGTTACTGTCCACACACGGGCTGGTGACTCAAGAGGTGGACGTCAGAAAGACCTCTGCCCAGTAATCAGAGCAGCGGTAATTAGCTTGGCCAAATAAATGGATGGGTTGCCTCTGGGATCTTGATTGGAGAGCAGAGAATACAGGTCAGAAGCTACCATAAGAGGAGAAAAGATGACCAACAAATAAAGACTAGGAGGAGACTTGCAAACCCACATGGATGACAGAGAGTGGACAGGCATGGATGGGCAAGGAGCCATGGACTGATGCAATGGCATATTCAAGTGGTGGAGCTACGTGGCTTGTTCCTGAAACCCACAGTAGTTAGGATTTGTGTGGGCTTCAGCCGCAGGACGGAGTTGAGTTTCAAAATTTGCATCTTGTTTTATTCTCACTGGTGTAATTTTCTGGGAATAAAGTACACAAATTTTTATCAGATTTTCAGAGGGAATCTATTATTAAAAAACAAAAACAAAAACAAGCATTCCTGTTGTAAACCATCTTCTAGCACAAAGCTTTAAAAATGTTTAAGTTATTCTGTACAAGTCTGACTGAATGCCCTGAATAGACAGCTCATCTATGTAAAAGGGTATTTGTCCTAGACCAGAGAACGTTTACAGTATTATCATGTGAGACATTTTAACCATTGTATTTTAACAGTTACTTTCTTTGAAATTTTTTATTTTGTCTATCCAAAATCTCTAGTGAACCCAACTGCTAATCCACAGGGCACTGGCTGAGTCAATGATGCTATATCTGCAATGTGGGAGAGTGTAGAACCATAAAACTAAATAAATCTACCTGGCTTCACATAGAAAAATGCCCAACATTGATTGTTAAATAAAAAAGCAAGTTGTGGAAAGGGTTTAGAGTAGGTATACAATTTTATTGATAAAATATGTATACTCTGATGTATCCATATGTACATATATTTGTATAAAAAGAATGTCTGGAAGGCTGTACCCCAAATTATTAAAGTAGTTACCTCTTAGAAGTAAACATAAACATATTTTTAAAAATTCTTATACATTCAATTACCGAGTGAAATTTTTATTCAGAGAGCATGCCTCACTTTTACATGAAATTTAAACCAAACCAAACCAAACCAAACCATGATATCCAGTGAGTTTTTTGTGATCTATACAAGCAAGTCTAAAACTAATATTCACCGTCTTCATGGTTTGCCTTCTGCCAATATTTTTACCATTATTGCTCACTTTGTTAGGGTAAGGGTGAACTAAGATGACCTCCAAGGTGATTTGCAACTTATATGGTTCACTAACTCAGTTTTAGCCAAAGTGATTTCCACTTCTGAATGTGCCTCCTGTGACTGTGGTGAGCTCTCTGAAGCGCTCCATTCACAGGTGTGAACCTGGCCTCTTTTGAGTCAACCTGTCTGTGTCCCTTCTTCTTCCATCACGTTTTCACATGGCCAGCACTTCTGATAGCAGAGTTTTCTGAACTTCAGGAATTGTGTGCCATTGTCATAGCTGTTGCCAAATTCATGTGCAACTTGTAATATTACATTTTCTTAGGTAGCCCTAAGTTTTCTTTAGTGTTTTTATAAGTATATATTTATACAATAAGCAGTGAAACTAATGGTATGATGAATCAGGTTTGTATTTTCCTAAAAGGCTATTAGGGGAAAAAACTGCTTAAATATATCACATAATAGAGGGGAAATTGTTTTCTGATCTTTGATAGCATCTTAATTACTCTGATACCAATTACAATGTGTGGGGGTTTTTTCCTACACCAAGAAATTCTCTGACACCAGCTAGGTATCCTGTAATTGAGAATAATCCTCAACTCTCACACTTTCTACCTGGGGATAGCATCATATTCCATAGGTTAAGGTCTCAGTCCTGTAAGACTGCCCCCCTTACCACAATTCAAATGCAAGTTCAGGTTTTCACCTGTGCTTCTGACCGACGATGCCCTTCTTGGATTTGATTAATTTGCTAGAGCAGCTCACAGAATTCAGAGAAACATTTTACCTACTAGATCACCGGTTTATAATAAAAAACTATATTGAATAGCAGTGGTGACAAGGCCATCCCTGTCTTGTTCTTGATTTTAGGAGAATTGGCTTCAGCTTTTCCCCATTCAGTATGACGCTAGCTGAGAGTTTGTCCTTTATGGCTTTTATCATGTTGAGATACTTTCCTTCTAGACCCATTTTTTCCTAGTGTTTTGGTCATAAATGGATGTTATATCTTGTTGAAAGCTTTTTCTGCATCAATTGATAAGACCATATGACTGGATAAAGAAGCTGTGGTACATATACACAATGGAATATTACTCACCTATAAGAAAAGATGAAATATTGCCATTTGCGACAAAATGGATGGACCTGGAGATCATCATGCTTAGTGAAATAAGCCAGACAGAAAAAACAAAGAACTGTATGACTTCACTCATATGCGGAATATAAAACTGAAAGCAACAAAGAAAAAACAAACAAACCAAAAACCCATGGGCACAGTCAATAATTTAATGTTTATTCGGGGACAAGTGGGAAGAGGATGGCGGAAGAGGAAGGGGGCGGGAGAGGAGGGGGGAAGCTAAATATAAGGTGACGGAGAGAGAACTCACACTGGGTGGTGAACTTATTATACAACAAGGTGACAATGCACTATAGAATTGTATGCCTGAGACCTATGTAGTCCTTGCTAACAGATGTCACCCCAGTAAGTCTAACAATACAAAATAATAAAAGAAAAAACCAGCTGTAACTAAGGAACAGCCAGATGGAAGATGTGAATGGACGCAAGGTATGTGGAAAGGACACAGACCTTCCGCGCTCTCTGGGTGTACGACTTTTGAACCTCCTGTGTTAACCAACCCGGAAGCTCTCTGAATCCCAGTTTTTGAGTTTTGATGGAGGCTTTATTACATAGGCAGGGTTGGTTAAATCATTAGTCATTGACAACTGATTGAACCTCCTGCCTCTCTCTTCTTCCCAGAGGTGTGGGGCAGGGGGAACCAGGTGGGACTGAAAGTTCCAACTCTCGCTTAGGTGCTTTCTAGAAAGTCACCTCATGAACATAAACTCAGACGTGATGCAAAGAGGCTCATTACGAATATCAAGAAACTGCTTTGACTCTTATCACTTAGGAAATCCCAAGGGTTTTAGAAGCTCTGTATGAAAAGCTGGGATGAAAATACATATTTGTATTATAAATACATATTTTTATTATAAATCATAGTGTCAACATATTCTTTTGCATAGATGAGTTGTCTGCTTTGAACATATAGCCTGCATAAAATAGCTTTAAAATGGTTATCTTAACTATCTTTAAAAAAATGTCCTTTACCCTATGTTAGTTTCTAAGTGCCTAAGGCCAATGGCACATTTAAAAAATTTCTTCCATATAAATCTACTGACAGCTCTTCAACTTACTTAATCTTTGTATGCCTCAGTCTTTCATCTGGTCATAATAGTAGTTTCTACCTGATGGAATTATTAGGAGATTATATGAAAATGATATTTAAATGTGCATAGAATAGTGTTTGGCTCATACTAGTAATATTTGATTCAGTACTCATCTGAGAGTTTAGTAAAAAACCATTCAGTACGTAATCATGTAGTACGTAAAACAGTGTCTGACACACAGTGAGTATTCAGATATTATCAGTGATGATGACGATGTTATGATGATGATGATGATGATGATGATGATGATTACTACTAACTCTAGAAAGGGAATATTAAAGATTTGGAGAAATGAGCACAAGTAAGCTGAAACCCAACCCACTTTTGCTTATCAAACTAAGCCTTTGGGGCGGGCTGTGCTACCCCTTATTAGGAACACATTTTATTATTTTTCAGCTGAGAGAGTGCTGCTCCTTGAACTTTGTTCACCCAAAGAAAACCTTTTCATTACATTTACAATGAATTGTGTAAATTAATTTGTCCTTAGAAACACAGTATCTGAAAGCTACAAAAACCTGTTTGAGGAATGATTTAGGGAATTTTTTTTCCCATTTCACAAAAGTATCTAGGCGCTCTTTACTCTCTTCTGTCTCAGGGTAGCTTTGTAGTTCAAGCCTAACTGCAGAACTTTCCTGTAAGACATTTTGCCTTCTGAGTTTTGGTTTCTAAAGACTGAGATTTCTAAAAAGATGATAGTAAGTGTCTATGTTGAGGGTTAGGGTTTGGGAGAGTACACATTTAGAAAATGACTGGATTTTGGAGGGGACCAGAACTAGTTTTGGAGGTAAGTATCTAGATGATCTCAGTCGCAGCATACATTCCCATGTGCATACATGGCATGAATCAAATAGCTGTTGGGATTATAGGCTTGTGTAATGAGGATGCCAACTATGGCCATAACAGACGGCAATATGAAGCTGTTTCTCTGTAAATGTCCTAAATTGTGGAGAAATATGAAAGTGATATACCCAATAATGGCAAAGATGGGCATTTTCTGCCAGCCCAATGGGTTTTTGAAGCTGCGACTTGAATATAATTTGAGTAAATGAAATTAAATATTAAATAAAAATGGATAATTCTTACATACACTGTAAAACTGAATTTATAGGGCTTAACCAGAGAAATTGGGTGCTTTTATAGGCTTGGTTTGTCCCTGTCACACTGGGATATGAACCTCCTAATGATTCAAAAGGATAATTTAATATTTAATAATCTGAGCTCCAGGATCCACCACTTGTCTTATAGCCACTCTTTGGAGGAAATATGAATGGATTTTTACTAATCTTCATTCAAGGATGAGTCTTAAAAAGTTCTAGAAACATAAACAGTACGAACTTCACTGAGAATAGTGCAGAACAAACATACTAACTAGTAAACCAGAAGTAATCTGAGTGAATGTGCTCATTTTGAACTAAAAATTCTAAACTCATTAATGGATGGTAGAAGAGCAAATGAAACATCTAGTCACCATGGGCTCCCTAATGAAGCATAAACCTTAGCTTTGTTGCAAGGATGAAATAAAACTATTCTTCCTTAGTGAGAGCAGCAGACCAGAGGTGTTTAATCATCTCTTCCAAGTGTAAAATCACTGATTGTAAAATCACCTCATCAGCCTTATAGAAGTGAGGATCATTTACACAAACTTAAAGTCACCCTTGACAAACAGGCTCTTTGTTGATTTCATTAAATGCCAGACTTTACTCATGTAGCTCACCTCGGGGTACACACACATTTCATTTCCATGAGTATTCTGGGGGGGCAGTCTCAGCCATTTGCCAATATCCCAGTGAACATCCACATAATAAAATGCAATCACCATGGCACATGGTCTGAAAAATAACCCATCCAGTGTTTAATGTGTTTAATGAGTGGACATTAGCGTGCTCTTAAAAATACTAATAGCAAGTTTAATTACTGTTCATTTTAGTGTAGATGGTAGGTATCCAAAACCTAACCTCTTACTAAATTAATTTTAGCAAAAGTAGAAAATAATAAATAAAATAATGATTGTAATTGTGAGTTACCTCCAAAAGTTAGCCATAATATTGTAACATTAACTCTGAAAAGAAACACTTTTTTTTTTTTTCAGATTATAGTTTTTTAGAGAGACCCTCTTTCCCTATCCTGACTTTCAATCCAGGATTCTCTTCAAATTAATTTGGATTGTTTTATTTTAAAAGTAGTTAAATGTTCTGGACCTAGTTCGTGTGTGTGTGTGTGTGTGTGTGTGTGTGGTGTGTGTGTGTGTGTGTGTGTGTGTGTGTGTGTTGGGGGAGGGTGCTTCCCATAGCACCAAGCAATTCTCAAACACAATCTGGGTGTTCTACAATTCAACTCAACTGTGACCCTTTCTACCTGGAGATAGTGTCAGATCCCCAGGTTAAGCGTTGTTGATGTAGGAACATCCAAACCAATAGAAAATTTTGTACGAGTTTACTTGAGGCAAACTGAGGACATGCCCAGAAGCAAGAGCCTCACAATGCTCCAAAGAATGGCAGTTTTTGTTGTTCTTTTTATATATTTCAAATAAAAGGGAACTTGAGAAATATTGCATGAAATCCATTGGTGGTAGATTAACAAGGTTGAGAAAACAAAGCAGGGAAGTCTCTATTATAGGATGAACAGTAAAATGGAGAGCTATACTTCTTTTACGTTGGTGGGCACAATATAGTTAATATTATCATTTACATGATATGAATGGGATGTAGGCAACAAGGTCATGTACTCCCTTAAGGGTGGTTATGCCCCTAGGGATCTGAAAAAAGAGGATTATTCTGACATTTCAAAGGTGTATTAACCTAGATGCACAGGAACAATGGGCAGAGCTGGCTAAAATACCTCTTAGTATAAAAGCTGTAGACCTGGGGCGTGACTACCTACCATGAGCTGCCTCGTTGGAATCTATGATCAGATCACCCTGTGAGGTTACTTTTGTTCACTGAGCTGTCAGATTTATTACATAGCCCCTGTTTCATTCACAGGTTTCAGTCCTATAAGACTGCCACCCCCCCACCCCCCACCCCCCCAACACTTCAGATGCTAGTCTCAAGTCTGGGTTGTCATCTGTGCTTCTGACTCACTGGCTGTAAATCATAAGTTCCCAGGACTCCCTCCTTGAGTCCCTGTAATTTGCTGGAGTGGCTCACAAAACTCAGAGAAACCTTACTTACTAGGTTACTAGTTTATGATGAAAGACCCTAGCACAGGAATAGCCAGAGGGAAGCCGTGCATAAGACAAGGCATGGGGAAAGGGTGCAGAGCTTCCCTGCCCTTTCCCCAACCCAGAAGCTCTCCAAACCCTGTCCATTGGAGAGGAAGTAGTTGTGATAGCCTGGCAGAACCTCAGTCTAGAGTCCATTGCTCCATCTGTGTCAGGTTTTCTTCTTCAGGTATCTACAAACTATTCCATTCTTTACAGCTGAATCCTGAATAAGACCATGTTAGTACCTACTTTGTAGATGACAATCTTTTTTGTGGTTAAGTGGGATACTTGCATATGGATTCCTTAGCCAAATGCCTGGCACAGTGTAGGTAATAAAATACTAGTTTCTCTTTTTCCCTGTCATGATGCCTAGGGAAGTTCAATGTGAAAATGCCTGATAGGAAAATTAAATCACCTTAGTAGACTTTTTAGTTACAGAGTGACTCTGTATGACTCAAGGCAGAAGGATGTAGAGACAGTGTGTCATAATGGTCAGGGCAGAGAACAGTGAATGCTATTTAGCATAGAATGATCTAGGTTCAACTCTCAGAACTTCTTATTGTTTGGTCTTTAGAAAAGTTTTCTGGGATTTATTTGTTCCATCTATAATGGGAGGCAGACTGGGTTATCTCAGATGTTCCTCAAGTTTTTAAAATTCTGAGGCTCATATTCTAGCTTCATTTTCTTTTAATTTTTAATTATGATTTGAAACAGCAGCAAAGATCACTTCTTTAGATGCTATATTGTTTAGAGGGTATGGAGGCAAATGATAGAAGAGATTTTTAAAAAAAGACTTGCCTAATGCTTTCAGTCATAAAGACTTAAGCAATGCAAGGAAGATAAACATAGAGGTGAGAATGGTACATTTGGTGCATTTTGGGGTTAAAGGAGAGTTCTCTTAGATCCTATCAGGGGGATTTTTCATGGTTTACAACTGGCTATTGTTCTAAAAATATGAACCTTGAAAGTTTATTGTGATTTTTGTTTTTTATAATTAGAAACCTTGATTACAGTGCTACAGTTTAGAAAAGGTTCTCTGAGGGACTGAGAAATGTAGGAGATAATAGAATTATTTAAAGGTGTAAGAAGTAGATACAATCTCTGACAGAGAAAAGGAGATTTCACAAAAACAAAATAGAAAAAGATAGCTACTCAACTTTTTATAAATGCATCTAGCTAAAAGGGAAAAATCAGTAGAGAAGAAGAATTTATCTCTTTGTTTTATGGCTGATTGAAATCTTGATTTCTGGATGTCAGAAAAGATGAAAAATGTCATGTATTTTTTTTTCTCTCTCAAAAATGTTTTTAAAATCTATAAGAAAATCAAGGCTGCCTTTTAGCTATTAAAATTGAATTTTTAAAAATGACATGGGTTCAGATTTGGATTGACATTATTGACTAGTTACTTTTTAAAAATACAAGTGATAGCAGTATTTGTGTTTGATCAGGCCCATTTGATTGCAGTGAGGAAACATTCAGTCAGATTATTTCAGGGAACAAACGTTTTGTCATTGTTATCATGGACATACGGACTTTGACTGGGACTGGAAGCTTAGGCCTGGAGATAGGATTTCCGGGCCGCTCTGAGTCTTTGTTTCTTTGTGTCCATCTAGTCTGCTCCCCGTTCCAACCTACAGAACTTGTCTGCTTACTCTGGTTTCCAACATCTTTATTTCCCAACTTGCCCATTTGCATTCTTGACTTTGTTTGGATTATTTTTGTACCCTTTCTACAGCACACACATTTTCTCTAACTTGCGTTGAAATCTCATCTATAACAGAGGAACCCTTGCCTCTGTTGGGAAAGGGAAGCTTTCTCCTCTCCTCTCCTCAGAGCAGCTCCTTCATTTGGGGCTACGTGACTAACATGATGGGGGCCTGGGCTGCCGAGCACTTACTGCTCCTTCTAACTCCCATTCTCTTGCTCTCTCTGTTTCTCAGTAGTTTCAGTTCATTGAGAAAGAAAGAAATCTTGATTTTTTAACTCCAAACTCTATTCTGGTTTTACTAAAATTTTCCTTTTGGTTTCTGTGTATGTTGGTTTCTTGGTTCAAGATCCAAAGGGCAGTAATTCTCACCAGGGCAATTTCATAGGCAGTGCACGTTTGTCAATGTCTTTACACATTTTTAATCACCAGGACTGGGAAGGAAATTCTGTAGGCTTCTAGTCAGAGTCCAGGGATGTTGCTAAATACCATACAATGCACAGGAAAACAATCCACATTAAGAAAAAAAAATTACGTGAATCAAAATGTCAGTAGTGCTGAAGTTGATAAATGCTGCCACAGGGATAGTGAAAGGTTAAATTATTGAGTTGAATTATTGCTTTGATTTAATGATCTAATCTCCCAGTTACATCCTACCAGATTCCCAGGAAAAGATCCAGTTGGTGAAGCCTGTTTTTACACTAACCTCCACAGAGCATAGACTTTTGCCAACCTATGGCTTCCAATTCCTTCGCCCGGTCCAAACAGGTATGTCCCAGCAGGGTGTCAGCTGAAATGGATAAAACACGGGCGTATGAACACTCATCTCTTCCAAAGGCAGAGCCGTTTTTAGAAGGGGGCATGCTTGGGCAGGAATCCTAAAACATCTTTAGAATACAAATAAAATATAACTACCTCAATATTTGATGACTTTTTATTGATGACAAAAACACAAGTGGGTCCTATCATGTATATTTTATAAGGTGATATGATTCACAAATATTGGTTTGGATAGTTGTCATATTTGTGAGATCTCTTAAATTTTATTAGCTCTGAGGAAAAGGAAAAAAAAAAAAAACACAAATGCCATATTAGATTAATTTGTGTTTCCTGTCCCTTAGGTACCCTGAGGATCTATGATGCTTATTTCCAGGAACTTTGTGTAAGCTTTTTCTGTTTTCCCAGAAACAAACCTCATAACAGAAATGCAGAGGCAAGGCAGGGCAGACATCTGGGATGCTGATGTTCTAGCCATTTCCCAGGGAGCGAGGAGGAGTTTCCTCCCCAGATACTCTTACACCTTTAAGGGAACTGGGGTGTTTCACTCCTCCACAACTTGCTGGGGATTGGACCCTGAGTAATATAGTAATTAAAATGAATGATGAGCTGGAGTTTGGTACTGTTGGTTGGGAAGCACTTGCTAATTGTAGCTCTGGTTTCCCTTGTGACATGATTAGGCAGAGAGGACCCCTTCGCTGAGGAGACGGATATCATGGTGCCTGTCCTCAGGTATGCACAAGAGCCCAAGGCATGAATTTGGAAAGGATCACCTCAGAGTCGTTAAAAGAAAAAATTTCCACAGTTGACTGATGTAGCAGTCTTTTATTTCAGTGATTCACGAATTGGCTTGTGTTATGGACAGTGGATTGAAGGGAAGCAAGAGGGAACATTGGAAACTAGGGAAGGGTAATCCAGTAAACCAACGGTTATTATAATGTTTAAAGTGTGGCTGGAGTAGTGGAAACGGAGAGCAGATCAGCAGGGCCTTGAACCACATTGCAACTCTTTGGAAGTTGTAGGTAACTGACAGACTTACACATTCTTCTCTATCCAGTAATGATTTTAATTAATTTTCTCTGTCCTGTGGAAAAAGAAACAGTTTTTCCTCATTTACAAGTCACCTCCACATTTCTTTACTCCATATGATTTTTTTGCTCTTTCGACTTTTTCTTTGAATACTTAGAATGCTGTACGGTTCCTTCAGAGTATAGGAGTCAAATAAAATCTTTAATATGTGCTCGTTTTTAAATCTGTATAAGAATCATGGTTTTATCTTGTCCAGAAAATTATCTTTTAACACACATCTCACCAGTGGCTCATACTGCTGTCGTGGTCACATGCCTTTCCATGCTTTTTTCACAGGAACCTCTGTCCAGTTTTGTCTCCCAAATCCTGTATTTACTAATGCGGCTTTAACACATTTCATTTCACATGATGCCAATTTTGCCACAAAATTCTGGCCTCTCATGTAAAACAGCTAGAATCAATTTTGTTAATACAACAACAAATTCAAACGTCAAATGATTCACATATCTCAGCATCAAGAACATTGTATCTTCCAGGTGGAAGGGAACATGTCTTAGCTGTTCTAATCATCCACCTTTGAGCTTCTACAAGTCTTTTCATAAAATTTCAGTCTCTGATGCACAACAGAATTAGTGTGTCAATAAAGAAAAATATTAATGAGTGTTTGCAAGCAAATTTGTCTGTTGCCTCTGTTCTCAGAAGCGTATACTTCAGTGACTAAGGTTCTGGGAGATTGTAACTCATTATTTTTTATAGAAAACCTACTTAAAGCAAGATTCTAAACCAATCTTTTAAAAGTGATGAATTACTTCTGACTCATAAATTAGAATGGTTCATTTTGTGTCTTGTCAAGTAAGAAGAAAACAGACTTTACTGACAAGGAGAAAGAAACATGATGTCTTTGGCAAAAGTACAGTTTAAATATTTAGAAAATTGTGATTCATAACTCCAAAGGTAATGTTCTAATGCCATGTCCTGTCCAGGGTCAGGGAAAGCCCTTTTTCTAAACATATAACATTAATTGATTGTAGTTATTAAGTTATTAAGATTTAAAATATTAAATCATGAACATTAAATAAGGCACAATTAATTTACAAAGACTAAATCTACCATTTATTTTATAATACCTTTTAAAAATATTATACCAAGCTGGGAATATTTTAATAGATGTATTAATACCTTGTGAATCAGTTTTTGAATGTGAAATGTGACTAATTTAGAGGAATTATAGATTAAGACAATTTTTACTGCACAATGGGACTTACAAAGGGCACAGATTTGGTAATAATATGTCTAACGTACTTAATGGCATCTATTAGAACTTGTGAGAAGAATCAGTGATCAATTTTTTGCTCTGACATTATGACAGTGACAACTCAGCTCTTACACAGAACTTGTGTATGATGGTGAATGGCGATCAAAAAAGAAGTATTTGATGCTTCATAGTTCGAGGACTTAAGTAGCTGGGTAGACGCCGTTGTCCTTACCTGAAATAGGGAAGACTTGGGGTGAGAGAGGAGGTCTTTGGGACTGGGTGAGAATAAATGGTTCTGTTTTTAATACTTTGCTTTTAGAATTCACATTTGTCTTAGATGCATTCTTACTTGCATGTGGTAGGTACATGGTGACTATAGTCTCCCTTGAACTTGAACCTTTATTTCTACCCTGTTAGTCTCAGGTTGTAGTTGTTTAGCAGTCATGAATAGGAAAAACAAATGTATTCAATGGAAAACTATGCATCTTTCTTAGGTTACCATCTGCAAAATGCTTATTTAAAAAATTTTAGCTGAACCTGCTTTTTCATAATGGGTTGATATTTTTGGTTCATTTTAAGTGATTCTAAAACAAAATATTTCATTTGTCATTGAGTGGTTATGTAGTAGACTTGAGATGTGAGGGCTGTACTAACAAGGCCTCTCATATGTTTCCTCGTCTGTGAAAGAGCAAGTGTTTAGTTTATGGAAACATGGGACTGCCTCTCCTCTTTATATTGGATTACAACTTGTATTTACTTTATACTCTCTTCAAATAAAGCACTAAGCAATAAGTGTGCGTTTTCATACTTCCATAAGTTCTTTGCTTGAAAGAGAAATCCCTTGTAATATTATCCATTTTTAGCTCCAAAACTACACTATCTACACTGATTACAGGTAGGTAGCATAGATATCTGTGTCTTATGAAGGAGCGTGCGTCTTGCAGTATACAGTTCCAAGGTCAGAAGGAAAGAGGTGGGACCTCATTCTTAATAGTTCTCAAAAACCCATGATGATAAAGAATCACAACTCTTATCACAGTTGGTATCCTAGGAGGCAGATTTGTCCTTGTTTTGTATGAGAAGTATTTTAAAAGGAAGCAAACATGATTTATAACTAGAGAGAGGTTTTTCAACGGAATTCTGTAAAACTTCCACGTTCTTTACCTTTGGGACAATCTTCTGGAAGGGTGAATCCACATCAAATCAGATACGCTTATTCCTTGAGGTAGAAAAGTCATGTTTGGTCAGTCCTATTTGCTTCCTATGAGGAAAAACTAAATCATTGCTTGGAGTGCCCAGAGATTTTCAGTCTCAAATGTTTGTTTTATGGATAATTTCTCATAATTAAAGATCACACTGGGTGATGTCTGGTTTATGCATCTATTTTAATAATCTCTACCATACTTATTTTTTAAAGCTAAATTGACTAACATAGCAAAGGTTTTATATTTGAAGGATTTGGGGGGAAAGATGAATAACAAATTTTTGCATTGTTTTTCTATTGGCATTATTTTGGGTATATGTGGTTAGTTTGATAATTAGAATCAAAATGTACTAAAGTTGGTCTGTAAATCTAAAATACTCAATGATTTTGACTTTTCTAAATTTATAAAATATCTAATGAATATATTCAGAAATGATTTTAATCTTCATAGCAATGAAGTGGCCAAGGGTTAATTTTAGCAATGAGAAAATTAGACAGTTATGTCGAGAGAGTATTGAAGACATGGAATACCACTTTTTCCTTCTAGATGAGTGTAGGTTCAACCAGTTCATGTTAGCATTTGAGACAGAGATAAAGAAGATCAAAGAATATTATCAAATGTTTATGTACCTCATCTTTAACCCTACCAGACCTGAGGCCCTGAACCTAACTGTCCCCTATACCTGGGCTCCTGAGCATTAAAGAGAAAGAACCAACATGATATAGAAAAATGTTAGTTACGTGCAAACAAGTGGTTAGAATAAGATGGAACTTGGGGTCACTGTTCTCACGTACGAGGCAAAGTACCGAAAATCAGGTCCAGCGGCCTAGCGGCAGGTTCGGAAATGACCGGAAAACTGGTCCGGCAGTCTGGTAGGGTTAAATTTCAACTGGATTGATAAAAACCATGTTCCTCTTAATAACTTCTCAACTGGCTACACTAGGAGATTTTGGAATAATCCATTGTATTGTAGGCACAGTTCTTTTTCAGAGTATCTTAAATCCAGACTTCTTCACTTATCACACCCTGACTTTTCAGATCTTATAACCACATATTTTACAAATTTTTTGGATAGAGGGAAGTAGGAAGTGTCTTTTACCAATATTTACCTTAATACTCTCTCCATCCGAACTGATACTGATAGCAAAATCATTTATTTTTAAAGTACTTTTTTAATCTTTAAAAAGGAGTGTCAATATGATTTTGCTATTATCTGAAGAAGAAAAAATATTATTTTTGACATTATTATCAAATTTGAATTTAGAGAACTGGTTAGCAACATTCAGAAATGAATTCTGTAATTAAAAAATACCTTTTTAAAACCATAGTAAAATTTGGGGGGCTGGGATTTATTGTTAGAATTCCATACATACGTATTAGTGTACCATGTTTTTCTACTCAGGTTTAGGAAAATTAATTTCTACTTTCTACTTCTGTAATAGGAGCAAGTACTGTAAATACTCCTTTAACTGTGATGGCACATTGCAAGTCCCAAGGTATGAGAGGAAAATAAAGTTCAAATGTAGGCATATTTTTTCAAAAGTAGTATTTCCAAAGCAATAATAATAAATACAATAAATAATAATAAGGAATGGGTGGTCAGACAAGAGTGTGATAACCATGAAGCAATTACAAAATGATTTTTTGGTAAATAAAATGTATGAAAATGATACTTGAAGTATGAGAAATGGTATGTGAAAACACAAAATCCTTAAGTGTTCATTGATGATGACAGCCCTCTTCATAACTTAACGATTTTTAAAAATTCTTGTTTTAAAATACTTATGTGCACCAAAAATACCAGTTTCGTATTTTATCACTATTAAAAAAAAAAAAAAAAAAAAAGCATTTCTACTCCTTTTCCTTTGGGTTGTCATTTGTCCAGGAGCAGAAACTGTGACAAAGTATCCAATTCCACCAAACCGAAGCTCGTCCACTGTTCTCTATTCAATCGCAGGCACAATTCATCTATAAAGTGTTCTCACTGTGTGTTTCATGTAGAGAAAGAAACTAATATGTCCTAAACGTGCTGTAGTTATTTTCCATTTCTTCTTGTTTCTGCAGCAATAAAAGAGAAAGAGAGTTAAACATTTATTTACTTGTCAGACTGGACAAAATTCCTCAAAAAGAAAAATTATATGCTACCTTAAACCAGTTTAGCAATTTTAGCAATCTAAAAGGAAAAAAAAAAGATTGATTTCTGTTTAGCCACTTTATTCTTTTTATTCTGTGGCTAATACTGCCTTTTTTTTTCCTAGACAGTTCCCTCTCTCAAAATTAAGGGGTTATTATAGAACCATTTTGTAGTGTTTGTCAAAAAAACTGAAGTTCTCTAGGGGGACTGGCTATTTCTGTACTTGAACTATTAATATGTAAGTTCTGGCTATGTCTGGAGGTAATAAGTAAGATCATTGGTACATTCTGTTTAAGTAATTTTTATTGAGTTGATCTCCTTAAGCCTGTAAGATGCACCTACAAAGAATATGTAAATGGATAATTCACTCAATAAGCCAGACAGAGGAGAGAGAACTATCATTTTTGGGCATTTATAAGGTATAACATTGTGTTTAGTTTTAAAAATTTATTATTATACATCGTGTGGAGAGTAACACCCTAATTCTAGGCAGAACAAAGAAAAGGCACTTGGCTTCCCTCTCAAAGTATTTATTTCTCTGATGTGGAGAATAACTAAATCAAAAGCAAATCAAAATTTGGACATTGGGTACAATATCTTTCATAGCCAGTAATAGTGATGAGACTTTCCAAAGAAGGAGTTTTCTAGTCCTTGTGCCTATAGGAAAGTGTCCTCTTCTGCAATTTGCATTTTTAAGTATTTTCAATATTCTGTGGAATGTGGATTCCTGGTGTGATCAAATATCAGGCCTTATTAATCAATCTATTTCTTACAGATTGTGATTGCAAACACAACACATCTGTAACTAAGTCAACAGTGTTCTGATTAAATTATGTTGACTATTTTCCCTTTTACACTTGGAAGGTGAAGACTCAGGTTTATGGGAGTATCTGAATTTTAGATCACCATTATCCAAACTAGTATTACCAAACTGACTCTGGAACAGAATTAGGCATTGCTTTCTAATGTAGAATTTCAAATGCCAAACTGTATTATCTGAATATATCAATTTTCTTCTTTGAGGCAAGGAATAACAAATAATTTAAGTTTTCACATAAATGGTGTTAATTCTCTAGTCAGGAGTAGACAAACTATAATCTATGAATGAAATCAAGGCTGCAGCCTATTTTCCTATAACCTGTAAGATATGAATGGTTTTCACATTTTTACAGGGTAGTTAAAAAACACGCCAAAAACCCTGAAAATAAAAATAATATGTATTGGAGACTTTATGACCTGCCACACCTAAAACATTTACTATCTGGCCATTTAAGAAAAAGTTTGGCTGACCTCTGCTCCATCAGAAGGTATTTATACCCCCAAACATACCAAGTATGCCTCTTTGGTAAGTCTCTGATTTTTATTTAGCTCTTACATTTCTGCTTCAGGCTTGCAACCTATTACTCCTTTCTTGTTTTTGAGTTCTTTCTTTTGAGTTCATGCACATAATTACATTCTTCTACAGTATAAATTAGGAGTGCTTTAAAATGACATGTGCCATGGGCACTAGAGAGGAGCGTGCTGTCACGTATGTATGCAATCAAACGAATTTAAAGGTCACTTACCTGCCCTTCATTTTTCATTTGTCTATGTTTGTTAACTTAGTAATCTTTCTGATTTATTTTATTCATTTGAGCCAGCAGATGTTAAACTATTTATGTGTACACTGGGTAAGATGCAGCCTCTGATCTCATATGTTTGTAGTTTGGGAAGAAGACAGAAAATTAAATAGGCATTACAACAGGGATCCTACCTATTGCATGACTGCATAACTTAGAATAGGTCATACTCATACTCATAGTAGAGAGACAAAACCAAACGGTGAATATTAGGAAGGGATTTGGGAGACTGATACTCTGCATTCTGAAGGCCTGCTTGAAATTGTCCAAATGTAGGTGAAATACAGGGAGGGGAAGCAGCTTATGGAGTGGTCGCTTCCGGAGGAAATGCAATGTAGGATCTGATTGGAAAGCTGGTCGTTTATACTCAAATTTCTAGCTTCATGGAGCCTTAAAGGGACACTGTGATTATTGCTCCAACATTTTCAAGGAAAATTAAATAACTTTGTAGTGGTTTTAGCTTCTTGTCTCTTTCAAAAAAGAGAGAAAGAGGGTGGCAAACATTTATTGTCATGACAGCACATGTTTCTACCTTTTGAGAAGCTCCTTTAACTAGAAAGCGGTTGTCCTGTCTGGAAGTCGGGCTCAGCAGCAGGGTCATTGTGAACTTAGAAGCAATGTCAGTTCTCTCCCCTCAGGCCTGCAGGTCTTAACAGCCGTGTGGGGCGCTTCAGCGGGAGACCCGCACACCAACAAGTGGAAGTTTGTTTCATTGTTTTTTGTAGGTACAACTGAGTTAACTTGGAAATTAAAGCTAAATATTTTATTCAGTTTGTTTACCCTAGCTGTGCTCTCCTATTCAGTAGCCACTTGCTACATATGACTAAATTAAATTAAATTAAATTGAATTGAAATAAATTAAATTGAAAACTCAGTTTTTTAATCACAGCAGCTACTTTTCAAATGCTCAATAGCTACATGTGCCTAGTGGCTACTGTATTGGACAGTGGAGATATAGGACATTTCCATTATGAGACTATTCTGTTGGCAAGAACCAATGATTACATTAATCACAGTGAAATCATATCTATTAAGTTACTTCTCTAAATAGCAGTTTTTGTAAATGTACTTTAAAGATAAGTCTTTGAATTTGAGAGTTCTTGTCTTAGTTAAATATGAACTTTTCCTAAGTTTTGTTTTTCAAATATGATCACATTATGCAAAGCAGTTGCAACTGTATTTGTTTCTCAGTATTCAGATTTTAAATGTTTTTATTGAACTTAATGTAAATTCAGGGAAGTGCATATAGCTCAGTAAAGTATCCAAATACACTCATGGACCTTCACCAAGGTCAAGAAATAAAATATCTTTTATTATAATAATTTTATTTACTGATAAATAAATCATCTGGCGACACTCTTATTCATTGAGAAAAAAAATTAAATCCATACCTTTCAAATATAGAAACATCAATTGCATGTAGGTTAAACACCTAATTATGGAAAGCAAACACTAAAAATCTACAAATGAAATGTTGATATATTGCTCTACATTTAAAAAAACTCAACAAATAACACTACAAACACACAAATTGTATATACTTGTAATACATATAAATAACATAGGATCCATATTTCAATGTTATAAAGCATTCCTACACATTTACACAAAAAAAGCACAATAATTAATAGGAAAATGGACAGAGGATTCATAGTAGCAGTACCAGACTGGACCAATGATAAGTAATTGAGAAGATGCTCAACTTCACTAGAAAGAGGTGACATGTGTGAACTAAGGAGATAATGTTTCACACCTCTGAGACTGGCCACATATTTTAAATTTTTATAATACCAAGCTTGGTAACAATGGGAAATCTAGAAAGGGAAATCCTTAGACCCTGTTGTCATCTTTGTAGCTTGCTGTGTAATATCTAGTAATTAAAATTATACACATTTTCAACCCAAGCAATCCTACCACTAGCTATGATTAAAGAAAAACTTCGTAGTATATGAGCAAGGAAACATATACAGACTTAATTATGGAATTATTTGCATTTAAAAAATTAAACACAGTACATATTTTTATTAAAAGATCTATTACTTGTTCTTTCAATTATATATTTGTTATTTGGTTTACATAGTGGGCATATTTAATCACTTTAAACCTCAAGACTATCTCATGTAAATGAAATAGAACCAACAATGTGGGCCTGTTTAAGTTACAAAGAAAAAACATCACTATCTATGAAACCGGTGTCTTGCACAACCCAGCAGGTCGTAGGAGGTAGTCGTGGGAAGGGGCCGCCCTGGGCTGGGGGTCTGATGTTCTTTCTGGGGAAGCAAAGGAAAAAAGGTGCTTTCAGGTAGGAAGCACCTGATTGTCTCTGTGGCCTATTTATGCGATATCACCTCATGATGCAGCTGAAGTGAATGAATCAGGACTGTATGTTTTAACATGCTAAATCTCAAATGCAAAGTCAGGAGAAGAAAGCATGTCGACACGTCAGAAAGAATAACATTGAATGCTTATGCTGTGTTAGGCCTATTGTAAATGCAGTTCATAGAAGGTTTAAAATAACAGGCAAAATGTTGCAATATATTGTTCAGGAAAATACATCTTTGTTAAAGAACAACAGTACAGATGGTATTGATGATAAGCATAACATTCAGGAGAGTGGGCACCTGAGAAAGGGATGCTGGGGGAAGGAATGACGTTGAGCAGCAGTTCACAGAAAGCTGCAGCTGTATCTGTAAAGATTCTAGAACTTAAAAAAAAACAACAAAAATTTGTGGAAGCAAATTTGGCAAAGTACAGTTGTGATATGGTCAGTGAATGTATATTACTATTTTTCCTAGATAGCTCTTGGTATATTTGGAATATCCCAAATGTTTAGTAATTCAAAAATAGCCATTGCAGTTATTTTTACAGTATATTAACTTAGCAGGGCTATGAAATGTTTGGTAACAACAGGGTAATTTGCCCTATGGTTAAGATCTTTAATGGTATCATTGCACAATTTTAAAATTTCACCTGGAATTCACCTCCGTAAACTGCAGTAGCCACATAGTTAGATTCAGGACTTTTATACTGATCCCTTTGAATATAATGCAAAGATAGTGGTAGAAGATCTACATCTGTGGGAGGGCTAAGTGAACTGAGAGGACTCAGATCATTTATGGATTCACTGCATATTTACATTTTTATGTGTTTACAGTAGAAAGAAGTTAAGCTACACAATAAAAACATTAAGAAATATGTTTAAAACTTCCTGTTCAACAAAAAGTGCTATAAACAAACTTTGTCAAGTCACATATTGATTTTTAAATTCAATAAACCTGAAGATATTGTCTCCATGTTCTTGAGTTTAGTTAGGGCAGCTCAAGCGGCTTGCTGTGAGTTTTCAGATTAAATTGTAATGAAGAAAATCAATGGAGAATATGTATAAAAATTTAATAGGTACCTTTTAAATTTTTCTATTAGTTTTCTGTGGTACATTTAGGTACTATCTTATACCAGAAAAAGCAAATACTCAGAACAGAAAAGAAAGGTTTTTCAAATGAAGAGACCTCACAACTTTATCATCAAATATGTGATCATTTAAGCAACAGTTTACTTATTATGTACCTGCTCTGTGTCAGGTAGTTCGAAGTGCTGAGGAAGGAATGGTGAACTGAATAGACAATACAGCCCTGTTGCCCTCATAGAATTTAGGGGAGGAGAAGGGAGGGAACTTCCTCTCTCATAATCCAGTGTCCATGTACTAGGGCAACCTACTGAACAGTAATTGGGAACCTCTGATTTTAGGAAGGAAGGGCAGGGTGGTCCAATGAATGGACTTTCTTGGATAACCTTAGTATAAGGTAAGAATTGCAGAAAGGAAACACAAACTGGCTCTTCATGTTACACAAATGAAAAGGCTTACGATAATTTAATTTTACTGGGAATGGCAGCCTCGGGTGTTTTCAGTGCAGAAGAAAAGCAAATGGTCCTCTGCTTCCGGCTGGGCTAAAACTGCCCGAGTTTTCCTTGGCAGCTCTACTCAGCTTGTTACTTGATTGATGGGTTTTATTTTTCTGTCTTTTTTTTTCCCCCAAAAGAGCAAATTATTAATGTCTTTATTCAGTATGGAATCCAAATAAAATTTAAAGCAGTCTTTTATTGAACTTGATACGTTTTTATTAAGATCTTCTGCAAGTGTCAGGCATGATCCCAGGATCTGTGTTCACAAACGCACAGCCTTTACTCCAGGGGATCTTGGGGGTAACAGGACCGACTGCCAATCCCTGTTGTCATGCAGTGGGGCAGGTGCTCTTACAGAAATATGGACACGTTCCCAGTAAGCAATTCCTTTCTCCCTGGGGTTAAAGCTTTGCAGTTGGAAGTTATGTTGTTGTTGGTCCTTCCAAAATGAGTAGGAAGTTTGAGATGGGCATGTCCAAGCAACTATTAACAAGCTGATGATACATATTAATCACCCAGCGTGCTCATTGCCTCCACACTATAACTTCTATGTGCCTTTCATTCGGCCACTCATTTATCCATTAATTTAATGCCATCATAAAAATTAGTGTATTTATAAGACGCCCTGTGTTGATCATTGGCTAAGCAGTGGCTCAAAGATGCCATGCTTACCTTCATTTTAGATGTCAGTACCAATGGCTAGAGCGCTACAGTTGGATAAATTTTCTAATCCAAAGGTATTTGAATTACAGACTACTTGAGTTATTATATATGGATGGGTAACTGATGTGGCTTTGAACAAAAATACTTAGTCATATTCTAAAGTGAATGAGAGCATTTGGAGGTTATAAAATACTGTGGATTATACTATAGAATGTGATCAGAAAAACAAATAAATAAAACAAAATTCTTCTGGAGTGCAATTTATATACTTCTTTCCACACCATCCAAATATGCATATTTCTCTCTACCATATCATATTAGTAATTTACTTACAAAAGCGGGCCCCTAAGGTAAATCCGTCTTCGAAGTCCATGTAAGTGTAAAAATTTCAACTCAGTGACACTGTACAGTTTACAATAGTCTCTTCTCTCCACAGTCCAGATGCTCATCGATTCATTCTAAGAATTCTGTCAGCACCTACTACGTGCTGGGGAGACAGAGGATGCACTTGAGACACAGGTAAGCAATATTGTATTTGATATTCAGCACTCACCATTCCTGCCCAAATCACTGGATGAACAGGTATGTTTCAATAATGAATCGTGTAGTATTAATAAAAATGAGGAGGTTCTACCTCTTGGTGTTTTAATCACAGTTTTGTTAACTTTCAAGCGTTAAGAAAGTTTATTTTTTACAGTGAAGAACATTTGCAGTTCAACATTTACTTCATTCACTTTTCAATATTGTCTTCATCTGTCAAATTCAAGCAAAACGAAATTTACCCTGAAATTATTGTGGAATGACCCCATCTTCATCTGACTCTTTCTTTCTGTCTCTTTCTTTCTTTATCTACCTGTCACTCATCCATCCATTCATATGTAATATAGTCACTCAATTCACGTGCAATGTATAAATGCATTTGTTTATTTTTGTATTTGAATAAGCAAAATGTGAAATGCTATAAACAATATTAATAATTTTTAAAGTAAAGGAATTTTTTTTACTTTTTTGTATTTTATGTTTGTGATCTATTTTATTATTTTTACTAAAAATAAAGCTATTTTTTAAAAAGTGTAATAAGTCCACACTATATGAATACATACTTTAAAAATTAAAAAAAATTAAAATGATTTTGAAATATTTCTGAATTAATGAAATGTGCATAATGTACATTCCAGATATAATACAAAAACTGAAGAATTGAATGGAGTTATAAACTAGGTTAGATGTAGGTAGCATGTGTAAAATAACATAAGCAAGTAGAAAGTATATAATACAACTCACTTCAAGTAACATAGTTTTAAAATTTCTCTGTTGAGTTGAAGTATTGTATGTTGTAATGAGCAGCAAATATGCACCACCAGTGGATTGAAATGAAGTTTTACTAAATAAGAAACTAGGCTAGCACTCTATTAATGACCAAGACTTTTGCTTAAGAGATACATTTCAATAATTCCAGAGTACATTCCTCCCTCACTCACAGCAACGCTGACATATAGATGTCGAAAGGGTTCTTGCAAGTTGAGAGGAGTGTCTATCTGCACATTGGTTCTTAATAATCGCTACTACTTACTGAGCATATACTAAGAGCTAGGTACAAGGCTTCACACTGTGTAAGAACTCTCACATGTAATCTCTTCATCTGCTTCATATAGTGCATTCCCATTTGTAGACGAGAAAACAGGTTTTAAGATTTTAAGACCATTGATTCAAAGTTATACAAACTTGAAAACTGAATGAGAGCTGTCTGAAGCCAGTGTTTACTCTTAACCCTAATCTATTCCCCTTTCAAAAAATTATAATACTCTCCTAAGAGTCTGTGATGGTTAAATTTTATGTGCCAGCTTGACTAGGCTAAGGTACCCACTTGTTCGGTGAAACAGGAGTCTAGCCATTGCTGTCAAGGTACTGTGTAGATGTGATTAATAGCTATAATTAGTGGTCTTTAAGTAAAGCAGGTTAACCTTTACAATGTGGTTGGGCCTCATTTAATCAGTTGAAGGCCACAAGGACAAAAGCTGAGGTTTTCCAAGGAAGAAAGAATTTTGCTTTAAGACTGTAATAGAAATCCTTGCTGAATTTCCAGCTTGCTAACCAGCCCTACAAACTTCAAACTCAAAACTGTAATATCAACTTCTGTATGAGTTTCCAGCCTGCTGGCCTGCCCTATGGATTTCAAACTTGCCGGCTCCCACAACTACATGAACCAGTTCCTTAAAAAGACTTTCTTAGAACACACAGACACACGCACACATACACACACACTCTCTCTCTTTCTCACTCACTCACTCATACACACCCTATTGATTCTGTTTCCTTTAGAGAACCCTATTACAGAGTCTATACAATATAATTTATTAAGCTAGCTTATTTTAACTTCCTCAAGGTATTGTTTTACTACTTGGTCAAAAATAACTAATGTAATTTTATTTATATATGACATATTTGTACAAAGTGTTAAGTTTTAATATTTCTGTAATAAGAAAGACAATCACTTTTATTTAATGGTTACAAATGGGAAACTATATAGGAAGTGTGACTCTGCCTATTCAAAATACAGATAACTATTTAGTGCATTTTGGTTATATACGTGACCCACTTCTGAACAATTTTTCACATAATTGAATTAATTGAACTGGATTACATATTTATTTAAGTTGTAAATTTTTAA
This sequence comes from Lyroderma lyra, assembly GCA_004026885.1. Taxonomy (NCBI): domain Eukaryota; kingdom Metazoa; phylum Chordata; class Mammalia; order Chiroptera; family Megadermatidae; genus Lyroderma; species Lyroderma lyra. The sequence goes on along the minus strand of PVJL010002168.1, from coordinate 145,240 downwards.
GGGGTGGGACTAATAGAAATATCTCTCACACACCTATACCTATAGAATAATAAATTGCACTTTGAGCTACATAATTTTAGAAATAAGCCAATTCATTTATAATCTAGTTCAGCATTTCTCAAACTTTACTATTTGAATACTACTTTACATTTTTTGCTATAACCATTGCCACTTATATTCTCATTTGACCTAATATTTTAAAATCATCTCACAATTTATACAAATAAACTTATTTAAAGAGAAATCTTTGTATCACTGTCATAAGAGAAAAATCAGAATGATTTGCCATAAATAAAAGGTAAGGATGCAAAATTAACTTGACGAATATGTTCTAGTGAATTACAGTTATCCATTAAATGCTCTGAGTCTGAGGACTACATTCTCCTGGTTAAAAAGAAGAATATGAAGTGTTAAAGTCATGGTAGCCCTAAACTGAGTCTTTCTCTCAGGGCCACTTAGAAAGATTGAAGGAGAACTCTGCCTGTTAAAGTCATTGAATGCTACTAACTAAAAAATTGTGTATTTTATATTTTAGTAAAGAATAATGTAATCCAACTCTTTCCCATTTTGACTTTTACTTGAACACACTTGATAAGTGGCTACCTACCCTCTCCTTGATACCTCCAGAGACAGACTTCATGAGACATCACATACTTTTTTATTTATTGCTTCAGTTGTGAAGACAGTCTCTCTTCTAGTGACTGATGTCCCCTCAGTCTTAGATCAGCCATCACTATCTGGACCGAAAAGTCTAATCTCTCATTCATAAGAGAGTTTGCTTGAATGATCATTTTTTACTTCATTCTAGGATATAGGAAGCTACTGGAGGTAGATAATTGATCCTAAATATATTTTAGAAAGTTCCTACTATCAGCAAATCATTGAAAGGATCAGTTTTGGGGAGGGGAGAGGGGCCAGGAACGACTGTGGGAGCAAGGATCGGAGGCTGGTGCAGGCCATGTGAGAAAGGCCAGATTTGGACAGGAGAGGTACAAAGAATAATGGAGACAAATAGAAAAATCTCAACTGTTCTTTGGTGATATAATCAATATGACTTTTCAGTGGCTTGGATATGGCTGTTACTAATAATAATTGGACTGATAATGTGAATACCACTAATTCAGCTAGCACTCCTATAACTATATCACTTGCTTTTATTCAAAATTCCTTGAGTTACACAAATTAAAGCATGATCCATGTTCATTAAAGTTCTTGAGTATTCCAGATATCCTGGGTACTGTGTCACTAAATCAATAAAATTTTTTGGATGTTTTAGGGGGAAAAAAAGGAGCTCGAGAAACTAAAACTCCTTATAAATATCTCATGGAATTCTAAATTGCCTTGTCTCTTTTACTGCATTCATATACTCAAAGTGAGCTGATTAGTATGAATGTGCTCTGGTTAAGTAATTTAGCGTAGGAGATTTTAGATTAATAAAGATTATTTTGCTACAAGTTAACCTCCTTCATTGGGTCATTTTACTTTTAAGAAGAAAATATAATGAAAGGGTCATCCTTCCCTATGTAGTAAATATAAAATTCAGTCTATTTCTTGCTATATTAATGTTCACAGTTGTATTGAATGAGGTAAATAAATATTAGCATAGAAACAATTTAAACTCAACTCTGGTCTCCCATGAAATTTATTATTAGTATTTGTATGTTTAAGTATGTTTACTTTGAAATGGAACATTATAAACATTTCCTGAAGCAAATTTTAAAATAATATTTAGAAATCTATTAGAGGTTGTCAAAGCTATCTATATATATGTTGGGTAATACTGATGGCTTTTATTAATACAAATTTTTATGAATCCCTTCTCAAACATTTCATTAACTCTCTTGTGGCCCAGGAATTTTGATAGCATGCAAAGATCCTCTATTTCCTGTGACAAATTCCAGTCAGATTTGCTCTAGGGAAGATATGTGTCGTACATTTGTCAAAACCCATAGAATGTACACTGAAAGTGAACACTAATGCAAACTATGGGCTTTGGGTGATAATGTGTTAATGTAGGTTCATCATTTATAGTGAGTGTCCCACTCTAGTGGGGGATATGGGGCAGCTGTGGGGTTGAAAGGCCTTGAGGGATAATAAGGGAAATCTCTATACTATCTGCTCAGTTGTGCTGTGAATCTGAAAATGCCCTAAATTAAAAAGTACTCTCTGAAAAAAGGAAGCAATATTAAAGTTCAAATGCTATGTTGATAACTTTGCTGATTAGGTGGAAGTCAGAACTAGCAACAGCATTAACAAAAGAGCCATGTCCTAATCAAGAAGTCACAGGCTAACTTTGTCATTGTCCTCAGGTATGAAGCATGAAATACCTGTGTGGGAGTGATACTCCCAGCCCCTCTCAAGTTGTTTATTTCTGCCTTGGCACTGAATTTACATTAAGAAATCCATAATACTTTTTACTCTTTCTGAATTACATTATGCACTAGAACTATATTATTATGCTCATGGAGAGGTCGATATGATGCATGTATGGTACGTGTGTTATGGCATGTATGTGCACACTTGGGTATGTATGTGTGGGTGGGTGTTAAAAGAGATATTTTGTAAAGATTAAGAGACAATGGACTCAGGATACAGAAAGTTTTCATTTCCCATCTCAGCTCTTACTATTTTCTGCTGTGCTTCTTTAAGCAAAATTAGTTAACTTTGTGCAGACTCTTTTCTCATATACGGGATTACAATGATAGCACTACCTCCCAGGGTTGTGGTGAAGTTCAAGTGAGAAAATGCTTGTATTTGACTTGGCACCGTGGGTGTCATAGAATCAGTACCACTCACTGTGTGACCTTTGGTAATTCTCCTAACCACCTGTGGTCTCCAGTTCTCCATCTGAAAGGAAGGCCATTATGGTTTGATCCCTTCCAGCTGTAAAATGTCATGTTTTTGTTTTTTTTTCAATGCTTACTGGACCTTAAGAAAACCAAACCCGTGATCTATTTCTCATTAATATCTTTTGGTGAACAACAGAACTAAATATTCCTACTAGGCTGGAAAAACCAAAACATCATTCGTGTATAGGTTAGTTTTCATCCTCCCACTGAGAGTCTGGCAGATGTTGTCATACTGGGCATATAGAGAAGGCAATTGCCGTTGTATTTCCTTCTCTTCTCACTCGGGTAGTTGTACAGGTGTAGCTGCCCAAATCCTGCAACTCGACACGGCCCAGGACTGGAATTTCCAGACAGAAGTCTGTATTCTCAGGTAAATTTGAATTTCAGATAAACAAGTAATTTTTTTAGTAGAAATATTTTCCAAATATTCATGCAACACATACTAAATAAATCACACTTTGCTTATCTGAAATTCACATGTAGCTGGGAATTCTGTATCATTATTTGCTAAATCTGACAGTCTTATAACAATAAAATTCATGTGGCTATTATTTTAAACTTCTACTAGAAGTAAAAAATTCACAGCTACCCCCAAATCTTCCCTCTCCTCTATACTTCTTCTGCCACTTGGGTAAGGTTGTGTTATGAGTCAAATGTTTGTTAACTGCCCCCCCCCCCCCAAATTCATAGGCTGAAGCCCTAGCCTCCAGTATGAGAGTATTTGGCGATGGGGCCTTTGGGAAGGATTAGGGTTAGAGGAGGTCATGAAGCTGTGTTCTTCATGGTGGAATTTGTACCTCATAAGAGGCCAGACGGCTAGCACTTTCTCCTCCATGTGAAGATATGACAAAAAGGAGCCCTCACCAGGAACCGATCAACTAGCGTATTGATCTTGGACTTCCAGCCTCCAGAACTGTGAGAAATACGTGTCTGTTGTTTAAGTCATGCAGTTACGGTATTTTGTTACAGCAGCCTAAACAGACCAAGACTTGCTACATCCTCTCTAACACTAAAAATTCAATAGCTTTCCAGCCTCTTTATTTTTATTTCTTCTTCCATTTGGTTTGATGGAAGTTTCTAAAGCAAAAATGCTACAAGCATGATTTTTTCCCCCAAACCTATGATGTGAAATCATACCACTTTGCTGCTTGATATTCTTTCACCTTTTCCTCATTGTCTTCCAAATTTATTAAGATAGCGTAAATGCCATAAGTGGTTAATGGGAGACTGTCACATTTCAGAGATTTACAAGGTAGACTCTGAAATGACAGAGTTTTTATCCAGGATCTGCCATTTCCACCTGTGGGATCTTTGTTAACCTTTCTGTGCCATGGTTTCCTCATTTGCAAAATGTAATGTATGTGCCTGTTGTGGTGGGTGAATGGATGAAATATGTTGATAGGTTGGAAGTACTTAACACAGGGCTTGGCACAGAGTAAAGTCTTAAAAATAATTAGCTACAGTGTCATTTTTATAATGTAATAATGCAATGTCATATCATTTTCATAATAACCTGGCCCCTGCCTCCCCTCCCAGCAGATGACTGGACTTTCCCGGTTTTTCTGTCACCTCTCTACTCCTGGAACAAGCACACTTCTGTGTCCTCTCATCCTTTGCAAATGTTGTTATCTCTACCCGGCACGCCCTTTCCTCTAGAATTCACTGTTTCGGGCAACTCAAATATCATTTATTTGGGAAATCTGCCCTTGACCGTTCATAAATATTAGTCCCTTTCTAGAACTGCATGGCTCAAATGTCTCAACTGACTTCTAAACTTCTATATGAGAGCCATAATTCAAGCCCTTTCTCTGAGATGTCCATTATGGCACACCATCAGCAAAGTCTGGAGTCTTTCTTCATTTGAAATCCTTAGAGGCAGAATCTGAGGCAGGGGTTGGAATGGATTATGACTATTGAGGGAGTGTTTTTTAGAAAATCCTTCACAAGGGAGTGAGGGAAGCAGAGTAGCAAAGAAGTAAATCCAAGAAATTGTGTGGTCTTACCTACAGTCTGGCTTTACTCTGATGCAGTGAGGGCGAAGGGGTAGGCTGGAGCATACTTTGTACCAGAACTGTCCCATCTTGAGTCAAGAGGCTGGGCTTTTGTGTCCAGTAATCATAGGCTGCATGGAGAGCTGGGGACCAGGAGGTGAGACTGTATGACTTCCAAGGGGATCTCCCCTCCTTGGCCAAAAGCGATTTTTCTGGAGAAAGTCACTGATTTGAGCATTACTTGCAGGTCATCTGGAGGATTGGGCACACGGGTCTGAAAATAGGATCGTGGCAGCTCACTAGACTTCTAACTAGAGTCTTTTATCTGGAAAGGACTCAAGACCCTCCTATTTAATACTTGCATTTTACTGCCAAAGAAATGGTTGTGTGACTTACCCAGATCCAATTGTAAATTAATACCTGAGCTGAGACTAGAAACTGGATCTTTTATTTTCTAAACCAGAGGTCTTTCCATTACAAAAGTGAGTATTTGCTTCTGTTGTTTTCTATTAACAAATCAGACTGTATATCCATTTAGTCTTTGCATGCTTGTACCCAGATTCAGGGTCCCAAGGGCATGTTCACTGACCTAGCTGGAAGGTACAGCCTTTAACCATGGCTAGGAAACTCAACAACCTGACTTAAAGCACAGTCACGCTCACAAAGTATAGGGAGGGTAGCTTCAACTTGTTATTCCAAAGTTAATGCCAACCAGGGTAATAAGGTCAAAATTGCATTTGCTGGGTCAGAGAATGAAGTGTTTAGATGAAAAGAAAATTGTTAAAACTGACAAAGAGAGCTAATAATAATAATGAGGTATTTAATTATGTGATGGAGGAAAGAGACAGCTGTAACATTTTTAATGGAAGTTGAAATTATTTTTGTTCAACTTTCTCCTAACTCCTTTGCACCTGCATTATGTATGATTTATCCCAACTAAAATGCTGAGCACAGTGTATAAGCCAGGATTTGAGGTATGTCTTCAGATACTCCCTGATCAGTTTCAAGGTTTTGTTAATTCATAAGCCCCCTTTCCTCTTGAAAGCAAACATGGGTAGTACTTATCAGAAAGTACAGAGGGAAATTACTTTAGTAAAAGATAATAGTGGAAGTGACAAATGGTAATTGTTGGGCAAATTATTAGATTCATTAAAATAATAAATCACTCTCATAAATTCTTGCATTGGTGGGAAGAAATATCTCAACCACACAATATAATATTCTATAGGACTTCATTTGTCTTATTGTATCTCTTTTCTTCATAAAATGGTATGAGCTATCATTCTTTCTCTTTCATTATGACCTCAGCCGCATAAATGTATTCTTTGGGCTGTGTTTTTAGGAAAACCAGATCATCTAGAGTATTTAAGTACTCTAGAACCAGGGCTAAACTCCTGGCTCTGCCACATTGCTGGTTTTTAAGTGTGTGACATTGTAGAAGTCACTTAATGTTTCTGACCTTCAGTTTCCCCTTTTATACATATACATACATACATATATATATATATATATATATATATATATATATATATATATATAAATACACAATTTGCTTCTCGGTATTGTAGTAAGTACTAGGTGAATTTCTCATGTAGTTCTTATTGCCTAGTAAATTGCTATTATCTTGAAAGAAAATAATTGTTACATTGATTTAAATGTGAAATATAAAATAGTAGTAGGAAAAATACATCAATTCTACTGTAATCTTGGAGAGGGAAAAACTAATTATGACTCAAAATAAAAACAGTAGAAGACCAATAAATTATACTTTGTAAAAAATAATCCTTGCTTTGCATAAGCAGCATTAAAACAAATGAAACACTGACAAACTTGACAGAAGTTTTGGTCAGGGAATAGCTCCAGCCCCAGGCTTCCCTTCCACTGCTCCACCTGCCTCCTGCCCTTCAGATGCTCCTGTCTCCTGTCTGCCCACCGCAGCCTTGCACGGGCTGTCCTTCTCTTTATTGAAGCAACTTGTATCTACCCGCTTTCTCTGTCTTTCTAAATTTCACCAAGATATACCTGTCCCACCAAAAAGCAAAACAAACAAAACAAAACCTAAATTGGGGGCATTTGATAAATAGCATGCCTTTTACTGTTGGCTCAATGAATTTCCAGGAATATGACCAGTCTGTGTCAGAACTCTTAATTATCAGCAGTTGTGTGCCTTTCCTTTGATCCTGACCTATCCTTGCAGAGAATTAAGATAATAGTTATAGGAAAAGGGATACAAACTGTTAAATCTTCTCCTGGAATCCATAGAATATTTATCCCTTTAGAAATGGAATTTCCTGAAGTGAAAACCTAGACCCAAGTAGCTCCCGGGTGGGCTCTCCCAACTGTCGCCTTAATCTCCTGGTTGATCATGGGTCATTGTTCTTCCTCACAGGGTAACATGAATTGGGGGCTCATCTTAAACACAGGTCATATACCACTCATATCCTTTTAAAAGCACTTCCATCATTTTACCTTTAACTTTTTTTAGTTGATCTTCCCATTTCAGATCTGCATTTACATTAATATTCCAGCATGTTTGTCCCTTGAAATAAACATATACTGACTTTATCCACAAGACCTAGCATTGCTCTTCACCTGATCTCGTGGGATTTTGATCACCCAAGTACCAAAGATAGCAGTGAATGAAAAATCTGTTCTCTAAAATCAGCCTGTGAAATCGTCAGTAAAACACCTGGTGGGGAATAGAAAAGACAACATTTATTAACCAACTATTTGGTAGACATTATTGGGCAAATAAAAATATTATTTTAATGTATAGAAAATCTTTTCGAAAACATTTTTGTGTCTGATTTTTTTATTAAAAATATTACAGAGATTAATATGTTTATTTGTAGGAATCAAATATTTTGATTTGAGTTCCTGTTGTATACTGGATTTGAGTTCCTGTTGTATTCTATTTGATGGGAACACATCAGAGGAGCAAACAGATAAAACTTTTCCACTTATGTAGAGTTTATAATCTGGTGGGGGAAAGTGCAATAAACATAGTGTTTGCATATGTACATTTTAATATCATATACTTTGTAAAGGTGATGTAGATACTAAGAAAAAAAGGAAAGAAAAGAGCACTGAGAACAGCATGAGGGAGTTGGGTGAGGCCAGGTTGCAGTATTAAATGTGGTCATCAGAGAAGGCCTCAATGGAAAGGTGAGATTTAAGCAAGCACCTGAAGGAGGTGAGGAAGTACATCAGTCCTGGGATCCTCTGGGGAAGATCGTTACAGACGGGGTCCATTAAGGAAGACCATGCTAGCACATTTGGGCATGGCTGGAGAGGTGCAACAGGAGGAGGATTTTCAGGATAGACTGTGGAGCCAGGGCAAGAGTAAAAAAGCATGAACCACAAAAATTCTCCATGTCACGTGGCATGAAGGTCGCAGGATTAGAATTAAAATAAAGATTTTTCCTGACTCCCAAACTCCAGCTCTTTCTATAAAGTTACATCATAAATATTAATACCTTGTTGCTCTTTTGTGTCAAGGATTTTTCTGACTCAAGGTTTGCAGTGTATGAGGTGGGGAAAGGATGCACATACTTGCCCACCAGACCGAACCTGCCTCCTGATGCCTCTCCTCTCCTCTTCTGCTTCCCTCTCCTTTATCTTACTGGATTCAAAGACAGAGCCATAGAAATCTCTGGAGTTGCTTCTCAATGGATATAAAATTATACCACAAATAAGATCTTGAGTTCAACTGTCTTTGCCTTTACCCACTTCAATCTGTGTTTCAGATACCCATCAAAAATTTCCCCACCTTGGCCTGCATAATTAATTTTTATATTCAAGTATTAAACTTTATATCAGTGCAATTGTTTTTGTGGACCCAAACCCACAGATTTTCTTCCCAGTGAGAGAAAAACAATGTGACTGGTCCCTAGGCTATTTCCCTTGTTGTTACCATTAGTGTTATGAAATAATTTAAAGAGAGAGCTAAATGAAATTTAGAAGTAAAGCCTGGAACAGTTGACTTCAGCAGAACACCTCTAATTATGGCATTAATTGTAATGGAGTTTTGTCTGAGCTCTAATACAGATTAGATGTGGGACTTTTCCTGATAGAATATATTTAGTAGAAGAGATAGAGCTCATTGGTACTAATGATAGTATGTGATTTTTTTATTTTAAAGACTTTTATTTAAAAAAAACTAATATACATTATATCAATTTCAGGTGTACCTCATAATTATTCAACATTTATAAGACCTAAAGAAGTAATCTCCATAAATCCAGCAATCATCTGACATTATACCACACTATCACAATATTATTGAGTTTATTCCCTATGTATATTACGTCCCCTTGATTTATTTGTTTCATACCTAGAAATTTGAACCTCTTATTTCCCTTTACCTTTTCTCCCTTTTTAAAAATTTTCAATTAATGTTGACATTCAGTATCATTTTATGTTAATTGCAGGTGTACAGCATAATGGCTAGACATTTATATAATTTAGAAGTGATCCCCCTGACTAGTCTAGTACATACCTGGCATCATACATAGTCATTACTGTATTATTGACTATATTCTTCGTACTTTAGTTTGCATCCCCACGAGTATTTTTTAACTACCAATTTGTACTTTTTAATCCCTTCACGTTTTTCTCCCTGTCTCCCAACTCCTCTCCCATCTATCACCCAGAATCTAGGACCCATCTGACACCGTCCCTAGTTATTACAATATTATTGACTATACCCTCTATGCTATACCCTACATCCACATGACTACTTTGAAACAACCAGTTTGTACTTTTTAATCCCTTTCCTTTTGCAATCTCTTTTTCATCCACCCCTTGAGCCCCTTCCCCCAGTCTGGTGACTATCAAAATATTCGGTATCTATGACTGTGTTTCTGTTCTGTTTGTTTGTTTTGTTCTTTAGATTCCACATATAAGCGAAATCACATTGCATCTGTCTGATGTACTCCACTCAGCACAATGTCCACCAGGTCCATCCATGCCACTGCAGAAGGCAAGAACCCATTCCCTTCCAATATTCCCCTGGATATGTGTACTATATTCATCTATCAATGGACACCCAGACTGCATCCACATCTTGGCCACTGTAAACAATAAGGCCACTGAAAATGCAGAAGCCTAGAGAGTTGGAATAATGGCCTAAATGCTCACTAGTCAGGGGAGGAACTGGAACTCAAACCCAGAACTTCAAATCCCAAATATATCACTCTCTCTATACTGTTACTTCCACAGATTCAAGTTCTTAGAATAGATGACCTGCAAAGCAACTTTGGCTGTGCTCATGGGAATTAACTGTGGGGTAATGTATGGCATAGACCAGTGACAGCTGCTAATTTTAGTTTCAGTTCCAGATAGAGTTCAGAAAATGGTGTAGTTTTCACTTGCAGGGCACAGTAATGTGTTGTACTTCTCAGAGGCTTTTCAGCTGAGACTGTCAGAGGTCTCCATAGAGATAAATCATCTACTCAGTAATTGAGGAGCCAGAAGCAAAGGGTGGCAAATTAGCCAAGCTACCCCTCCAGCTACCCAGATGGCCTTGGTCTCCACTGGGCAGTTTGTGACTGTTTTCTACTATAAATACACACACACACACACACACACACACACACACACACACACACAGGAGCCTGAGAGTCCAAAAACCAAGAGTGACCCAGGAAAACTGTGATTAACTTTTTTATAGCTGGAGAGAGGAAATAGAAAATTTCAGTAGCAAAGTAAATTTTGCTAACATGATATTGTTGAAAAATGCCAGTGACTCAAGCCAGCAGATTGCATTCTGCTCCTGGCTCAGGAAGAATATGACCTTGGGCAGATTACTGAAGATGAGGTGTCTGGACTAGACAACCAGAGAGGCTCCTCCTTTCATTTTAAAAGCATCTGTTACTTGTTTTTCATCTCGTCTCTATCTCAGCAACTGGAATATGGAACAAGTGATGATTCAAAGCTAAGCGGGGAGTTACATGGTATTCAATCTGTGCTCCCCACACCTCATGTGCAAAGGGATTACTTGGGGATCTTGTCAAAATTCAGACTCTGATTCAGTGGGGCTGGGGGAGGGGGACAAGAGCCTGCATTTTGAGCAAACTCTTGGATGATACCAACATTGCCCATTACCAGCCCCTATTTTGCACAGTTGGAGTAGAGAGGGTTTAGAGTTCAGTATGCTTCTAGCAAAATCCATCCAGACGAGAGAACAGAAAATGAGGAAGGGGCTGGAAGAAGTGGTGACTCTCAGTAAGACAATAGAACATTTATAGGTTAAGTAAGAATTGAGACCTAGAGATTAAAAAAACAAAAAGCTATAGTTTGGTGAAAGTATAAATCCAAACAAAAACATCTATGGGATTTAGATAAATTAATTATGAATGTCATAGTTACATCTCACTCTCCTTTAATTGGAACAATTCTGGGAACTATGAGGGAGGTTTTAGAGGGTCTCTGCACTGCAGATGGGACACTGGGAGTCAAAGGTTTGTTTTGTAAGTGGCCTAGGACTGTGCTTCCGGTTAGAGATGTGTTGGAACTGCCACCAGGATTTCTAAATCCTGGCCCAGGACTGTTTCTATTATATTGTGCTTCTCCTATAACTAAGTCATTTCCTTCATGACATATATGTTTTACATGTGTTTTTCTTTTCTTTTTTTTCCCCGTTTTGTTAATGGAATCATTATATCACTATAATGAAATGCAAATCATCTTCCTTTAAGTAATGACCATGATGATCATGGAGCTCTTTGTGTGGGCACCCTTCATTTATTTTTCAGTAGTTTTAGTAACGTACATAGAAGGACCTGGACCAACAAAAAATTGCATGGAAATACCAACCTAAGATCTAGCTCATTTCAGAAGCTGTCTTTTGTTTCCTTCGTTCTTGTTCCTGAGGTCATTGATGACCTCACCGTGAACCAAGTCTGAAGCCTGGCTTCCTATATTCCCTCCTGCATGGTGTCAACAATAATAATAATTAGAGGTTAAAAGAAATGCATGTCCTGGAGTGAACGGTCTGTCTTTAATGCACCAGACTGAAGTATGATTCAAGATTTTCAGTTTCTTCATTGCCATTATTATTCTGCACACCCTCTTTGTTCTCTGCAATGCTTTATCGACCCCTGTCAGGTTGAAAAGAAGCAGATAAGACAGACAGCCAATCCTGCGCCGGGGAGCATGTGCTGTGTGCCTGCCACCTGGCCCGCAGGGGCGGTGGGCTGCATGCCCAGGCATTCGCCCCTTCTTCCTTCAGTAGATTGCACAAGTACATTCGGTTACATATTGACTTATGATAAAATCACCTTCACCCTCTTAATGTGGAAGGGCGCTGGGAGGAAAATCTCTCCATTCGCCATTTTCAGGTATTCGATTTCCTGTTACAAATGAGTTGATCCCAGGGGAATATTGTTTTGGTCATTAAAAACCGTTATCTTTGTAAGTCATAGGAAGATGGTTGGTAGTTCTCAAGTACAGCTGAATTCCTTAAGCACAAATGTATTATTTAGCCCAACCCCTACCAATAACCGTACTATTAATGGTAATGATAGCATTTATTGAGATTTTATAATATTCAGTTGTATAGTTAAAAGGACTATCTCAATTAGTCTTCTCAATGAAACTATAAAGGACTTATAGTTTCTTCTTCATCATCATTATTATCATATTATTATTATTATTATTATTATTATCTCTTGTCTGTCAATGAAATATATGTAGCCTCAGGGAGATTCAGTAACTTAGGAAAGGTCAGACATTTTTCAGTTATGAAGCCAAGCTTGAAACTCAGCTCCAGAAATTGTGCTCTTAACTCTCATATTTGGGCTTGTTTGGCTTAAGGCTAGCAGTGCTCGTTCTATTAAACATACTTCTTCATTACAGGGACGCCCTGTGAGCAGCAGCCCTGACTTGTTCTGGTCCCTATCCTGGCACCAATGCTTAGAGTAGTGCCTATCAGAGAGCAAGGACTTAATGTCACACTGGAGAGAGAGAGAGAAAGAGAGAGAGAGAGAGATGAAGGAGAGAGGGAAGGAAGGAGGGGAGGAAGAAAGGACACAGAAAAACATGGGAAACCTGAATGGCAGGTTAAATCAGTTTATGTTTGCTCTGACTATGCTAGAAAGCCACTTAAGGGATGGCAGAGAGAGGACATGATGATGATAATGTGTGAAGACGATCAAAACCAACTTGGCAAAACCTTGCACTGTTAGGTTCAATGCAAAATAACATTTTACAAAATACTTAAAATCTGTCTCCTTAATTGGGAATTTCCAGAATGCTTTATATGTGATACTGTTTTATATATGTGTATTTATTTAGATTAATTGATTTGTTAAAAGAGGAGATAAATTAATTTATATCCTCAGTAGTTACAACTCTTCTTTTAAAAATATAATTAGAATAAGAACCAAATAAAACTGTTTTGTATGGCATAAAAGTGCTTTTATCATTTGACCATAAGCCTCTACAAATGATTTCCTTTCTTCCTTCCTTCCTTCCTTCCCTCCCTCCCTTCCTCCCTTTCTTTTTCTTTTCTTCTCCCTGCCCCCCTTCTAAATTTTTGGGAAATGCTTCTAGTCTCAGTATAAATGGTGCTGAAGAAAATACTGCTAAATAGAATATTTAACAATACATATTGTATTTCATTAAGTTGTAATTGCTTCTCCTCTCTCTGTTCCTCTCTCCTCTAAACTCTGAAATGGTAAGAACCATCTAGGAAAAAAAAAGATGTGGATTCACCATGACCCACATCAGAGGGCAGAGAGGTTGCCTAGAATGCTCTGGGACTTAGAGAGGGAAAAGGGGAGACAGATGCACATTTATATATAAACCCTTCCTGTGCTTACACCACTAAAATATAATCTTTTATGTTTGTGAATTCGCCGGAGAGGGCGATATTAGCTTAGCTTCTCTCTGGAAATGTGATTTCCAGCTGTGTTTTCATGACAAACTTTCATCCCAGCGAACATTCCAGATGCCTAAAGATTTAGACGTAATGGGATTTGATCTGTGTCAATTTTTCATAACTTTCTCCATATTGAATTTTTAATCCTTCTCTCTTACAAAACTAGTGGGATATACTCCACCTGTCCTCTCTCCCTTCTGAGTCACTGTTTTGACAATTACAAGGAAAGTTACTCATTATGTTTTCATAAACAGGGGTATATCCTGTTTTGATTACCGCAATGAAGTGAAAGTTGCCAGCAATATGTACATACCTACATTAAAATTTTTTATAGTTGCCAAAGCCCTATGCATTAGACTTTAATTCTGAGTTAAGATTTTTGGTCACAAGCCACATGCAGAGGCTTGTTTTAAATGTATACGTATGTATATGTAAATGGAAACGTTTTGGCACTCGTTTGTATATCTGCGATTGCAGACACAGAAATCCCTTTGATGTATTGTACAAGGCTCCCTTATGTCTTCAGAGGAGTTTTGAAGAACTACTCTTAATAGAAATATAGTTTCCGAAATTAACTCCAGTAAACAGATTTTTTTTTTTTTACTAACTTGTCAGTTAGGCAAAGTGAGTACCGGGTTGATGAGAAAGGGAATGCAAAGGAAGAGTTGCTGAACTGTACGAGTGAGCACATTTAAGGAAAACTAACTAGGAGACTTTGTGAGTTGCTCGTTACCACTGAAACAGTTTACCGCACAAGTGGGGACTTGAGACAGGATCAGTCTATTTGGTTGCAGTTCTAGAGGTCAGAAGTTCATTCCTCCTGGAGGTTCCAGGGGAGAATCGGTCTCCTTGCCTTTCAGCTTCTAGAGGCTGCCTGCGTGGCTTGGCCTGTGGTCCCTTCCTCACATCACACCAACCTCTGGTTCTTGTCCACATCTCCTGTGACTCTGATGCCCACGTCCCCCTCTTATAAAGATGTTCGTGATTATATTGGCCAACCCAGGGAATCTAGGCTCATCTCTCCATGAGGATTCATGACATAATCGTATGTGCAAAGTCCCCTTTGTCGTGTAAAGTAGCATACTTAACAGGTTTTGGGGATCAGCATATGCATAATTTTTGAGACCCATTGTTTCATCTAGCATAGAGTCTAGCACAGAGTACTGAATCTACTGAAAGCATTTGCAAGGGAGATCATAATAAGCGTGTTGGTTTGAGAAGCCTCCTAGTCACCATGGGCCGGAGACTCCCTCTCCTAGTGACACCAGGGAGAGTGGGGGCACATCCCACCACCTGGCCCAGGAGGCACTCTCCAGGTCCTCCCAGACAGGGGTATCCTGCCATAGCAGATGCCTAAGACGGATGCCTGTGGAAAGCCTGTGACTTCCTGCGTGTCCTGGGAGACTGCAGTGTAGGCAGATGGGACTGGCAGGGGGGACCCGGCCACGGAAGATGTCCTGTCCCACAAGGCCTTTCTCCCTATGGGTCTGAGACTCTCTTCCACCTGGAGCAGAGAGATCAGGGCAGCTGGAGCGGGAGGAGCACTGATAGAGAGATCCATCCACGAATGGGCACCAGGGAAGCCTCCCACCGGGGCTGGGGATCCCTTCTCCACCAGGTGACAAAGAAAATCAATCTGAGTGGGTCACCTGTCCTGTGTAGAAGCTGGAAGTGTCAAAAGCCTAAGTGTGCACTGTGGTAAGGGGCATGGGCATGCGAGTAAGGGCCTGAGAGGGACTGCTACTTAGCCCCACTTAGTCCCCCTCGGTGGGATTTCCTTCGGGGAAGCGAAATGAAGTGGGGTATTTCGGTAAGGTTGGCGGGGCGTCTGGGGCGGATTTGCCCACAACGAGCCTCTTCAAGTCAGCTTTCTTCGCCTTCTCTCTCTTTTTCTCTTTTTTCTTACGTCTGAAACCATGGGTTGTCCTCCCTGGGCTTGGTGGCCGCGTTAGTGCTCCCGGAGCAGCCGCCGTGCACCCGAGTCTCACGCTTCCCTGGTGTCACCACGAGGGAGCTGCGCCAGGGCAGTGCCTCTCGGCCTTTGCTGTGGTTCTGCGCTTCTTCGTCCTCGGGGGCGGAATGTGATTTTATTTTTTTAGGTATTTAAATTACTGTGATGCCGAGTCCTGATAGGCTATTGTTTCCTTCCTAGGGACCCCAAAACTTATGTCTGAGAGGTCCACAGGGACTCAACTCACTTATTGGAGTTTATATCAGGAGCCACTTCCTTCCCTGAACAGTATGACAAAGAGGAAGATGAGGTTTTTCCACCCAAAAGCCCTTCCTTCTCTGCTGCTGTTGCTGTGGCACGGACGCCACTCAGCAAGGTCTCCTTTGCAAATAGTAATGCCTGTCGGTCCTGACTGACAGTGCGGGGAAGGAGACCCTGAAGTCATCAAATCGAATCATAACTCAAATTGCCGTCTAACTAGGGTTGTGTGGCAGCGGCAAGAAATGTGCAAGCAGCCCACGACGGCGCCGTGGGTGCGTCCTCGTCCCACGTCTGTTCTCGGTGTCTCTGCAGTGGAGGCAAGTCCCGGCATCTCAGCTCTTCCCCCTGCTATGACGCGTCTGTGGCTTCACGTCCCTGGGTGCAGTCCTGAAATTTCGTGACTGAAAGGAAAGAATGCCTAAGGGGAGGGGAGCTGCTGCTTAGCATTTGGAAGGCCATCCCCAAGAGACATGTGTTCATACAAAACATGAAAATGCAAACCGGGTGATTACTGAATGAACTTAATAATCAAAGGCCTCTGTGAAAGACCTCCCATGGCCAAGGCTTGGAAGTGACACACTGTCTTTTTTTGCCCAAAACCTTTGCCCAAAGCAGGTCCCAGGGAGACGGCCCCAAAATGACATTTGAAATTAAATACCAATTTTAAACCAGACTGCTCCCTGAAACTCCCAAATTTGATATCAGCCTCAATGGTAGAGAAAAACTTTTTAATTTGCCTAATTTGCTTTCAGTTAATAGTCTGTACATAGGAGGATCTGGGGCATTGTTTGAACAGTACTTTCATTAAAGATGATTCATTACACAAATAAATGGTGTATCAGTGCTATTATGAAATTTAGTGTAACTTAAAGGTGATTAACTTGTGTAGGCATTTGTCAATAAAATAAAAATGAAAGCAGATTCGGTGTAAGTTAATGGAAAATTATTTTTTAAAATACTTAGTGTTAACTTCCCCAAATTTAATGATAGCACTATCACCATATTAATCTTAATGACACAATCATACATAAAGTGTTTGAGGATCTACAAGCTTTTACCAATGTGTATGATGAAGTAGTAAAAGACATTTATGCATTTAGAGCAGTGGACTGGTGAAACATAATCCAGTTTTATAGTCCCTATAAAACATTTTATAAATTTGCTTTTGTCCTCATCTTAATACCATATCAATATGATATAATTAGCATTAATATAATATACCACATTGATATGTAATGTTTTAGAGACTCTTTCTATTAAAAATCTACAACTTAATTTTAGAGCCACCAATTTCTTTCTTTCTAGCCAGCCAGGGTTCCATACAGATCCCTTCGAAGTGACTCTGAATGTGACAACCAGCATGGTAGGTCATGGTGAGAGGAAAGAGACCTTATCCCAGGTCTTGCTTCCAGCCTCATTTATCAGTTTGAATAAGGAGGCCACTGCCGTCTGCAGACCAGAGAATTATGAGACAGCATGTTGTGTCCAGGTTGCTTCCTGCGTGTGCAAAGGCAGCGTCTTTCCCGCGTGTGTTCTCGCACATCTCTCTTCATTCATTAAACACCCATCCTCAGCATTTGCAAGTGCCTGAGTTCTATCTGCCCGTCATTAAAAACAAATCCACCTACAGTCCCCTCACTGGGTGCATGTCACTGTTTCTTAATTTTGTGTAATTGTGTGTGTGTGTGTGTGTGTGTGTGTGTATCCTTCATTGGTTAGATCTTGAAAAACAAGGTTGCCTATGACACTTCCCTAATACTCAGTTAATGAACACAACAGTCATTTAATATCGCACATGTGTCTGCAAGTGGTCTGGGCTTCAGCTGGTCTGGACAGTGTGCTTTTTCTCACTGGAAGTCTGCACGTCAGCACAGAGCCAGCTCTCCTGGTTCTGTCAGGCAAGCTGTCCTGTATTTCTCAGGATGATGCATGAGTTGCCATCTAAATGAGGTCTTTATGTTTCTGTTTATTTTTGTTTGTTTGTTTATTTTAATGATATTTACTTTAATCATGCTAGAAAAGAGAGTTAAGAGATTGGTACTTAATAACCATTTCACATGCTTCATTGGTACCTACATTACATTGGTTTTAAAACATACACATGTTTTCTAAATATTGCTTTTCTCCCATTCATTGTATTCGTTTCTTGAGGAACTCTCACTGTACAAGTTTTGGATCTTTTCATTCTGTCCTCTGTCTCTTAATCTCCTGTATGTTTTCTGTCCCAGTGTTGTCTAGTATAGTGTCTTTAGATTTATCTTTCAATTTGCTAAATCTCTTTTTGAATCTATTAAATATACTGTTTAATCTATTCATAATTTTTTTTAATTTCAAGGGTGATCTTTTTCAGTTTTATAATTTCTACTTGGTTCTTTATCAATTCTGCCTTATTTTTTTAAACTGTGTCTTGTATGATTCTTTTATGTTGTCAACCTCTTTTTAAAAATGTTTATTAAATTGACTTAAACTAAATTTATTTAAACTAAAAAGAGTTCACCCACTTTTCCTGCCTCTCTTGCAATCACCAGTCTGATCTCTGTATCTATGGGCTTATTTGAGTTTTTTAATTGTTGTTTTATTTTTGTTTTGTTTCTAGATCATACATGTAAGAGGGATCACACAGTATTTGTCTTTCTCTGTCTGAGTTATTTCACTTAGTGTAATACTCTCTAGGTCCATCCATGTTGTCACAAATGGCAAAATTTCATTTGTTTTTATGGCTGAATATGATTCCATTGTGTGTATCTATTCATCTATTAATGGACACTTAGGTTGTTACCATTGGCTATTATAAGCAATGCTTCAATGAATATGAAGGTGCATATATGTTTTTGAACTAGTGTTCTTGTTTTCTTTGGATAAATACTTAGAAGTAGAATCACTGGGTCATATGATAGTTCTATTTTTAATTTTTTGAGCAATCTTCATGCTGTTTTCCATAGTGGTTGTATCAATTTACAATCCCACCAGCAGTGTATGAAGTTTCTTTTTCCTCCACATCCTCACTAACACATGTTATTTCTTATCTTTTTTATAATAACCATTCTAACATGTGTGAGGTGTTTTTCACTGTGGTTTTGATTTGCATTTCCCTGATGCTTAATGATGTTGAGAATCTTCTTGTGTATGTGTTGGCCATCTGTATGTCTTCTTTGGAAAAGTATATTTAGATCTTCTGCCCATTTTTTAATCAAACTGTTTATTTTGCTGTTGAGTTGTATGAGTTACTAAATGTATTTTGAATATTAGCCATTCTCAGATATATGATTCGTAATTATTTTTTCTCATTCAGTAGTTTGCATTTTCATTTTATCGATGATTTCCTTCACTGTTTTTTAGTTTGATATCATCCCATCTGTTTATTTTTTCTTTTGTTGCTTTTGGTGTCAAAGTCAAAAAAGCAGTGCCTATTTGTGGTTCTAAATGAGACACAAGAAGACAAGTAGAAATATAAAAGATCTCTTAAAGCATGTGCTCAGAATGGTCACATTGTTGTTTCTCCCCATGTTATCCCTGACCCAAGCAGGTTGTAGGCTAAGTGCAAAGTCAGGAGCCCAAGGTCACATGACCCTTAGATGAGGCTATGGTGGCTGTGGATTCAGGCATAGGTGAAGTTTTCAGGCCAGTTACATAATCTACTACTTATCTCTGTTAAGCAATATCATTGTTTACTTTATGGTAGTAATTTGGATGCCTGTGTTCCCTGCTGCGTTAGTACCTATTTGCATTGATTATTTTATTTGCATTGCGCCTTCCACATGTTAGGCTCTCAACACTGAAGAAATATACATGCCTTACTGACTTTTTCCCTCTACATGTTGCTAATTCCATATAAGCTTGTATTGCCTGTTCTTTCTATGAAGGCAGAAATGGAGGAACCTCAAAATATTTGCGTAGGGTTGTTTCTGCACTACTGGGAATTGTGTAGGATTCAGCAGAATTAAAATGTAGGTGGGTACATAGTACATAATTATTGTCTGAATTAATGAATTTTTTATTAAATTTGTTGGGGTGACATTGGTTAGTAAAATTACATAGGTTTCAAGTGAGAATTTCTCTACTACATTATCTATATATTGCACTGTGTGTTCAACACAGTGCTTGTGAAATTTTTTTAAAGTTTAGTTTTGACTAATGTCTACCCCTGATGCACACTTGAACTTAGTTGCTATATGTTCGTGCATCTTGATGATGAAGAATAGCACGATAGCTGCTAATAAAGAATTCATTTAAAGTAATTCATTTCCATTGGCTCATGACCATACTCAGGACTTTATTCTCATTAACATTAAACACTATGCCTTACAAAGACAAAAGTGACAGTGTCCATTTGTTATACACCTGACTTCTAGCTCTTTCCCGCTTGATGTGCTGGTTGTGGTTCCATGTCCACAGTAATTTACAATTAATTTATTGGACTTGCAGGGAAATGCCTCGGTGAAATCTCACTATAGAGACTTCAACTACTCTTCTGTATACTCATAAAAGAATAATAATAGTTTTTAAATTATGGATGTTCTGGTCAGGATTTTTTAAATTTGGTTTTTGGCAAAAGAACTCCATGTTCTATTTTTCAGTGCTCTAATATTTTATCTCTGGCACACTTGTAAGTGTTGACAAATGTGAGTGCCTATGCTAACACACTGAAAGCTTTAAAATGAGACAAGGCAGTAGAAAGAATGGTTAAGTTTTAAGAGGAAAACAGACAATTCATTCTCTATACTGGATGGTTTGAGGTAATTGGGATAATTTTTTAAATTAATAAAAGAAATGAAAAATAAACTCTCGTCAATAAAGTGTTTGTTACTCTAATGGCCAAACAATGAGGATTCTGTGAGGCTAAATAAAACATCAATGACACAGAATATCCCTGGTTCTGAATTTTGATTCTTTTTCCATTTTAGTTTCATAGTTATCAATTCAGACATAGATGTGTAAGTGTTTGAGAAAACTGGTGTATTGTATAATTGTTCAGATTATTTCCTTCGTCTCTCCTATAGACCTGTGTCCAGAAAATGTTTTCTTGCTCCGACTTACCACAAGAGTAGACTCAGTGTCATTAAGATGAGCTATTTGTTGAATTAAAATAAACTTTAGAAATTACAGATACAGATCCTCAAATTAAATTTCACTGTCTAAAAATACTATACCTAGCAAGTAATATGACCAAAGAGAAATATCTACCAGATTTTACTTTATTCCAAATCAAAACTATATAATCTGTACCCTAAATATTTTAGGGCCAGAAATATAGATACATAAAAGTTTGTCTTGTCAGGTAAAATACTTTTCTCAAATAGTTATGTACTATTTGAACAAGTTCATTTCTGTGGAAGTTTGTTGTGGTGTAATACTTTTGATAAAGTAAGCAGTTTTACTATTCATACTTGGTCTTTAGTCCCATTATTTTACTGCATACTTCTCTTTCTAAACCATGGACACCTAAGTGGCAGGGACTAAGCCTTATCATCTTTGTGTCCCACACGTTCAGTAGTGCCTGTCATAAGAGGAATCTAAGTACCACGTCCAATGGTCTCCTGTTAATTAGTTTCTAACTTATTTGACTGCTGTGTATCACTTAATGCTGCTGACCATTTTAGCAGGTACTCTTGGTTCCTACCTAAAACCTTCCCTTGCTCCAAACTTACTTTTTGCAAACCCCAATTTGGTTCATTTCTGCTAGCCTGTGTGAGCAGTGAAGATGATGAATCTTTATCAAGTTTAAGTGAATCATAGGTGAAATCTATACTCCTCACCACTGATTGGTTTGGGAAAAAGTATTTGACGATGTCGTGGCCAATGAACAATGAAAAAAAATGGACATAGGCAGCAGCAGGGGTAGTATCATGTCTGGGGAAAATTTTCTGTGAATAAAAATACAGAAATTAAACATGCCTTCTTCCCCCTGGTCATTGCCACTCTCGGAAATGCACTCTCACATGCTGAGGATGGCAGAGCAGAGAGTTTGCAGAACTTGAATTGTTGCCATTTTAAAGCTTTAAAATAATCAATTATAGAAGTTACCTATCTGCGATTTCTATAAAATTCCTTATGATTCAATTAAAGTTGTATTTCCACTTTCTCAACAGTCTGATATATAACCCTACACTTTTCTGAACTCTTCATTCTTCACTTTTATATGACATAGAGTTTGCTTGGTCCTTCTAATTCTTTAGTTGCTGCTTTTCTCTGTGTGTCTAATGTTTTTGTGTTTTTGTTTGTTTTGTATGCTTTTTCTGAGCTTTTCTTCTTGGTCTTCGTTTTTTTCAGCTGGGCATTCTTGATGACTCCTTTCATCTCACAGCTTTACTTACAAACTCTGTTTTCATAACAATTAAATCTTCTCTAAAGTTCTGACTTTTCCACTTAGCTTCAGGATCAAATTTCTGCTTCTTGTAAAACACGTTTATGTGGGATTTTCATAGATTTCCTCAAACACTCGAGTTCCTGCAAGCACTCAGGATCTTTCCAGCTCCATGTCACTCCTCCTCTCGTCTTAGAGAACAGCCTCCTGGGCCTGTCAGCTCAAAACTTTGCCATCATCTTTGGCCTCTTCTTATTTCTGTGTTCACTTTCTCTAAGTAATGAGCCACAAAATCCTGACATTTTCCCTTAAAAATGTTTTCCAAATTTCTCCATTTTCATTGTTGCTGGTGCCATTAAGTGGGTGCTGCAGATTTACAGTCTGGGATAGAGGTATAGCATCATTTGAGATGAGTTTAGTTTTCTTACCTTTGAAATCCAACTCCATTTTTCTGATTTTTGAAAAGACCCGTGAGGTATTCTGCAGTTTGTCTCTATAATGGGCCTAGATTTGAATTACCTGTTGCTTTTCATGCTTCGAATGTGCTTTACATCTTTAATCATAAAATACACATCCTTCATCAAATTCCATATCATTCTTTAATATTTGCTTTTCAGATTTTAACATCGTGTTTTCTTCCTGAATAAGGCAGCATGGACACATTCCCATTCCTACATCTCTTTGTATGAGTGTCTACTTAGTAATTTTCTCACAATGATTGTTTTTTACTTAACTGAAGTAAACGTATAGAAACCTGTCACAGATGCAAATGTGGCACCAGGAGCCTCAGTGCCAGTCGCCGTACCAGAGAGTGCTCTGTGTATCCACACGTGTTAACGCGTTTCATCATCACCACTGTCATCATCATCCTCGTTTTAGAAATAACATGAATATGGCACGGAGGCTGAAACAATTTGTCTTTGGTCACGTGGCTCGTAAGTGGTAGAATTTGTATTTAAAAGTAGGCTGCAGAATTTATTGTTTTGAAGCACTAAATTTAATGGTCACACATTTCACTATCCCAATGTATTCCTCTTTCAGGGTTCTCAGATATTTCTTTATTAACTAAAAGAAATAATTTAGGAACAAGAATTTAATTTCATGTCATTCAAAAGGTATATATAAATTGAATGCATAGCAGTGAGCTAATGAAGAGACTTGCAGAGAAATTACCTCAATAAAAAAAATACAATAAAAATCTGCATCTAAAATGAGGAGAAGAGATACCTCTAGTTAACATACAGTTTTGTCTTTAACAGCTTTAGGAAGTTTCGTGCTATGGTATTATTAGCACCCAGAAAGGCAAGTGCACCTCTGCCCTGACCGGGTCGCACGATGCAACTCTATCAAGTAAGGACTACATCACCTGTTAGTATCTGTATGTCTAAAATGTAAACATGGTTGTGAAGTACAATTGAAGTGTAGCTTTCAGCTTATTAAAAATCATGAGCATTACTGAATCTGTTCAGTGATGTTAACATAATGCTGTACCTTCTTTGAAATGCAAAATCATTCTCCTTGGAGAAGTTGGAATGGGAGCCCTGGTGGAAGTTTACATATATTTTTTTAGAAAATCGGGCACTTCCACTTCTTCCATTCACAGTAAGAAAGGTGGTGAGCTGACAGAAACAATCCCTTCTTATTTACTGGCCATTACAGTTGTAAAATACTGCAGACATAAGCCCAGCATAAATCAGGTCCCGTCAGATGAATGTGCCTTCGGAGAGGCTTTCGGCCAGGTTTCTTTACCTCGGCCATATCTCTCTGGAGTACGCTTGCTCTGTCTTTGGCAGCCCTTCTGAATTTATTTTGCTCTTCATTCCGAATAATCCTCAACCGGAAGACAAATAAATGGAGGCTCAGAACTTGAGAGTTGAAAGGGACTTTGGAGGTTATATCAGTTTAGAGCATCGGTATCAGGATATTTGTCTGCTGCGAGCACCAGAAAACATGACTCAAACGGGGAATTAATGGTCTCTGTAAATAAATAGTCTAAGTCACACTTCAGAGAAGGCTTTCGCTGGTGGTTCCAAAGTCTCATTAAAGAATGCATCAGTTTCCATTACCCCACTCTTTGTTTACACGACGTGCAGGTCATTCTCGGGTTCTTTATGGCTCCCACCACCAGGAGCTGGAGAGCATTGATTTACTTTAGTACTTCAGTCAGTCAGAGTGCCCTCCCCCTCATTTGGCAGAATAGCCAATAACACCCAAATTGCATGACTTTTTTACGAATGGAAATTCACAGTGCTCAAGTGCGGAGAATGGGTGCTGGGAAGGCAGCCAAAAGGTATCTATGTTATGAGCCTCATTACGTTACAGATGAGAAAGAGATTTCTCTAAGCTGCAAGATGAAAGGCAACCGTCTATTCCATAACTAAATTTATGGGACCAGAAATAAATGTTAATTTTATTAGGCCAGTTAGATGTCAAGGTTCACCCCTTACAGTGGGAAAATGCGGATTTTTGTCCATCCAGTCGTCTTGTCAGTGTTCATTTTGAGTTTCAGTCATTGAACTAGGTTCTGAGGATGAATAGACTCTGTACCTATCACACTTTGAGAACTTATGCTTTGGCTCTTCACCTCTTTAGTATTTAGATTCCTGAATGACTGACTGAGGTTTCTGCTCAGTAAAACGGGGGCCATGATGAACATGTGCAATGATGAGAGGCACCACTCACTGGTTAGGTGGTGCATGCTGACATGGAGCGACAGCTGTGTGTAGGTGGGCACATGACTTCTCACTTCCTTCCGGGGGCAGTACAAGGAAGGGTACTGTCATTTATCTATCTGTCTATCTATCTGTCTGTCTGTCTGTCTATGTATCTATGTATTTATAGCAGGTCCTCAGTAGCATGTCATGCCTTTTTAGACTGTGAACCAACCTTTGGGTGAGAATGTTCAGCTAGCATCTGAAGCTGTCTTTGATTTTTGTATGGGGCTCATTTACTCAGTATTTGTTGAGGGTCTAATATATGTCATACAGTTTTCTGGATAACTGGAGATATGTGTGAACAAAATGGACATAAGTCCCTACCCTCATTGTCTTTACATTATAATAGCCCAGAAGGAAAATAAACAAATAGGTAAAATATATAGTATAGCAAATGGTATGTGTTCTGTGGAGAAACGTAAAGCAGAAGGGGATAAGGATGGTATTTGATAGATTTTTGCCATGATTAAGAAGTGAGGTGACATAAATTTTTATGTTCATGTCAGGTTTAGTCATACAAATTGTAATTCTGGGACATGGTCTCTCTTGTTAGGAAAACTTAGTCCAATAACATGAGGCCTCAAGTGTAGGAATGTCCCTAGGTAACCTTGCTTCTTGAGCAGATCCCTTCATGACTTTCTCCCTCTCCCTTTTCAGCCCTTTGTTAGGAGTTTGCTGTTCCTGTTTGTGTATGCCTATCGGTTCCTTTGCAGTGGTATTACCTGCTCACATACTCCTTATCCGCTTTCCCTGCTTATTACCCTGCCCAATATACTCCAGAACTTATATGTTTATTATGTCTCACAGGTATTTTCTTTCTCTTCTCCTGAGAATTTAAATTCCACAAGAGAAGGACTATTGGCCCCTTTTTATTGCTGTAGCCCCAGCATCTAGAACATAGTAGGCACTCAGTAAATATTTGTGGAAGGAAGACAGAAGATAGAGACAGGCAGTAGAGTATAGTAGTCAGAACATTTGGGAATTTGGCAGTTTTGCTTTAAATATGTCCTTGGTTAGTTGATACAACCTCTTGGAGCCTCGGTTTATTGGCACTATAAAAAGCAAGTCAGTAGTACTGTTTTCCTGGAGAAAAAATCATTGTAAGAATGACACAAAATAAGCATGTAAAGCTCTCTTATTTCTTAAGCTAAATAAACAATAGATGCAGTTGTTGGTGTTGATGGCGTTGGGCTAATGCCATCGTCTCACTATTTGACAGATACTCAATGGATCCCTAATAATGTCCTGGGCACAGTGCTAGGCAAATGCTACGATCAGCAAACATCCAGCCCCTCTCCTCTAGCCCCGTAGTGCTGGAGCTCTGATCCCTGTGCCAGAGTTTTGCTTACGGTCACGGAATCTTCTAAAGCACGTACCTCAAATCCGGTTATGAATTTCAAGAGCTCCGAGGATTTGTTAGATACACAGATCCATGGGGGTGGAGAGGCCCACTGGGCAATTCTTACAGATCGGACCTGCAATGAAGAAGGGTGAGTGTAGACTTTCAGCAGTTTATGAATTATGGAGGGTTTTTTGTTTGTTTTGTTTTGTTTTTAACAGTAGTGTCTTTTTGAGACAAAGTTTTAGGAAACACTGCCCTAAAATATACCTAGTGATGGTTTTAAAATGGCCTCAGAAAAATATGTTTTCACTCTGGCAGTGAAGTTCTAAGATCTTGATGCTGATTAGAAGCAAGGCATCAGTCTTGAAGAAGATAAGTAGTGATAATAGGGGGAGGTTATAAGGAGGTTATGGAATAGGGAGCAGCAAGATACACCTGACATTCTACACCCTCCAGGTGATATTTGAGAAAAGATCACTTTCTCTTGTCTAGATGGAAATTAAGTTTTAGTGCCTTTTCCAATTTTGAGGGTATTTTCGCTCAATTGAAAGGAAAGAATCTCTAGTCCCTGTAAAGCTCTGTATGGTTAGGGAAAAAGCAAATCTTCCTATTATGCCAAGTGGGAATCTGTTGTGCTTACACAATTTGGTGTTGGAGCTGTAGAACATTCTGGGCTCTCCTGAAGGGCTACTGAGAGCAAGAGAACTGAAGGGAGAACTGGACTTGGCACAGCTCAGCCTGGAAGCAAAATGCATCATAGTCAGCTCAGAGGTTTTGGCCTTCACGGTGGATCTTCTAAAAATTCTGTGTCAAAAGAGGCTCAATAGGATATTTCTACTTAAGACTTTTATATAGGAGAACTACCTAGAAGGAAACACCAGGTCAAAATTCTTTTAAAAAATACTTTAAGCAACAATGGTCTGCCTATAGATATATACATGAAGATGAGTTGTTACCTGACGAGGGAAGGTAGTACCTGGGCATTCAGCTTTTCTGTGAGGCAGAGAAGAGGTAATTTATTGAGGTGGTATTTACCTATTCATAGCAAAAAATTCGTATGAGTCTATATAAATGAATATAGGGATTCTTTTCCCGCAAAAGAAAATTGGAACTTTAAAATGAAAGATGAAGATGATAAGACGTGATGAAGAGATTAGGGAAATAGACTTGTAATGAGATTACAGAACCAAGAGAAACCCCGTAACTGAGAGAAGGAGGCATCAACGAAGCAGAAATCTGGCCAACGGTTAGAAGGAAAACGCACTGCCAGGAAGAGAAAGAAGAATCTCATCACCATCCCTGTGTTAGAAGGACTTAATAATGATAAGGGAACTTGATGCGGGTTTGGAAGGGGGCACGTGTGCTGGAGATGATCGCACTGTGGAGCTCCAGTACTCACGCTGGGCTGTTAGAGCCAGAGATGAAACGAGACCAACCATCTGTTTTACCGGCACTGGGGATCCATTTGGACACTCCTGTTTGTGCCGGTGCCACGCGCTTGCAAGACGAGAGCTGGCGGCTCGTGTCTGTTCCCATGGCTCAAGCCCAGTCACACATGAACACGGAGCTCATGTGTGCGGTCTGGTTTCACTGCTAAGAGACAACGCGTCACGTAATGAAGATGATGTTGCTTATAAAGGAATTAGCAATTAATGGCACACGATGTCTCTTGAACTATGAAGGAGTTATCATCAAGAAGCAGCTTTAAGAGTCCAGACAGAAAACTGGAAACGTTCACTTTGGCATTTTATGTGCTGTGCAGGTTTAGGCCAACGGTCCTCAATGAATGTGTTTTTGTTTTTGTTTTTGTTTTTGTTTTGTCCCACAGAGGATATTTGGCAATGAATGGAGACATTTTGGTTTTTACAGCGTAGGGAAGGGAGGTGTAGCTAGCATGTAGTATGTGGAGGCCAGGGGTGCTGTGACCCACCCTGCAATGCACAGGTAGCCCCTCACAACAAAGAATTATCTGGGCAAGCATATCAGTGGTGTCAAGATTAGGAATTCTGGTTCAGTCTTCCCCGCCTCAACTCTCTCCTTATATGAGGATAATTTTTTTGCAGGGTTAATTTAAAGAATTAATGAGATGACACATGTACAAAAACCTGAAAATGGTAGATGTTTACTAAATTTTGAATATGATCATTTAAAACTTTTTCTAATAATACAGTGATTCTAAAACCTACAAAGTAGGTTGGAAATGTAAAAAAATGGGCTTCATATTATAAATGATAACTGAAATGCACCATTTGAGGAAGAAGTGTGTAAGATATTTATTTAATTATGTAATTATTTTCTACTCTGTACCATGGACCAGGGTTTTTTATGTGGGCATTCCTCTCCCATCAACCCCCACCCCTAAATGTTCCTATCAAATGTATATGGACAATTTAATATAAATAGATTTATGTCATTAGATGTGTTCTGCAGATTGGGAGAGAGGACATGGTATTTTCTAAAAGCTATTAAAGGCAGCACTGTTTTTCAAAATCTTTCAACATCCCACATTAAAGTAAGTTATTTGAAAGTAGTTTGGGAAATGATGAGGGGAAAGAAGGAAGGAAGGACGGAAGGAGGGAGGGAGGGAGGGAGGGAGGAGAGAGAGACAGAGAGAGAGAGACAGGAGCAAAGAGGAATAAAGAAAAACAACTTGTATTTGAATCACCCTCAGGCAGGTGAATGATCAGGAGCAAATGAAATGCTGCAACAGGAATTGTGGAGGCTCGAACTCATGTCATTAGAGGGCAGAGAGCTACCACCATCTGGAAGAGGAATGACAAGGTAGAGAGCCGGACATTTGATCCGGAAGACCCAATGGGGACAGACTGTTCAGTTGCCCTCACCTTAACAATGTTGAGCTAATCAAATAAAATACAAGACTGAGAATTCAATTTGGAAACACGTTTACAGTCAGGGAAACTTACTCATCACAACTAGAGCATTTCTTTTCTGTGACTCATGTGCACATTCAGCTAAGCTGCCCTTTGTGGTCATATTCTGAAGTCTGGAAGGCATTCCTAACTTGAGTCAGAGAGATCTGAAGGAGTTGGAGTAGAGGAGGGACTTTCCCACTCTGCTCCGTGCTTCCATGACTTGACTGCATGTTGTAGTCACCCGGGGATCATTACACAGTGCTGAAGCTAGTTTCTCTACCCCACCACCACCACCAGAAATTCTAATTTAATGACTCTGGGGGTGGATTGGGCATTAGTTTTATATCACCCCAAGTGATTGCATGGGGTGGTAACCTAGTTAATGCCTAACCTAGAATGTATAAAATTTACAAAGCAAAGAGAGAAGACTCATTTCTCATTCTCTCTCTCTCTCTCTGTCATGTCAAAAAGTTATGGGGACACCATTTCAAACTGGATTAGAATAACTCCTGAATAAAAGTAGTGATAATTAAAAGAATATAATAATGACTAACATTTACTTAATACCTACTCCTTTCCAAGTTTGTAATTGTGCTTTATGGTCAATATTCATTTAAATCCTCCAACCACTCTGAGGCAAGTATTATAATGCTCAATGTGGGGATACATTACCTGAACAGAGAGGTTACCTAACTTAGCAACAAATTTAAGAACCACACTAGTCTTCTAGAATTTGAGCTCAAAAATCTAAAACTAAGCTCTTAGATATATCGGAATCTGACCTTAACAGAAAAGTGTAGTGGTTTGTAATTCTGGGTGCGCACGGAATCTCTTGGTGAGCTTAAGAAAAACACCAGCTATTTTTAAGGGTAGTGAAAATATTCCGTGGATATTCTACTAGTGGATTCTTGACACTATTCATTTGTCAAAATCTACATAAGTTTACAGCTTATGCAGTGAACTTCAATGTGTGCAAACTTTAAAATTAATTAGGAGATTAGAGACCCTCAAGATGGAATGCAGACTGTAAACAGAGAATCTAACTGCTGCATCTGAACGTGTAACCTCACTGAAGGGGGTGGAGGCAAAAGGTGCTGCCCTAGTAACTGGAATTGAGGAGAGACCAAAGACTGAAGGTAGCAGGACTCGTACATCAGTGCTGCATCTAGTTGGTCAAGTTAGTTTCTGTAGAGACACGTGCTAACAGTTCTGAAATCATTGTAAATGTATACTAGAACTGGACAATTAATAAATATATGATGAATGTTTGGAGCCAAGTTTCTCACTGCGGGAGAAGGAGGCTAGAATGATCCATGGGGTAATGGATTAGATTTGGAGACATCAGTATGAACTCAGGTTTAGTTTACCATAGACACTTGTGTATTTATGGGTTAGAAACAAACACATACATTTTCTAGGTCTGTCCTCTGAGAGAGCCTAGAAGCAAAAACACCTCAGAAAAAAAAAAGCACACCAAGTTCTCAAATATTGATTTCTAATACCATTCTCCAATAAAAGGAACCAGGGCTTGGAGAAATGATTGACTCTTAAGGCTAGGGCAGGGAATATGCAAAATGAGCCTGGAGCTCAAAAAACAAAATGATAGGGGGATGGAAAGGGGACACAGGAGCCAAATAAAGGAGCTCTCAATAGCCAATCTTGCAACAATTTGAGCAGCTTAATTATTAGAGTATAACCCAAAGTATAAAATAAACATCCCAGAGTCCATACTGACATATGACAAACAAATGATTGAATAAGTGAATGAATGAATGAAAGAAAGGGAGACAATAGACAAGTCTCCTGAGTAGAAGAATTCCAAATAATTTATGCATCTAATCCCCCTTCAAGAAGGTGAAACGTAACCGACTTCACCAAAGTATATGGGCTGCACATAGTGACTTCCTTTTAAAGAATGAGTTATCAAAGGAGGAAGAAATTATAACTGTACAGCAGAGAAACCTGATTAATACTATCTCAACCAAGGTCAGGGTCAATATCAACAGTAATGTATTGATGGCACGCGCTCTTGGTATGATATGATGAGAATGGCACTTCTCTTCTGTGGTCTTTCTTCCAAAAGCCCATAACCTCAGTTCAATCATGAAAAAAATCGGGCAGATCTCAATTTAGGGACGTTCTACAAAATACCTGACTGATGCTCCTCAAAACTGTCAACTTCATCAAAAAGCAAAGAATGTCTGAGACACATCCAAGAAAAGCCCTAAGGAGACGTGATGACTAAATGTAATTGGTACCTGGATGGGATCCTGGAACAGAAAAAGGACATAGATAAAAACTAAGAAAATCTGCATCAGGCATGGGCTTTAATAATCATGTATCAGTATTGATACATTAACTGTAACAAATGTATCATGTTGGGCATAGGAGTATATGGAGATTCTCTGAATTATGTTTGAAACTTTTTATAAATGTGTAATTCTTCTAAAGTTTCAAGTTATTTAAACAAACAAACAGATATGAGACACAACATTTTCTTTCCAACAGGTCTGAAACTTTGCTTTCAGCCCAGAGATCTACACTTTTCCCTACGGATTCTTGCCATAAGTGATGAGCAGAAGCATCTCTTCTTTGAATCAAAAGTTTCTGAGAATCCAAACCTGATCCTTTTGAGACAACTCAGATAGTATTTCTAAATTTGCTAGCATGCCATGATATCAATTAACAAACAAAAAGTCGCATAGTCTCTTAAGTTAAAAAAATACTTAAAATTTATTAACTGAGATAGATTATGATCCAGAAGGATAATTCAATCCCAGAATCATGATGCCTCAGAATGGCAATTGAAGTGACTCCCTGCTTTAGTACAAGTTGCATGTAACAAACTTTGTTTTTTCTATGCACAAGTTTGGTTTTGAAATCACAGCAGATCGATAAAGCAGACAGCAATTAAAGGGACAGAATCATAAAACTCTGAGAATATCCTGTCTAGTGGTTTTCCTCTCTGCCTGATATCACTTGGGAGGCCTCCTGGGTGCTTAGGTGGGATGACTTCCATAACTCCACTCCGCTTCAATGAGATCAGCTCCAGTGGAGTCGATTATATTTTTTCTGGTGTTTCCACATAGTATTCCCTCGGTGGGGGGTCGGGGGGGAAGACTTCGGATCCTAAGAAAAAAGTAAGCCACCAAACTAATCCAGGTCCCATAACTTACAGATGAGGCATCTGAGGCCCCGAAGCATCAAGGGCATGTGGTTCTTACGCCCAGTTCACTCTACAGTGTATGATGTAATGACATCTAACCTTGATCTCAGTGTGGGTATCAATGATGGCGGTGAATCTGAATTTTGTAAGGCTTTTATCTGTGTCTTTCTGATAATCAGGTGAACTCAGTTTAGGAGCTCAACAATATTCAAATGCTAATACTAAATTCTGTTAGGTTTGTCAGTCTTTGTTCCTTCTCAGGTATCAGATCGTGTCATTCAAGGACAAGTTCCATTATGTTTCTTTGGCTGTGGACACCTGTTTCATTTGGATGTTGAACCCAGTTGAGATAAGACACATCCATGCGTCCGTGACTCCTGGGTATGTGATGGGGCTGATCCTGCCAGTGAGACGTGGCCCGATGGCTTCCTAGGAGCCTGGGAATTGGGAGGGAGTGCTGAAATCAAGTCCGGTCCTCTCTATAAGGGACAGTCTTTTCACCACCACCCTTTACAAGATACTCATATCAGAACAAATCAGCTAGTTGCAAAGTTGTCAGAATATATAGCACAGAACTCTGGGCAAATGGCATCTTCTAAATGTTACCTCTTCAACACAATGAAAGCTAATCGGCTCTGACAAGATGATTCAACTCCTGACACTCAAGAGTCCCCCCAGCTTCACTTTTAACAAACATACCAACGCACAGAGAACTTCGTCCCGCCTGGTGGGCCCGCTTCAAAAAGCCTTGGAGCTTGAGAAACCCTTAACTGCACAAGCACAACTGAGCTTTTATTATTACCAGTTTCTGAATGTGGCTGAGGAGAGCAAATGCTGCAGTGTTTTGGGTGGTTTTTGTTTTAAACCCCTAATAAAATGGAACTCGCAGATAGGATATGGCCCCGAGGTGACTTAACTGCGTAACTCTTTTAACAGTTCTCAAGACCGAATGACCCTTTGTCTTTGACTCAGCATTTCACAGGCTAACACCGGAACATCTACTTAGACTTCATTAAAAACCCTTGAGAGAACTGTAATCATGTTTCTGGAAATTTTAAAAAGAGTTTAAAATGTCTGGTAAGAAAAAATACTGGGCATTGTAAGTACATTTTGTGGAAAATCTCATTTAATTTTATTCAACACGAGTTGTTTTCACTTAGAAGTAAAAATTAGTGAGTGAGGATGGAGACTGCAGTGCTTCCCTGATCAGAAAATGTGGACCCACTCCTGTGGGCTTTCTAGATACCTGAGCCCTACGCCCTTATACATTACGTTTTGTTTTGTTTTTATACCAGATAATTTTGTCAGGACATCGGCTGGGGCAGGCTTTCATGTCAGAATGTCTGGGTTCAAATTCTAGCTCTGTAACTTGCTAACTCCGTGAGCCTGGATACTTTATTTACCTTCTCTGAGCCTTTAGGTCCCGATACAGAAAATGAAATTAGGTATAATACCTATCTCACAGATGGGTTATGAAGGCTGGAATAAAAAAAATCCATGCAAAGAACTTAGAACCTGGTATATAATATAAAAGTCTATAGTGTAAGAGAAACATATAATAAACATTAGATATTACGGCTATTGCTATTTTTATGGTGATGATTTAACATACAGCCCAATTCTGTTTTTACCTGTCTGTCAAACTGTCAGCTATTGCTTGTCTTGCATTTGTCACCATTCCCTTCTCCTGATGTCACTTCCCTAAATTCTTCTATTCCCTGTTCTTGCCATGGATTGGAAAACTAGTTAAGAAGGTTCACTGAGTATAATAGACTGTAAGTAAAAGAGTTAGGCCTTAGCTTTAACATAAGAGTTCAGAGCAAATATTCTGGCTCTGAGTCAATTTTCATTTGAGGGTTTGGGAACTTGTTGTATGGAAGTTGTTAGAAATCCGATTGGTTGTTTAACATGCCTAACATACATATATATGTATACATCATGCAACAATTCTACATGCTTTCTCATTATACATAGCCCACCCATTTTATTTTGGCAGTATAAAACCAAGCTCTTTATTTTCTTTTACTATATATTAATTACTGTAATTTTAAGACAACTGTATTATACAGAATATGCATTTTACAGAACATTTTTAGATTTTTGAGTATTATTACAAATGGAGTTTTGTCATATGAAAAGTAACATTCCAACAACTTTTAAAATGATTTCACAAATAAGAGAAATTACTTCCACTACTTTTAGTTCTAACACATGAATAATTTCTGGTTTTGTATATTCCTTTCTAGGACTTACACATAAACACACAAACTCTTATATCATTTTGATAAAAGAACATAATTTTGTAAAGGCTATAAACATCATGTTTTTCTCACAATGTCTGAAGAACTTTAACCTGGACTTTATAGATCTGAAAAGAAAGAATTCTTTTCAATCATCAACTCAATACTTAGCCAACAAGATGTTCCCTTTCTAGTGGGCTTGTTAGTCAATTTCAGACAAAGAACAAAGCGTAAGAAAGATATGATGGTAATAAATATCTTAAATAAAGGCATTTTCAGAACCTTTTCTTCTCTAACCATTCTCCTCTGCTTATGCATACTTTAATTGCATATTGACACCAATTATTCAGTAAACACAAAATCATTTTTCATAAAAGTTATTAGTATCAAACAATGTAATAAATTATATACTGAAACGTTATTATAGTTAGCACATATACATATATCCGTATGTATACATACATAATACAGTAGAAATTTAAACTGTGTCAAGATATGTTGTTTTCAATTTTATGGAATTCTCCCATGGCAGGCTGTGAAAACTATTGTTTTTTTAATTCATTGTTGCTTATTATCACTGAGTTGGGAATGGGTTTGGCTTGAGTACTTGTGTTCAATAATGTTCTCTCTGAAATACTAGATATTCTAGACTGACAAAATCCTGAGCTGGAAATTCTGCGTGTATAAAAGGCAAATGGGAGCATAGTGCTGCGTTAGCCTTAGAGGCATGTGTTTGTGAAAACAGGAGGTGGAGGAAGTCTTGGGGCTTTCTTAAATAAGTTGTTACTAAATGAAAAAAGAAAAAGAATTTATGTTTTAAAAAAACTGTGAATGATTTAGTATATCTATTAACCAGAAGTTGCAGAACATTATAACCAAGTGTGTATAAAATAAATAAATAAATAATGAACAAATAAGCTCTAAACATTGTTACATATGTTTGCATATCATCTATATTTAGAGTCTCATTTGTTCTTGGTTTAAATACATTTTTTTCTTTTTTCTCCCCCAGAAGGACAGTTTTTACTATGATTTTGATAGTTTGTTTCATAGGTGTAGATGCAGCTCTCATGTCAAAGCCAGTCAACCTAAAAATGTGTAGTTCATAGCATGGTCTGTGTAAAATGACTTAGAAGTCTAGGTCCCCCAACTTTTTTGTCATAACCAAAGGTTTAGAAATATTTGACTGGTGCTTGGGAAGTATAGCCCTCATTAGTAGCAGAATGATCTAAAATAGTTTGCCATGGTTTCCTGCCACTTAGTTTGGGGGGTGGGAGCGGTCACAAAAACCACAGACACTCTGCCCCCATATGTTTGTGCTTTAAACAGTTGGTATTTAGGTGGATGTGATTCTACCCATTGCCAGTGTTCCTACCATTAGTGCCCAAGTGTTCAGAGCAGGCAAAGTGATTGCCCTGACTCTTACTGTCCATGGAGGGTTGTGGACTCAGAAGTCTCTGCTTTTGTGCTAGGGATCCATGAAGTATACTTTTCCCTGGCCTCTCCTCCCAGTTTCTGCCTTCCTGTCTTCCCCTTTGGACCTTCATCATTCTGAGTCTGGCCTGGCTACACTGTCTTGACCAAAACCATTATTAGTTTTGCTGTTCTCTTTTCAATCCTGAATTGTTAGCAAGTCACCCAGTCATCACTGTTCAAAGAGAAAACTTGCAGCCCCTCTTTTTAGCAAATTTCTTCTTTAAATTGGCCATAAACCTATTTTTTTTTCCTTTGGATAATAAATTACATAAAAGCCACTTGTATCCCTGAAGCTCATATCAATGATTTTCTAGTCCAGCTGGAAACAACTTTCTGGTTCACCACGATAAATCCATTAAGCAGGCCTATTTTAGGTCACAAGTTTCTGATAAAGTAAGTCCATGATGAAAATATAATTAGACCTGAATTTTTCAGACTTCTGAGCCTGAATAAATATAAAATAGTGGCTTTTCACAGTTCCCATTCCCCTACCTTTTCATATTGGGATTGACAGCCGCTATACAATCCACAAATGAAATGCCCAATTTTTTTTATAACATCTGTTCTTTTGGGCTTTGACCAAAGAAAGACTCAAATAAGCATCCTCCTTGGCTTAGCATTTGCAAAGGCTAATTTGATTCTTTCTTCCAGGTCACTGTGCATCATCCCATCTCAGTCCTGACTTGGGGGTTACTAAAGGAATCAAACTACTAGGTTGATCTCACCCTCACATTTTATTGCGGAAATAGTGGTTGGCAGTAATGATATCAACATACCTATTGCATGATTTATTTTCCTTCCAGGGACTTACTAATGCAGATCATACTGCATTTTACTCTGTTGTCACTTCTTAGCCATGGCTTTTATTTTCCATCTAACTTTTCTCCCTACTGTTCTCTGCATTCTACATGTCAAGACCACTTTACAATCATTTATTCTTTTGCTAGTGCCAGGATAAAAGCTCACACAGTGATAAAAAGGACAATGTAAGACAGGACTGAAACCCATAATAAATAAAAGATCTTTGGACCTGGCTCAGTATTTGAGACCAAGTAGGCATGTGGAGCACAATTAGAGCAAAATGCAGCTATTGGAAGTGATCAGGTGGAAATCCGATGTCAGAGAGGTATGGCATAAGTGGTAAGAAGCAAACCATGGGAACTGGGTTTGGAGGACAGACTTCTGTATTTAGGTTGAGCCGTGACAACTTTGCAGGAGAAACTGGTCTCTCAGAACATAGCAGGAAGAGGGAATCTTAGTCATGAAATAAAATAAAAAAGAATGTCATGTGGGAGATTGGTTATAAAAATCACCACAATTGTTTCTGCCTCCCTATATCCATACTGTCTATTGTGTGATTTTATTTCTGTCATCAAGAATTAGAATTTATTTCACCATCTCTTGAACCTGGACTAGTTCTATGGTTTGGCACTTGCTTTGACCAATAGAATGTGGCTGAAGTGGCTGTGGGCCCGTTTGAAGCCTAAGCATGAGGAGACCTTGCATGCGCCTGCTTGCTCTCTTGGATCCCTGCGTGCTCCCAGGTGAGCAAGTCCAGCATGGCTTGCTGGAAGCTGAGAAACCACGTGGAGAAAAGGAAGTTGTGCCTACCGAAGCTGCCCTGGATCAGCCCATCCTCAGCTGACCTGTAAGGGGATCCCATACCCATCAGTAAATCCAACCAGGAACCACCTATTCCACATTGCTGATTGGCAGAATCATATGCTTGATAAATTATGGTTTTTTTATGTGCTTAATACATGGCCACTAACCACAAAATATGAAGGTGGTTTAGTATGCCTCAGAGCTAACCACTACAGTTTCATTTACTAAAATGAGTTGTAACAGTTTGGATTCCACGTTAAGGCAAAATCCATTAACATCCCTATGTGACCAAATTGATATTGAACAACCAAGACATTGGGAGTCCGTTTCCTTCATAGGGAACTTCTTATACATTTAGAATGGACTTAAAAAAAAAGAATGGGCTTAAGAGGCACAACTCTAGACTCTAGAGTGAGGACAAAATTGTAACGGTTGTTACTGACAAAAGTGTTTTGAGAAAACAAAGTCGATTAAACTATCTTCATTTATTAAATGCTATGTGCTAAAAGGGGAGGTGGCCCAAATGAAGTTAAATGGCAGGAACTTTTCCTCCATGATTTTAAGTACTATTTAAGGGTTTTGCTAATTAAAAATTCTTATAAAACAAAAGATACCGAGTATTGGCAAGGCGGTAGAGAAATTGGAATGCTTGCACACCATTCTTAGGGATATAAAATGGAAACCACTATGGAAAATAGTATGGGAATTCCTCAAAAAATTAAAGCTAGAACTACCATATGATCCACCATTTCTACTTCTGGGTATATATCCAAAAGAATTGCTATCAGGATCTTGAAGAACCATATGCACTCCCATGTTCATTGTAGAATTTATATTCACAATAGCCAAGGTATAGAAACAACCTAACTGCTCATTGAAGATGAATGGATAAAGAAAATGTGGCATATGCATAAAGTAGACTATTATGCAGCCTTAAAAAAGAAGGAAATCCTGCCATATGCAATAGCACAGATGAACTCCAAGGACTTTATGCTAAGTGAGATAAGCCAGTCACAGAAGGACACATGTAGCATGATTTCACTGATAGTAGGTATCCAAAATAGTCAAACTCATAAAAACAAATAGTAGAATGGTGGTTGTCAGGCTACGGGGAAATAAGGAAATGGAGAGTTGTTCAGTGATTATAAAGTTTCAGTTATACAAGATAAATAAGAGAGCTGCTGTATAAACACTATGCATATAGTTAACAATAGTTGTATTGTACACTTAAACTTTTGTCAAGAGGGTAGACCTTAGGTTAAGTTTTCTTTCAATAGAAAAAATTGTGAAAGAAGATCAAAATAAACTAATAAGATTTTCAGTTGATTTTTTCCACATTAATATAGGCACATGAGATTTAACAGTTGAAAATTCTTCATCATTAAATTTCAGAAGAGAAAAGAATCATAGTGGTTATGTAGTAAAGTTCTGTCATCCTATAATTATTACAAAGGGTTCTGATTAAGTTCTGTAAATAGTAAATGGCAGAACTTACTGTAATGTTCACTCATTTCTCATCTGGTGCTTTGCCTATGTAATCTAATGAGTTCTTTCAAAGTTAAATTAGGAGGGAATATTTATCTCTAGGCCCAAATAAAAACAGATAGGGGTCTAATTTTACAAAACTTGTCTACCTTGAGATTTATTTGTGTTCTTCCTCAGGCATAATTATTATTTCTATTCCAATAGCATATGCCGTTGCTAAGACATTTTTCCCCTATAGTATTTTTTAGAACCTCAGGATCTATTGCTTCCTAATTAGTAAGAAAGCCACAATTCAGATTAGTCTTGGGAAGAAAAAAACAGAAATACCATCACAATTTTTATTTTCAACCTAAAGAAGAGAAGGCTAATAGAATAATTTAATAATGTTCTTACAGGTCATGATGAGTTTATACATTATCATTGGTGACCAAATTTTGTCCATATTTTTGTGTATATGAGCACAGTGGCAGGCACAAAAAGAGTAGGAAAGGCGGTATGAGACTGACTCAGTGCTCTTTGGTAACTTGTAAATCAGTTCATTGCGGTATGAAGACACAAATACAGGACAAACGCATGTTGTCATCTTAGTTCTTGCTTCTGTAACAAAACACGAGCACGGAAGACTGGGGGGCTTAAACACAAACATTTATTTGTCACTCCAAGATCAAGGCGCCTGCGGGCCGTGTCCAGTGAAGACAGTCAGAGAGCGGAGAGAAAGGGAGCAAGCTCTTGCGTCTCTTCATCTCTTCGTATTAGGACACAGATCCCATTCCAGAGGGCTCCGCTCGCATGACCTAATTGCCTTCCAAGGACTCCCCTCCTAATTGGGGGTGTGTGTGTGTATCAGGATTTCGACATAAGGACATTGAGGTGGGGCACGACGTTCAGTCCGTAACAGCTCCTACATACAGCTTCAGATGTGGAAAATCTGAAATGCTAGGCAAACCAAAATCGCAATAAGACAACGTGAGATAGATATAGTCTAGAATAGCTTGGGGAGTCCTTCCTTAAAAACATGGGATTTGATCTTGAAGGAAGAGTGGAGAAGAGCTATAACTAAAGGACGAAGATTACAATTAAATTCCAGGAGAAGGAAAATGTAAATGGAAACGTTTCGTCAGTCACTGCTGAATACACCATGACGTAAT
This sequence comes from Lyroderma lyra, assembly GCA_004026885.1. NCBI lineage: Eukaryota > Metazoa > Chordata > Mammalia > Chiroptera > Megadermatidae > Lyroderma > Lyroderma lyra. The sequence goes on along the minus strand of PVJL010002168.1, from coordinate 104,954 downwards.
GGGGAGACTACGTGATCACAGCCGTATAAGGAGAGATCATGCCAAACTAGCAAGAATGGACACGATGCATGGCACTGCTCCTCTGCCAGCATGAAGAATTAGCATGCAAGTTCATAAGCCAAAAGAACCTGGCCCAGCGGATCCCGTAAACCTCGTTAATGCGGTCATTGGCACACCACTTTCGCACTGCCTCTGACATACCCAGGCTTCCCTGACACTTCACTCATTAACTAGGTGGCAGTTTGTCCCACCGTCATCAAAACGGATCAGTCCGAGTACACTGGCCTGGCAGGAGGGTCATGGCTCCAAGGACAACTGGCATGTAGACAGTCAGACCATCATCTCCCGTGGTGGACCATGCCGTTGACCACGAGAGAGAGAATCCCCTGATTTCTAAAGGCTCCTGGGGGCGTTCCCCGCATTTGGAGAAGCTCTCATCTTTGTCAGTCCAGGAACACGGGGGTCTCATTTTGGATTTTCCATGTATTTCCCTGGCTCTTCCTCATCTCTCGCTTATCTGTCAGTCCCTTATTTTTTAAACTCTAGTTGCACTTGTGACCCTGCCCTTGCTCGGATACCCGTTAACTGTGGAGAGAATGCATCCGGGAGCGGACTGTGTGTCTGGGGCTCTCGGGAGAGCAGCTGGGGCGGTGACGCGCGCTGGAGCTGGCTCCTTTAGGCAGGCATGGTGTCTGTCCCCCTTCTGCGTTTCCCCGGGGCACTTAGCATGTGGCTGCATCAATAGTGGAAGCTGATTGGACGGCTGTGAAGCTGAGTATGTTCAGAGACCACGGGATGTTAAAGCGGAAAGGAAATAAAATGCTGACCTTTTCCTTAATGAGCTTTAAGAAGAGTGTTACACGCAAGAGCATCATTATGTATTTGTTATCTGAGTAAATTCCTATTATTAGGTAAGTACTGAAGTAATTATCTGGTTTATCACACATATTTATTTCCTGACCATCTCTGGGTTAATGCTTTGAGCCTCTCTGCGTCTGTTCATAAAACTTCAGGAAGAACTTACTGAAAACACGCAGTTTTCACTGTGGCTAAGGCAGCGTTTGGGGATCGTTGCTTTGTGTCTTCTCTCTGTGCTCTGCCCTTCTCATTGCTCTCTCCAGACTCATGATTCAAATGTTCCAGGTGATTCAGGGTAGCTAATGACTCCATTTCTGAGACTGCTCAGGGGCAGATGAGTCATCTTGTCACATTATGTGTTAACATTATGTCCCACAAACCGTAGGCCCCAGCCTACAAGTAGCAATTCCAAGGTAGGTTTGCTGTGCATTTGGCTGTTTATATTCACTCTGGATCTGAGAGGAGCAGTCAGATGATACAGATACAGCCTTCCCTGGGAGCCCTGCATGCCTACTGCAGTGACAGATAATTGTCACAGCTGCCTGCTTTGTCAGACTTTCTGGAGGCCACTTTAGGAGTGTTAATTTATAGTGGGGGGCGGTATAGTGTCACAGTTAAAATCAGTGGTAGCTCAAGAGCTAGACTGTCACTAAAACTTGACTCCAAAATATATTAGTTATGTGACCTTAAGCCAGTTTAAACTCTCAATTTCTTCATCTCTATAATGGGTACACTCTGCAACATCTTTCTTCTCATACACTAGCAAGCAGCAGAGACAGAATTGAAACCCAGCCATGATGAGCTGCACAGTTATTCCTCTTTCAAGGTGTATTCTACTACGAAGAGAATATGTTTCAAAAAATTTAAAGAGGTACTTCCTTGCTTGTTCAAGAGTTGTGTGAATGAATCAGAGATGTGTGAGGGATAAATGTCACGCTGCTTGATGGTCCAACATCAGTAGGTTTGGGGCAATTTCAGTTCCTATGGGTTTTGCCATAATAATTGCAAGGTTAGGTGTAAGAGTAAGTCAGTCAGTCCGACCGTGCTTCATGAGAGCAAGTATGTGCTGGTCTCTTAACTGTGTTTTACTGCTGCCAAACACATCTTCTCATCTCCTTTCCCTCTTATAAATGCCCCCGTTTAAATTTCATGATGTCTGTGTTCTCAATTTATTTTTTACTTAACCTTGGCTTACGTCTTAGTTATTTCCAGGAAAAAAGTGACACACATTTTAGGAATACTCAGGTCTTAGATAGGGTTAGGAATGATGTATTGCATGTTCAAATTCATTTAATATTTCATTTTACTTGCAATTTAGTTCCCCTGTCACTTTCAGATACTTGAGGTGACTAAGACTGTGCAATTTGTGTATTCACTTTCTATATTGACCCTTCTGACCTTATGTATCGTGCTTCAGGGTTTTACATCTTATCAGACCCAATATTTTCATAGGAGGTTTCATTTTCTCCTGTAACTAAGATTTCCTATGCCTAAGGGTTCTCAGATTTTAAAAGCTATTTCATTTTAATTTTGTGTCATTTTTTTAAAACAAATTTCTTAATACATGTGTAGCTTTGACTTGCCTCAAATTGAAGTTTGTCATTAATTTTCTTTCAAAACTGGGACCAGTTTATCTGACACCAAGTAAATGGTTACTTGAACAGTGAAGTGCAATGTGTGTGTGTCATATATATATATATATATATATATATATATACACACACACACACACACACACACATACACACACACACACATACACACACACACATATACATACATATACATACACATACACATACACACACACACACACACACACACATACCCAAAGGAAATACTGTTTTGATGTCAGCATTCCTTAAAAGCAATAGGGATCCTGTTTTTATTTAAATTAGTTCTTACCAGGTTTGGGGTTGTTTATAGATTTAACGGGTGCATTCGTAGGTCTGTTTTTAATACACTTGTGGAAATAATTTCTAGTGAAGGTGCTGCTTTTTCAGCAAGCATGAGGAACCAAAATAGTCACATGCTTCCAAGACAAAGGCAGACTGTAAGATAGATAACCCAGGAGGAGAAATAATCATGTTCACAGCAGTTCTCTCTTATGATTTCAAAATCTCATTTCTAGGAGTTTAACCCAAAGGAATAATCAGAGACACACTCAAGGATGTATTAAGAGTTCCTCGTGGCCTTTCTTGTAATAGCAAATACATTAGAAACAATAAAAATATCCAATAACAGGAAATTGATAGAATATGAATTTTTCATAATAAGCTAAACAATCCTTAAAAATTATGAGTTTGATGGTAAGAAATCACATGGGAAATGGTATGCAAAGTTTAAAAATTCAGCATAAAACAATAAAGTAAAATGTGAAAAATAAGCAAAACTGTCTATAGTTTTGATAAGCAAAGAAATAAAAATGCCACCCCAAAATAATAGCAACAATGTAGAACAGTTGGTGGAATTAGGGATGAATTTAATTTACTTTTTATTAAATTTTAGAACAAATTTTTATGTTTTTTATTTTTAACAATGAGAACTGTAACAGACACTTTTCAAAAATCAAAGGTGTCTCTTCTCTCCAGGACAGGCTTAATTCTTTGTTTAATTCTTTGTTCATTTCTGTTGTAAAAAAGAAAAAAAGCAGAAAATAGGACTAACACAACATCAAAAACATTGTATCATGCCTTTGTTCTTTATTCAAATTAATAATTATTTTACCCTTCTGTTGGATTACCCACCACCCATGTCTCGTCACTGCAGTGTCCAATCTTGTGGGTTCCCTGGGCCATATTGTAACTATTTAAAATCAGGATGATGGGATAATATTTCTTTTTTATCTAAAAGCATTATTTATTGCTCCTCATCTCTTATTTTATAATTTTTCCCCTCAGGAAGAAATAACACAATTTTCTAAACTATTTGATTTCCATAAAATATACTAACACTAATGATAGCTGATAAACTAAAAAAAGGTCACAAAAAAATTTTCATCGTGTTTTAAGAATTTGTGTCAGGCCGCATTCAAAGCCGTCCTGGGCTGCAGGTTGGATGTGCCTTTCCTATCAGATCTGATTCTCTTTCCTTAAGGAGAATCTTGCTGTGTCCACCAGCCATTTGTGTTGGAGGAGAGGGATTTGGGACTTTTGAGCAATCAGTCTGTGGGTTAACAGATAGGAAGGAATGGCAGTCCCTCATTTGTTCATGTAAGGCAGTTCCCATCAGCAGGACTTTCTCTGCATTTTAGTGGTGTTAATTAAATAGGACAGCGGCTTTGTGACTCCAGTGTTCTCACAGAAACCTTGAAAGGACTACATTTGTTGCATAAAGTGAAATTTAAGTACAAAAAAGTGTGCCCAATTCTTGATGCAGCTTCACACAGCTTGCTTGAAAGACTTGGAAGTTGCAAGCTGTGAATAGTTTTTCAGGTCCCAGCCTCCTCTCCTCTGGGACCCCCATGACCTGCCGCGGTGTCCGTTGCAACTCCCTGTCCATCACAAGCAGACATGCCTGTTGTGTCGATGGCACCGACTCTGACTGGAGCCTGCTGTTCTGGGCCACTGGGCTTCCTCTGGGGCCTCTGCAGTGATGGCCATTTTTCCTGCCACGGTTTTCACAGCACGGGATCTAGAAGCAAGATGGATATCCTCCTATCCTTTTTGCTTTTCATCGAGTCAGGCCATGTTTCCTTCTCACAAAACTCCTGCTCTGCTGGCTTTTTTTTTCTTTTTTGTTAAGGGCATGCAATCTGTCTGCAGCACGCAATCTGTCTGCAGCACCTGCTCCATCTCCGTATTTCTTTGAAAGCTTCAATGGCTGGTCGTCATGCTTTCTGCTCCTCTTTTTCCAGGATAGGTTGTATGGGCCTTCAGAACAGGCATGCTTTTGCACACCCCTGCATTTCCCTTGCACCTCTCTTTCTGTGTTGTGCTCTCCTAGCAACATCCCACCTACCTTTCTGCTTACTTCGTGTCCACCTCTGAGCAGTGAACAACTTGGCTGAGTGATGCCATTTACATTTCTACCCCGGATCTCAACTGGATCCTTAAGCTGTCTTAGCACATTTCTCAGACGATTTCCTGCCCTCTGGGAGAATGCATTCCTATCTTCTCTCTCCTCTTTCTGTGACTCACTTCAGTAGAGAAATGGTCATCTTATCCCATCTTTGAGACTCACCACTGCTATACTAACTCTCAAAAACAAAAGCAAGCAAACAAAAATCCCATCAAGTGATCTCAGCAGGGAGGAATGCGGGGACAGCTGGTTTAGGTCGCATTATCAGAGGTATTTACTCTTCTCCTCCATCCCCGCTGGGAGGGGACGACAGCAAAACTTAGTGTGAGAAACGGCAAGGAGATGTCTAGAGGTAGCCAGGTCCTCTGATTCCTGTCAGGAACATAAAAATAGTAACAGGTCAGCACACTCTTGTGAAATCACCAGAGAAATCTAAACTAGGTGTTTGCATCCTGGAACTTTTTCAGGTGACAAATCAATAAAGTACATCAATACCTTAAGCCAGAAGATACATATTGTAACCATTTAAAAACAGGATGATGGGATAATATTTCTTTTTTATCTAAAAGCATTATTTGTTGCTCCTCATCTCTTATTTTATTATTTCTCCCCCTCAGGAAGAAGTAACACAATTTTCTGAATTATTTGAAATTTGTTTTTACACAGAGAAATGAGTTATGTGATAATATATTCTGAGCTGTTATTTCAAAGGTGGATTGGGGAGGGGACTAAATTGGAGGCAGGGATATTAATTTAGAGGCTGTGACAGTATTTTGGGTGAACCAGTCTTATGTGGGTGTGTTTGTAAATTTTTCTTTACTGAAAGTACATGCAGTTCAAGTTAAGCATGTTGGGGGCAGAGGGCATTTTGTATTTAATTAGTTCTTAATGCTAATCAGTCCTTCTTAGTCCATAGGGGCAGGGATATGGACCGGTCCTGTGTGTTTGCTTGTTTCTGTGCTGCTCTTTCACCATCGGCCAACTCCGTGCCTGGCTTGGAGCAGGCTCTGAATAAACGTGTTGGGTTGTGTTACCGGGCAACAGGGTGTCTTGTATCCTCGCAAGAAGGAATTCCGTGAGGTCCCACGGGAACCAAGCCAAGCAAGCGGCAGCTTCATCAAGAGAAAGGGGGAGTGCAGAGCACTCTTAAGGTGGCGTGAGAGTGGGCAGGCCCAGGAGAGCAAGAGGAGCTTAGGATTTTATTTGAATGAGGGCGTGAAATATTCCAGATTCAGGGGTGGCGTCACGGGGGTTCCCAGGAGGGGCCCCGCTGCCCACTCCTCCTCGTGGGAAGGTGGGATTCCCTTCTTGGAACTGTCATGGCGACTGGGGGGGGGGAGACCACTTTCGCCTGAAGTGTCACAATCCGTCACAGTTAGATGTGGCTGCTCCTTAGGAACAATTTATCTCCTCTTTCCTTTGTTTCCTGCACTGCCCCCTTCCCTTCCTACCCGCGCTCTCCCCACGGCCCGTTCTTTCCGCCTGCAGGAACAACAGGACATCAATGCGGGAAGGGGTAAATGGCAGCGTGAACGGGCCTCCATCTTTTTCTATCTGAAACATCTTAGACAACAAAAAAGACTAAAACACCAACTAGCAGTTACATGGAAACCTCAAATTACAAAAATCACCAATGATTAGCAAGAGGTCCCATGGGGTGTAAGAAGGCTCCGAAGAGAATCGCTGTTGCAGCCGAATGCTGCAAATGTGGGTGCAGACCAGGGGCCAAAACAGCACCACGGTGTTTGTCACAGAAGGATCAAGATGCACAGCTCCCTACGCAGCTCCCTGAACCGGCACCTTGATGCCACAGAACGGGGCGATTGGAGGATGGGGGTGTTGGACAAGGTAACACATGTCGGTTTGGCTGGGAGGAGTCTGTAAGGAAAGGTCTAGAAGGAAGATTCAGAACTATTAGCCGTCTGAAGCCGCACATTTCTGGAAGTCAGGGATAAATACAGGCTGAAGTAATTCTTCTCTCGCTTTCTCACTCAAATGCACACACGTACCATACACACACACACACGTCTGAGAACTGTGAATCAGAGAGACATATTACACATAGTGCAGCTCTAGACTCTCTCCATTAAAGTCGAGAAAATAGCTAGCCCAGGAAGGACTCGCCCAATTCAAAGTGAATGATATTCAAAACAGAACCAGTGTATTTATGTAAAGATATTATACGCAGAGGGAAAAAGGTGGAATTGAGCCAGAAAAGCAAAAGGCAAACAGAGAACACACCTGAAAAATACTGTCATGGAGTAGAAGAAATTGTGACCAATTGTAATGTAAATAATTTAAAGAAACAATCTTAATTTTTAAAAAAGAATTTGATGCAGAGATATGATTTCAGGTAACTATGTTTCAACAGAAACAGATGAAAACTGAGAGGCAAAACTCAGGAAAAACATGGAACATGAAAATAGAACCAGTACGTATCTCGTATGAAGACTGTATTAGAAAAAGCAAAACAAAACCAGGCAGAAAAAAAAAAAAACCTCAGGGACTGTTCAAAACACAATAAAAAAATAGGAAAGACAGGACAGGTTGAAGAAAGTGAACACATAAACCAGAAACCATAATGAATTAAATAGGCCTATAGGCAAAAAAGATAGATACAGAAAACAGACAAAGGAGTTGCAATATACATTTAGCATCTTCGAATTAAAAAAACAAACAAAAACTTTGCACCAACGTGGAAACTGAAAATGTATTCTAAAATATCATTCAAGAATACATTCTAGAAATAAAAGTTATGAAACCACATCATGCCTCAAGAAAAATTAGTAAGGTATGGTTAAAACTGAAACACAGCCTAGTATAGTTATAACTAGGGTTTTATATATAAGAATATAATAGTTTTATATATAGGGTTTTATAGATAAGAATATAATTCTGGGGCATTTCAGCAAAGAGATCAGATAACTTATAAGGGGGAAATATCAGACTGGCCTTAGCATTCACAACAGTATATGTCATTAGAAAACCATGGAGAGAAATGCACAACCCTCTAGGAAGTGAAATATGAGCAAAATGTTATACCTAGACAGATTGTTGAAAGAGAAAGGCAACAACAGTTACTTTTGATCATGCAAGCATTATAAGAATATGTTTCCAATAAATCTGTCTTGAAGAAACTGTTAAAAACAAATCTCAATTGAACATGAGTTGAATAGAGACGCCGTAACAAAAGGACAGGTGTTAAATCCATTTAACTTTAAAACTAAGAAGAAACAACTCTTGGAATCACAGTTGCAATATGTAATGTAAATAGAATGATAATGAAGAAGCAATATAACTGGTAAACACTGGAGGGAAGTTAGACAGTCGTGTAAGGACATCAATTATTTCACCTTTTATAAGAAGTCTAAAATTTTCACTTACAGATTAAACACTTGAGGTTTGAGCATAGCGTAAGATATAAAGTCAGCATCAGAAGAACTAATAATTATAGCAGCACTTACTAAACTGGTGTTGAAAAAAAGAAATTGGAGATATATCAATCCATCATGTTCTTAATATCTACAAAAAGAGGAAATTAAGTATACTAAACAATATTTTAGGTATAAAATAAAACACCAAAATGACCCATCACAGGAAAGAAAGTTTCCAAAACATAGTAAGCTACCCAACCCATACACAGAAAAGCAGGGCAATTGTACAGGACACAGAAAAAGACAACAATAAAAGAGAATACATAGCATGATGCTGGAATGACTATAAATAATATATTTTAATATAAATGTGTTACATGGATTGAAAAAGTCTTAGACTGTATTACAAAACAAAAGCCAAGTAGTGCTGTATATATGTGGAAAATCTAAAGCAGAATGATTAAAAATAAAAGGGTTGTGACAACAGAGTGAGCTCACACGTATAAAAGAAGGAGGTTTATGCTCTTAATATACCTTAATAGGATAAATGGGAGCAGAAAGCATTTAATGTTAGAGAGGAGAGGTTTGTGGATGGAATTGTGTTCCCCCAAGAAAATATACTCAAGTCTGAAGCCCTGGTACCCGTGAATGCGACCTTATTTGGAAATGGGGTCTTGCAAACGTAATGAAGTTAAGATGAGGTCGTACAGGCTTAGGGTGGTCTCAAATCCAACGACTGGTGTTCTTACAAGAGAGAAACTGGGACCGAGGCCCACACAGAGGGAAGAGGAAGACGTGAAGATGGAGGCAGAGGCTGGAATTACGTTCCCACAGCCTTAGGGACACCGAAGATTGCTGGACACTGCCCGAAGTCAGGAGGAGGCAAGGGAGCTTCCTCCCTGAGTCTTCACAGACAGCCTGGCCTGTTGACACCTTGATTTTGAACTTCTAGCCTCCTGAACCAAAAGGCAATACATTTCTTTTGTTCTAAATGACCAAGTTTGTGGTACTTTCTTATGACAGCCCTAAGAAATTAATATACGAGGGAAACCAAATTCCAATTAATATACTTCATAAACAGAAAAGAACAGTAAATCCATGGAAAATTAGGCAGAACAACAGTGGTCAGAGGAGACAATCCTTTACCCATCTTAGACCATGAAAGATCAAGTATACTAAAGGTAAGCACACAGAAGACTAAATGGCCATTGGTGAAGGGCAGCTAATATAAATGTATCAATATCTGTACTCTGAAAGAGAATGCACCTAATTTTTCAGTGTCAATTAAATATTTATTAAAAGTAAATTCCAAAATGTAGAAATATTACGAGCAGCTATATCTAAGTCCAATGTCATGAAACTAAAAAATTAAAATCATGATTAGAAATCATGTCTGACCACCTGATAAAATAAGTGAGAGTGAGTGAGATAGGGTGAGGGGGACAAGAGAGAGAGAATAGATAACAAAGACAGACACGGATAGAGAAAGAGATCACAGGCATGTTTTCTTGGTTTTTAATTTTGGATCAGCAAAGAAATCAAAATAAAAATTTCAATAGACATAAAAAAATGACAGAGAAAATATTACATAATGGAACTTATGAGATACACCTAAAAGAGAGCTTAGATAAAAATATATAACTTTAAATACTTAGATGGTAAACAGGTGGAATGAAAGTCAGTGCTTTCACCACTCAAATCAAAAGAGAGAACAGTAATATATGCATACACACGTGCATTTCAACACCTAGGAAGAAGACAAAGTCATCTCCTATCACAAATATATGTGGCATAAAATACTGGAAAGAAGAAAATAACGTTTTCATTGTTGGCAGAAGACATGGTGTAACAGAAAAACACAAGAAAATCAGCTGGGAATTTATGGTACCAAATAAGAGAATTCAGTATGATAACTGGGAAATAAAATTACTATGCAAAAATCAATACTTTGCTGTATACAAATAATTATATTGTAAAGTAGCAGGAGATATTCTATTGACCAAGACATGGAAGACACCAAAGGTCCCTGTGACAGATGACTGGATAAAGAAGCTGTGGTACATACACACAATGGAATATTACTCAGCTGTAAGAAAAGATGAAATATTGCCATTTGCAACAAAATGGATGGACCTGGAGATCATCATGCTTAGTGAAATAAGCCAGACAGAAAAAACAAAGAACTGCATGATTTCACTCATATGCGGAATATAAAACTGAAAGCAACAAACAAACAAAAACCCATTTTTAATAAAAAGAAAAAGATAAAATACCTATGAATAAATTAAAAATATTACAGACATAGTTATTGAAAAAAACCATAAAAAGATTTAACACACCTAAAAGACAGTCAACTAGAGGGAAAGGCATATTGATCCTGGATAGGAAGTCCCTATACATTGAAGATTTTAATTCACACTACATTAGTCTATAAATTTAATAAAATTACTATAAAAATGCTGATAGGATATTATTTTTCTCTGGAATTAGAGAATCAGATTCTAAAAATCACATAAAGAACTAGTCATGGATAATGGAAAAAAATTTAAAAAGAAAAGTAGAAATATATGAGAATCAGTTCTCCTAATCATATTACATATATTATCAAATTAAAGTCAACTCCATTATCAGAACAGAATAAAGTCCAGTTATAGATCCAGATACATAGGGGATTTTTTTCTGTCAAAATGGAGTATATATTAAAGAAGAAAGAATAGATTATTTGGTAAATGCTATGGAAAAAACTGAATGAAATAAAAGAATATAAAGGAAAACACGAATGTACTTGATTAAAATATGGAAGCAGTATTTTAGGGTGAGGCGTACTTTTCTTAGCATGACTCAAACCATAGAAGCCATACCAAAAAATGGATTAATTCAGTTACATAAATATTTTGCCTGAAGTGTGTGTGTGTGTGTGTGTGTGTGTTTGTGTGCATAAAATTATAAAGCAGTATCAAAAGACAAGAGAACAAACCAAGAAAATATTTCCAGTAAGTATCGTCATATTACTAATATTCATTTTTACTATATGAAGAGCTTTTTTATGTATCAGAAAATAAACCAATAGGGAAAAAAATAGGCATAGAATAAAAAAAGGTTTATAGAAAAATGAAATCAAATGTCTTTTAAGTCTTTGAAAAGTTATAAGCTCTATTTACATAAAATATGTGAAAATACATTAAAACACTATTTTTCATTTATTAATGGAGGGAATAGAGAAAGAAACATTCTTTTATTGTGACAAATTGTAAAACTTCAGAAGCCAGCTTAACAATAAATTTGATCTGTACCAAAACTTAAAATGTAGCTACATTTTGATTTACTGAATTTACTTAGAAAATTCCGTAAGTATGCATGAGAATATTGGTTGCACTAGCTGGAAATACTCCAAATTTTCAACAATAAAAAACAAATATTACGATATACATTGATTTTCGTAATTTGTCTGCTGATACAGGTTTAGACTATATCTAGAAGAATTCACATGAAATGGGTAATAGTGTTTGCAAATATCGAAGGAAATAGGAACACAAACAAGTGGGAAAGAGCGTCTTACTTTCTCTGTACGTGATTTGGACGTTTTGATGGTATTCCATGTGCGTGTATTACTCATCCAAAAAGGAAACATAAAACACTGAAAATATACATGAAAGGATTGTAGGAGGTGCTTCATATATGTAGTTATACTGACTTAAACTTAGTCCAAATTTTTCTTCACAACTTTAATGTGACATTATTTTGTGCATTAGAATAGTTTCATTTAGATTTTTAGAGTCTAATTTATATATTAAATTGTTTGACTATACACAAGCTTTCAAAATATTTACACTAACTCTGAAAGTCCTCACTCCTCCCAGCACTGATTTGGTGGCCTATGTATGCTTAGTAAGATGAAAAAATTCAAGATGAAAATTCTCTAAACTGCACGTGTCAGACTGTTTTCTGTAGGCTTACCTGTTTATATTTGAACAGAACTGTTGAGCTATGCCCATTTGCATAGGTCAGTGAATAAAACCTCCAAATATTTAATTTGTACACAATATTTATATAACCCAGAGACTCGGGTCTAATTTGATTTAATTTGATATTCTATTTCTTTATTGTAGAACGGTGTGAATATTTACTACAAAATTATCGTTTCTATTAAAATTCCAACATGGACCTTTTCATTCACTTGACAAATATTTGTTTAAGCTCCACATGCATGCAATACAGGGGATTTTTGTCCAGAAGACAGAGGAAGAGGGAATTGCATGTAAATGTCACGGTCTGAAGTGCCTTATGAGCACGCCTCTGATGTTTTGCTGTCACGTAACGTATTTATATACATGTACAGTCAGCTCACATTTATTGAATGACAGATGTTGGGGTATAAAAATGGTGATCACATTGCAAGGTATGTAAGTGTTGAATCACCATATTGTATACCCGAAACTAATATAATATCGTATGCTCTTATTCTGTAGTTCAATAAAAAAGTGATAAAAATAAATAAATGGGTCATGGTCACTGATAATCTAGAAGTGTAGAGAGAGGTGAATCATTAGTTATAATGCAGTGTGGAAGCGCATTTATGAAAAGATTTGTGTGAGCAGGGAGGAAACACCTGTACCCCCATGTGAGGAGTACAAAGGGGAAACCTGAAGAGGTGGGACTTAACTGGGGCAACTACAGAGAATATTGCCTGGGGGCGAAGCAGTCGTTTTGAATTCCAGAATCTGAAACTTAACTAGCTGAGTGACGATGGGTGAGTTACATAACTTTTCTGTTTAAAATGGTTATATGCAATAGTCCATACCTGTTAGTGTCGATTGAATGGAGTCATTAGGGCAGTACCTGGAGTGTAGTAAGTACAGTACAAATATAAGCTGTTGGTACCATTATTTTTATTAATTGGGGTAGAGAAGGAGGGGAGGGCATGAGCCTTGCAGACGAGGGAGTATTATCAACAGGGACAGAGAGGCAGGAAAGGAGCAGCAGCTCTGTTACAGGGTGAAGTTCAAGGGAGGAAGTGCTGAGGGGCGATGCTGGAGAGCTGGGCAGGGACCAGATCGCTGCCACCTTGGATGTCGTCTTTGGGTTCCTGGAAATCATGCCTACATGGGGGTGTTCTCAGAAGAGGCATGTGGAGAGATGGAGGGAACCACGGGACACGTGGATTCCGGCCTGAAACATAGGCTTTCACAATTATCCACAAAGGAGAGAGCTTCCGTGGTAGGGAGAAGAGAAGGGGTGGAGCGAGAGCTCAAGGGCATTACTCACAACCCCTTTTCCTGTCTTTTTGAAGTCAGAATCTCTTTAAACAGTGACGCCTCTCAACTTGCTAAAATATCAGCTCAGTTGAGCATTATGGAGAACAAAGACGTATAAGAATCTCCCCTGACATATTACGCCTTCTCTCTGTCGATGTAAATGCTCCCTTAAATCACCCTTAAACTTCTTTTCTGTTCCTAAGGAACTAGTGGAGAACTGAAGCAGGCTATAATAATTTAATCTCTACACAAATTCACAAAATGGAAGTGACAGCACAGAGTTTCACCCTACTGTACTCTGAACGTTCACATGTCATTTCTAGAGGCCGTTGCATCTTTACCCATTAAATGAACATCATATTCTTAAAAATCTAGTAATATTCTTATTTGACTTGATGTGGCATTTTGAAGAGATTCAGGACATTTCCCATCTCCGCTTCTTTACCCATTTGAATTTTATAGAGATGCTTTCAAGGTCTTAGTTGCTGAATCTGCATTGTGGAGAGGAAATCATGAGCCTTTTGATTTAGTGTAAGAGCTTCCTTATTCTCAGCTGTGTCGTCTGGTGCCTGTATCTCTGCTGCCTGCAAATGTCATCAGGATTCATCAAAATAAACAAAACTCCCTAAAAATGTACCTTCTGCCTGAGAACAATAGGAAAAGTCACGGGAAGGGTGCAAAGAAGTCTGAAGAGGACGCACAGCCTAAGTGAGGGAACGAGAGTAAATACGTCCGTGTGTTTCTGCTCAGAGCTGTGTTTCATGCCAACATTTTGAAATCTTCTGATAAATTCAGAGAATAACCTCCCTTTCCTTCTCACACAAGAAGCGTTCAGATTAAAGAGTGGGTGTTGATTTTCTTGTAAGGTGTGTTCACTTTGCATTTCACAGGGTTGAAATGGACGCCTCCTCCTGCTGACGTTGCCATCTTCATTTGTTACGTACTTTCTACAGAGAGACCAAACTTGGCCTTGCGTCGGGGAGGGGGGGTCAGCACGTGCAGCTGTGCCTGTGGACTGAGGCTTTGGAATAGACAGGATTGCCTTTCCCATAGCAAGGTCTTACTATTAAAATGCTGTAATCGATAAGAAGAAAATTATTTTATTTTGAGAAGCAGCCTGAGAGATTACCTAAAACTTATATTTTCATTTGGGGTGTAACGCTACCCAGGCATTAAATTACCTGGAAACGTATAAGAAGAGGTGTTCCTGTTTCAACCCTCTCTCGGGCTTCTGGCTATTTGGGGGCGCTGGTACCGCAGCCGCCTTGGCGGCGTCATGAGGTCTGATGGTTTGCATTTCCTCTCGTCTGTGCTCACCGGGGGCACAGAGACAGGCAGTGACACCACGGAAATCATAAAGGGCTGCAGGTCAGCGGCTCCCTCAGCAGGTTTGAAGCAGAACCCAGCAGCACGGCAGTGAGGCGAGGACGGGCAGCCCCTTGATCATGCCCGAGACCTGAGGCTCGGAGCCTTCGTGTGCAGGTGGACTCCAAACGCCTTTAATTTTAGGGTTGTCTTTCATTTATGCCACGATGATACGGGTTGTGCCTTTATAGTAACGAAGTGTATGGAGATGGGAAGGATCTTTCTTTAAATATGTTCATTCAAATCAATCAATAAGAACGATAAGCACAGTTTTTTTTAAAGGTGATAACATAGATGTTATGTAACAAAAATCAGGAAAATGGTAGCAGTCAATCTGAGTTTGGGGCACACGGCTTCGGACAATTTTTCAGCATTGTGCAGTCATTGGGTTTTAATTCTCGGTCACAATTTCGACCCTGATAAACTAGCCTGGAGGAGAAAGGGTATCAAAGGACTGTGCTCACTTTCACGCTCTCTTCCTCTTTAATTTCCTTTGTTTTTCCTCATCCAAGTGCAAGTGCCTACGAAAACAGGGATTTCTCTTTTGCAGAGGCTGGCCGCCCTTGAACGGTTCTTTTTCAGTGTTGGCAGTGACCCTGCAGTTGTCTGTCTTGGACGTGAAGCTTTCCCCCCGGCCCCTGTGTTATACCTGGGTATCTTCCCGGCCTTATATTGTGAGGCCTGGGGGAAGGATTGATGGCTGGGGAGGGGAGACGTGGAAGGAACTCTGTGGCTTCAGAGGCTTTATTGGGGGTGTGCTTCTCTGTTTGTCTGTGCTGAAAGGCAAGCAGATGGTGTGGGGTTGGAGGCTGGACTGTGCAAGTATGTTATCACTGTGATGGCAGCTTAGATTGCCTCCTTTGGCCGTTTTATTGATACCTAAGATATATAGACAAGACCACCTCCTTCCCATAACTCAAGCCAACAGCTGATTTATACAGCCCCATAGTCTGTGCCCGACGTGAGCATCAGTAGTCTGAAAGAAATGTGCTATTTAATCCTTTCTTTGAGTGTTATTCTCTTCAGAGACAGTATTTCTGGTAATGTATGATGGGGGAAATGTAAGAAGATGTGGAAAATAGTTTTAAAATTTGTCAATGTTCAATATATAGAAGTCAGCCATTCGTTATTTCTCGTTTCCAAAAGACATTTTTCCTTCAATGTTCAGTCTCCCAGACAAGCCCAGCATGGAAACAAAATAATTTTAGAAGAGTGGAAATAGAAGATAAGATTAAACCATGGCTTGAATGATTTTTAGAAAGCAGTAAGTTTTGCTGAAGCATTTCATCTTGATTTCCATTTGCTCTTTATATAAAAATAAATCAAGGTAGCTAGGAGCCGAGTCACCAACTCAGGAATAAGACATTTTGCATTGTCTTTCAAATACAGCCACTGTTCTAGTGACAGTTACACATGTGAAAATGCTCCTGTTGCCTTTTGCTCGTGTTTAGCCGACAGCTGTTGCATGTGTGTATGTGCCAGTGTGGGTGTATTGCAGTAGCACAGCACTAGTTTGCCTTCCTATTTCAATACCTCCAGAATCCTCTATCCTTTAAAAAAAACCCCTTATATTTCAAAATAAATATTTTATGTTCAAAATTTGAAAAAAATGAATATGGAGAAAGCCCAAGTGGTCATAATTTTCATACACCTAATGTGTTTTCTAAAAATTCATATATTTGGATGAGAATTTAATTTTATGAGGCTGAGCGAGAGGGGAGAAAAGAAAGGAATTAACTCTCTACTTCTAGGGTCATTAAACGCTACATCTGATTTCATACCTTGTCGTGCAGAATAACACATTCCTGGAAGAATATTAAGAAGTCACAGGCTCTGCCTTTTACAGAAGAGGACACTGGGATCCAGAGCAGGAAATGACTTGTCCAGGGCCACACAGTTCTTCATAAAGCTTCCACTAGAACCGAGTTACCCCATATCCCTTCCTTGTGGGCATTTTGAAACTCTTGTATGTAAAACAATTATTTAACGTGACCATAACGAACATTACTCAGGTCATCGGCAAAACCACATTCACTGTGAATCTGCTAATACAGCAATATATTCTATTTCACGTTACAGATCTTTGCACAAATGAATGCCCAATCAGAACATATGCTAAAAGTTGCTTGTACTGACTCAGACATATATGACATGTTAAAAAAATGTGTACACTAGAGTTGCCTGGTCTGCCCTTTCCTTTATGAAGGTTGTGGCCAGTGTGGACTTGAAGGATCATTCCCAAACTGTGCAGGTGTTGCCCTGTGTTTTCTGTCTCTACCTCTTTGAGAAGTGAGCAGGAGAGTACTGAAGATGCAGAAGGTCTAAACAGGCTCTTTCTTCAGCCACACACCACTTCTTCGTGCAGCTACCTCTTGCCCAAGCTCAGTGGTAGCTCTCTTAGGACACCGTTCGTGATCAGACCAACACTTCCAAGAATCTTAGCTGATCCGTGCTTGGGTCCCATAGCATCCTGTGCCTGAATAAATGTATGGCATTGAACTAGATTACAAATGCCTTGAGTATTCCCCAGTTCCCACTACAGCTCCTGACACCAGGTGAGTCTCAGGTAGGGGTTGGTAAATTGACTGTATGTAAATGACCCTTCCCAAGGTAAAACTACCTCATTCCCTGCCATCTTGTGTCACTGCCAAAGAGAGAGTGACATGTACTCTCTAGCTTGATTGCTCCACAGCCATAGTTTAATTAAATGATCTAATTTGGGGCTGCTTGAGATCCAAATCTGTGTTCAAATTACTACACTGACTATGTGCTTGTGCCTGAGCATATGGAGTAGAAGCCAAAGCCCCGCGTGAACAGAGGCCCACGTTCTAGTCCCACAAGAGCCTGTTTTGTCACCCAAGGCCAGCTGCTTATTCTCGCAGATCTTCAGTCCCTTCACATGTAGAATAGGAGAAATTGTTGTTTGCCTCACATTGGCAATGGAATATAATATACTCCTAATACAGTATAATATAATATAATGAAATACAATAATGCAAATATTTTATTAATAGCAATTAGTATGCTAATCTGTGCAAGTCACTGTGTTAGTTTCCTTACACGTATTTGATCATCGCAACAATTTATAATCCCAAATTAAATAGAGCCACACGATTTAATTGGAACATTTCAAATCTAGATCTCACAATCTTAACTAAGTCCAATATTGTTTACCCTCCAGTGAGATAAAACATGTAAGCAGTTTGAAATGCAGCAAAATGACTTACAAATACGAGGGTGTGGTAGTGCTAAAATAAATGCATGGCCTGAATCTTTGAGCAAGAAAGCGGCTGACAAGGAGAAATCCACGGGTTCAGGAAATCCATTCTTTCCACGGGAGGGGCAGGAAAAGTGGTCCAGAGACGTACGTGAAGGGAGTGGGGTGGGGAGGTGTGCTTGGCTAACAGCATTACGTGCTCTGTTACTTACCTGGCTTACTGCGGGTGACTTTTTCAACCTAGCATATCCATCCTACCCGCCACTCTTCTGCTCTCCCCGTATCCACCCTCCAGAACCTTCTCTGACCTGGTCAGAAGACTTCTGGTCCTTTAAGCTTCTGTCCAAGAACCACCTCCCCCTGATTTCTCCTTAGGTTCCCGAATTACTGCCTTAAAATTAATCACTTCTTCTTCTCTGCTCCCACAGCCCTCTTGCTGGTACCTCAGTTTCAGGATTTCTTAGTATTGGCATTCTTGACATTTTGAACCAGCTACTCCTTTGTTTTGAGGGCCGTTCTGCATTCTGCGATCTTTAGCAGCAACTCTGCCTTCTGCTCTTTACGCAGTCACTTCCCCTAGTAATGACAATTAAAAATGTCTCCAGACATTGTCACATGTCCCCGGGGGAGCAACACCATCTCTGATTAGAAGCTACTGGCCTTTTAGTCATTGTAACTAAATGATCCAGTTTTGAAGAGGAGCCCCATTAGAATTGTTACACTTTTCACCTTGGAAGATATTCTTATTAAAACTTGTATTTCTCACACTCGTATGAGCTTAGAGACACCTTGGGGTTTGTTAAGACACAGACTGCTGCCACCTCCTCACTCCTCCCCAACTTTCAGATTGGGTTCGTCTGGGTGGGGTCCAAAGATTCTGCTTTTCTAACATTTTTCTTAGAATTTCATTCTCTGGGAGCTATTGTCAGCCCTGCTGCTCAGCACCCCTGCTTTTGCCAGTTAGATGTCCCTTGGGGGGGGCCATACTTTCTTGCTTGTTTCCCCCGCTTCCGGCCCCAACTCCGTGCTTTGTGCCTAGTAAGCCTTCATTGAATTGACCAAATCAATCTGAAACTACCTCACAAGAGATTTACAGCTATGAAGTGTCATTAGTAATGTAATGCGATATGCAAGATTTGGGGTCAAGTTTCCAGCATTTGGACAAGAGCACTAAATGAAATGCACCCAATGAATTTGAATTCACTGTGAGTCAGACAAGGGTTGCTATAAATTATTCTGTTGTCATGGCATATCAAGGAAGTTGATGGATAAAGGGATATTCTATTGAGACTAAATGACAACGTGAAATGAAATCAAGTCTCTAAGAGACTTTTTCTGAACGGCATTGGGAAGGCATCTATTCTCATCATTACTGATTGTCAGGATCACTGAGCTTTGTAGGAGGCATATTAACTTGGAAAGATCTTATTGTTCTGGATCGTATCTTCCCAGATATTGGGGGGGAAAGTGGTGAGAGATCATTTGGGAATTGTAAAAAGTGAGAGGAGTTACTCATGATAAATTTTGCTGCTGTGTGTACAATAGCCACATTTATCTTTTATTTTATTTTATGGGTAGCTCCCTGGCTGGGAATCAAACCCAGGCCGTGGCGTTGACAGCACCGAAGCCTTAAGCCACTACACCACCAGGGAACTCCCCACATTTATCGTTTCTAAGCATTGTCATGCCTAATGCCTTGTACAGACCCCACATAATCCCTGAAGGTAAGTAAGACAAGGATATTTCCCTCCATGTTTTAGGAGAAAAAGAGAAACTAAGGCACAGAATCTTTAATTAGGTGTGAAAGTAAAATCGTAAGTGAAACACAGCTATTTAGACATAGAGCTAAGGTGAGAGAATACATATCTTGATTCTTCAAAAGGGGTTCTTCTCAAAAGACCACACCATGAACTCTGAGTACATCTTCATTTTCCAATGAAATCTTGCATTCCTTTTTTCATTTATTTCTCCTTTCTTTTCCTCGGGCAAGCCCCTTTTCAAAGCCCACAATCCTCCTGCGCAACTTCTGCAAGACTGGTTCTTCCCCACGTAGGTCTCGGCTCAAGTGTCATCTCCTCTCAGAGGCCATTGCCGAGCACCCCCTTTTGAGCCTTTCTGAGGTATTGCCCTGTTTATGTCATTCAGACAGCTAATCTGCTTTTGACTTGTGAATTTCTCCCTCTGTTTATTGTTGGGCTTCTGTCACTGGAATGTTAACTGCTCACGGTTAGGGGCATCCTTTGTCTTACCTAACCTTGGATTGACAGCATCTGAGCACAGCGGCTTCAGCACTAACAGGCACTTAGTCATATTTGTGAATGGAATTCATTCTTTCTGCTTTCGTTGAGTTCCTGCCCTGGGCCAGTCACCAATAAGATTAAAGGCAGTTGTTGCCTCAGAGAACTAATCCTTGGAGCCTTGAGATCGTCTTCTAAGTGGGACCAAACTCTAGTTTCCCCTTGCTGCACCTTGGTCCTTTTTAGGTTCTGCATTAATGATCCTGCAGCAGCTGCAGAGATGCTGATGAGCAATGAGATCAGTTAATTTAATAAGAGAGTATGGAGCGTAGTGACTGACAGACTATATATACTGTGGAACCCGATTGCCTGATTCATTTTCTGGTTCTGCCATTTTTTGGTTCTGTGTGGCTTTGGGCAAGTTACTTAACCTCTCTGAACCCCTCAGCTTCAGCTCCCTTATCAAAAATGGAGACAGTAATATCCATCTTTGTTCTAAGGACAGAATATGTACAAAGTGCTTAAAATAGTGCCTCTTCTGGATTGAGCACAATATAAATGTAAGTCATAGTTATTCTACATAGCCACAGATGAGCGGTCACTTAAAAATCAGATTCTATTTAAGTCAGGTTACTGAAATTCAGGAGCAAAATAACCAGCCATGATTACTGACAAAGACAAGGGATGCAGGGTATGGGTGTTTTAGACCTGAACTTTAAGCAAATGTATTTTGCCTTTACCCTCAAACTTGTTTAGATTATCTATTGAGAACATATTTTGATTTCAAGGTAAACAGAATGCAATTAGGGAAATTAATAACTTTTATAAGCTGTCATGTAATACAGCCTTAAGGCAGCTCTGATAAGACTGTGCTGACAGGGTGATGTGTGACTCCGCACACGCCGAGCACAGTTTCCCTCACCAGGCCCAGAGTGTTTCAGCACCGCTCCTACAGCCCAGGGAGGGATAAATAAAGCAAAGCCGTATCTCACACAGGGGTTATGGGCAGACCTTAAGTACTCTTTCAGCAGCAATGGCATTTGGCTCAAAGGATTACACTAGGATCACTCAGAATCACAACTGAACACAGATGCAATCATTAGAAACTCAATATCGGAGCAGAAAGCAGTTGAAGGGTTTAAATAAAATGCACAGCACGAAGATTGGTCAGTGTACACTCTAATAACCCATAAAAGCAAAACATAATTCTGTAGCAACAGTCCCCTTTCAAAGACACCAAAACATCTCTTTTTAATATTACTTTATTTTGCTAATGCATCACTTCCGCCAAGTGGATATGTTTGACATCTCTAACTGAAAATTAAGGGTCTTGAAAAAGAATGATTATAGCAATAATATTTTAGGTTATAGTCATACAACACATAATGACAGATTGGTCAATGATGGAACGCATATACAGTGGTGGTCCCATGAGATTCCGATGAAGCCGAATTTGCTGTCATACAGGGAGGGGTCCGTGCGGTCCAGCGGGAATTACTGCTCTTGCTCTGACGGGAGCAGTAGCTGTGGGCGTGGCAGTGGAGACCCTGACTTTGGAGAGCTCAGACCACACCCCCGTCCGCCAGCCGCACGTGTGTCAGCACAGAGGAGCCTGTCCGCGCCGAGGCCGTCCCGGGGCAGAGGGCAGGACGGCCTTCGGAGGGCGGCGCTTAGGCTCTCTGGTGGCCTAAGACCTGGAGAGGAGCACAGGTCCGCAGGGGCTGCCTTCACAAGCAGCTGCCACTGCCCCTTCCGTAGAAAGCGGCTTTCCGTGATTGTCCCTGTACTTGGGGAATATTTTCCGGCTGCAGTGATAGTAAGTATAGATGAGCTCTGTTTCTTCCATCATTGCAATTCCAGAGAGATCCTTTGTGCCAGATAGGGTCGATGGAACCGAAAACAGTTGTCCAAAGTCAAAATACTGAGTCCTCAGTTCCACACCCCCTCCATGGTGGACACTCTTCTGTACAATAATAAATATCACAGCATTTCTAATCCGACCCGCGTCCCAGCCTGCAGTAACCCAGACCACACTGCTGTGACAATTCCCTGTGTTCCATCACCTCTCCCCTGTGACTTCTTATTGCTGCCCCCTTCCCTCGCTCCTGACAGCCACTGTTAGGGTGGGCTGCACCTTACCCAGTGTTTCTCCTCAGTGTTTCCCCTCAGTCCGGGCACATCCCTCCTCATGGAGCTGCATGGACAGCTTGATGTTCCATCTCTGACCCTGTGGGGATGGTGTTTGTCAAGGCTACAGTAGTGTCCAGTAGTGTCCAGGCCTTCACATTCACTCATCACTCATCACTCACCCAGGGAGATTTCCAGTCCCGGAAGCTCCGTTCGTGCAAGCACCCTATGTAGGTGTACCATTTTTAAATCTTGTATACTGTATTTTTCTGTACCTTTTCTATATTTAGATAGTTGGATAGGCACATACCACTGTGTTACAGTTGCCTGCGTGGTGACATGCTATGCAGGCTTGTAGCCTAGGAGCAACAGGCTATATTATGTAGCCTCGATGGGAGGTAGGCTGAACCATCTAGTTTTCTGTAAGTGTACTCTGTCATGTTCACACAGTGACAAAAGTGCCGAACAGCATATTTCTCAAACGTATCCCTATCGTTAAGTGACACATGTCTGTACACTGCAATAGCATTGCATTTGAAATCTGTATCTTCATATTAAACAGAGACTAAGTTTTCTAACCTTAATTTTGCATATAAAGTATCTATCTTTGGTTAAATGTTCCTCAAAATCTTTTCTAGATTGTTATAAGTCATCGTGCTATAACTCGAGCTGTTTAATCTTGTTTATTTTCTCTTTATGTAGCAGCCACTAGCTCTTCCCACTTTCTCATTTCCAGACCTTTCACAATTATTGCCAAAAAACATATCCATTTGACTGCTCTGTTGTAATTTTGCTACTTGTTCTTTTATTATACTGCTTGATCTCATTCCCACTCCTGCAGAATTCAGACTATTAATCTGCGTCTTTTAGGGGGTTTATTAACCTACAGATGACAATTTTCTCTCAGCTTCATCTAGACTTCACCATCTACTCATTCAGACTCCTAAATCTCATCTTTTCTTACTCACTAAAAATCCCATACTTGTCTCTTCTGCAATAATTTAATTGAAAAATATACTAGTTAATGGTTCTTCTGTATGTCCTTGTTTTTTTTTTTTTTTCAAAGACAAATCTCAAATTATAGGAAGATATCAAAGACATAGCCTTAACTTTAAAAAGGTCATAAAACATTAAGGCATTATAGAGAGTATGATCCTATTTTTATTAGAATAAAAAAGATACACTTTGTACATAAAAACATTAATGGACTATATCAATCTATTCACTGATTATCTCTTAGAACTGAGGTTTTTGGGAACTTGCTATTTTTGTGTATTTCTATACTTTTTCTTCCATTGTCAGTATGTACTAGTTTTATTTGTTTTCTAAAGTTAGTAAGACTTGTTTTTCTATTGACAAAAAAAGAACAAAAGAAACATATAATTTTACTGAAAGAATGATGATTAATGTGAGATGTGTTATATGGGTTTAATAGTATCATTTAGTATCAGTTATCTATAAGCTATAAGAATAACAGGATAGAAAGAAGTGAAAGCTAGGGCTCCAACCTGAAGGTGCTTGGCATTAACCTGGACGATGTAATGAATGAGTCAGAGGTCATAAAACTTGACTTGTTTATTCAGAATATTGGAGCCCTTTCTAATCAGTGTCAGGAATTCTTCTTGGCATGGAGATGCCCTCTGAACTAGCCAAGGCTCTTACTTTTGCAGCTGACTTTCTAGTGGAGGGCCAGCTACCAACGAATGAAATACCACCTGACGATAGTGTTATGAGGAAATACAATGCAGGGTGAGAAAGAGGGTGACAGAGCGGTGACGTTTCAGAAGAGTCTTTAAGGAGAGGCTACTCTGAGGAGGATTTCGGTAGAGAGCTGGCTGTCTCAGAGAAACCTGGAAATTACCAGGCCAAGGCCCCGAGGCAGAGCAGGGGAACAGCATTTGAAGCACCCCAAGAACCAGTGTGGCTGCAGGATGAGAATCAAGGGGTGATGTGGTGAGAAATGAAGTCAGAGAGATGGGGTGAGGAGGAAGACGAGTCCTGTGGGACCTCAGAGGTCAAGGCAAGGGTTTTGAATTTTGAAACAGTTGTTTCAGGAAGCTATGGAAAGGTTAGGGAACCAGAGTGAAATAATCTTATTTACAGTGTAAAGGAATCACCTGGTTCCTCTCTGGAGAACAGGGTTGGAGCGTTGGGCAGACCACTCCCCAGGACCAAATCTAGCCCATTGCTCTTCTTGTTGTTTAGTCTGAGGGCTAGGAACGGTTTTTACATTTTTAAATGATTGCTTTGAAATGGTTGTGTAAGTGCTGACATAATATCCTTGATTTTGCTTCTTGACCTGCAAAGCTTAGTATGTAGCCCATTAAGGAAAAGTTTGCAAATTCTCGCTTAGGCAAAAAGGTTAGGCCTTAGGCCCATGCAATTATTTATTGTTCTCCATGGAGATTTTTACTCTGGAATGGAGAGGGAGAGAAATGATGATTGGCAGATGGAACGAAAGGCAGAATGTGAGGGAAGAGAGAAGTATTTGGATTCAGGGTGTATCCTAAAGGCCAAGTGACAAGATGTACTTGCGGATCAAATATGACATGTGGGAGGAGTCAAAGATGACTCCAAGAGTTTTGGTTTGAGCAACTAGGTGGACGATGGTGCCCATTTATGAACTGGTGGTGACTGGGAAGAACGTGGGCCAAGGTAGGGGGAATTGAGGGTATGTCATGATGCACATGTTAATTTGGGGATTCTCCCTAAATGTCACTACAAAGACGTCTAATGAATGCCAAGAAGATGATGCAGGTAGTATGTGCTATGCAATCTCAGCAGGCTGGGGACATGAGGGCTGCTGCACAGTGTAGTTGGCATGTGAGTGGGACTAGTAATTATAATGTAGCTGGTAACAATAATGACCTGAATGTATTGAAGTGTCGTGCACAGTACATGAGCTTGCACTTGACAGGCCTCCGATGACAAGGAACGTAACTGAGCAAGGGCCGCAGAGGCTGAGCCCTGGCGTCCCTTGCCCGGGTGGCACTGAGGCCACAGGAGCGTGGATGGCTCAGGGAAGGACTGAGCATGACAGGGGTCCTAAGGTGGGCAGAACGTCTCTGATGGTTGACTGTGGCTTCCGGGCGCCCCTCAGCCTTGCTGAAACTGTGCTCAGTGGTACCTCAGTTAAGGACATTGCTACCCAGCCTTCCCTCCAAGTCAGTCTCGGTCTCATGGCCTCAGTCTCCCAGAAGCTAGCCCTTTATCTCCCGTACAAGCACGTCCCATAATTAAATCCTTACGAGTTTCACCCCATCTGGTTTCTGCTTCACAGACCCAAGCTGAAGCCAGTAGCTGACATACATTATTTCATTTAAATACCATTAAAGTTCATTCAAACAACTCTTTAAGCTATTATTCTCAGAGGCCAAGAAACTAAGGTTTGAAGCAGTGAAATCATTTTTTATAGTTTTCACCCTTTATTTTTCACAAGTTACCATTTTAATGACTGATATTGTCAAAAAATGGTATAGAGATGACTTTCTAATTCTAAAGCTTTGGTTAACCAATATGTTACTCTAATGGTTCTCAGCTGGGAGCCACTTTCCCAGAGGATATTTAGCAATGTCTGGAGATATTGCTGATTGTCACAGGGGCCGGGGGCCGCTGGCGTCTAGTAGGTAGAGGTCAGGGATGCTGCTAACCATACAGAACAGCTCCATCCGCAAAGGATGGTCCAGGACCAAATAGCAATAGTACGGAGGTTGAGAAACGCTGCATGACACCAGTAGAATATTGCAGAGGTAGAAGAGGAAGCTGATCCCCGAGATTTATACGAGTAACAGGAGAAGCAGGACAGTGTGGATAGAAAAGTAAAAATAAATAACAAACAAATCAATAAGCAAGCTCAGTCTCAGTGTCTAAATTAGGAAAAAGTAGCCAAAGCAAGTTTAATAAATTAAATGTTACATGTCTGCTGTGTGAAAAATCTCACACTCTGCAAGACCAAGGAGAATGGGAGTCAGAAAAAGTAATTGGTTTGGGCTAATTTTAAAATCAAGTGACTTTTCCTGAGTAAATGCCATTCGACTGTTGCCTGGAAAATAATAAGCCAAATCATACATACATACATACATATATATATATATATATATATATATATACACACACACACACACACACACACACACACACACACATATATATTCGCATACTTAGTTACATGCCAGGCATTTGTGCTCAGTATTTTACAAGATACACACGATGAGGACCTCCCTTGAAAGGTGAGAAAACTGAGATTGAGATTTAGAACACAGTTGAACTACAGTAGAACCTAGAACCCGAACCTGGAACTCTGGGCTCTTAAACTTTATTCTAGAATGCCTGTGAAAGATGGAAGTGACTTGATTAGTAAGAGCATTCTTTACATTTTAAAAGAATTGATATTAATAACTCACAGAAGATAATATCAAAAGAAAACAGTCATTTCACGGCTAACTACCGGTCACCTCAATTTCCGTTGTGACACCATTTTCCCCCACTCTTGCGGACGCAGTGCGAGGTGGCTTTTGTACCTGAATTCAGGGTTTTATTCAAAACAAATAAAAAAGCAACAAGAGAAAGCCCCCAGCAGTTTTCTTTATTTTGGTGTGCATGTGTGTTGTGTTGCATATATATTCATATGAATAATAATAATAATAATAATAATATGCTGTGGGTTAGTACCTGGTGCTGAAATGTGGCAGACGTACATTAGGTTGATTAATGGGCTTTTTTTTTGTGACCCAGAGTATTTTCTACCACATGGAGATCGGCAGTTATTCTTATTTTAATTTGCAGATGTTGGTTGTTTAATAAAACTTCACATTTAATCTGTTACTTTTGTAGAGATAGGCATTTTATTGATTGAACCCATGCTTAAGCATTTCATGAAACCATTGTTTTCCTCAGGAAATAGTTCCCTAGGGTGCTCTAAAACTCTGCTTTTCAGAACAATAAACAATGGCTTTTTCGTTTCTTGTAGCATTTTTGTAGTATTCCTGTGGTAGAGGAAACTTAATAATCACTCACACAGGTATTTTCTAGGACTTTCCTAGAGAACTCAGAAGCCATTTGATAAAAATCAATATCAAGCAGTGAGGGAAACCTTTTGGTCCATCCTTTTGGGGTACTTTCCCCTGTGACGTTGGTTGCTTAATTCTCCTGAATGGGTTTTACTGGGTGTTCTGCTGTTAAAATCCCATGCACATTCCTTGGAAAAGGCACTGGTTAGTTCCATGCAATTTAGACATATAATATTTTTTCAGACATTTTTTTTTATTCTGAAGAAGAAAGGGAAAGAAATGAAGATTGACAAGTTACAAAAGGGCAGAAAATGTTCTGAAGAAAGTTCAACTATGAACTTTTTATTTATTAATAGAAATAAACTAGGCTGATAATGATAACACTGATCACAATGGCCTAAAAATTATCAGACACCCTTTACGTTAAGCATTTAATCTTTACTGAGTCCTCACATCATACACCCTAAGAGGTTGGTTCTAAATTGTCCATTCTCCATTAACAAAATTGATACATAGTAGCCTGTCCAGCTAGTAAGAAACACAGCTAGGTTACAAACCCAGGGCATCTGACTCCAGATCAAAATATCTTGACTAAAATAACTGCAAATGAGTTTGTCCTTTCCTACTGCATCTCTTATTGAACTGTATACAGTGTGACCTTCAGTTAATGAACAATTAGGCAGAAAGGTCACACCACATTAACTATGCAGAGTTAAGAATTCCGCAGACTAGGCTCTAACCTGCAATATTAGAAATTTTGGAGGACAATTAAGTTTACTTCTTTGGGTCTAAGAAACTTCCTTTGTAAAATTGAATAGACTACATTATGTCATCTCCGAAGTCCTTCTTAAGGAACTCAAAAATATTTCAAAGGAAAGTGTCGTGGGATTCCATCATTCTTTATGTCCCTTTAGGTGCATTCTTAATGCATAGAACTGAAGTCATTCTTTGAAACATTCTCTTCACTTCGTGAAATGTAAAAACTCTTCTGGGCTGTCTGTTAGGAGGCACAGGAATAAAAATTAGATATCTGCTCTGTTTAAGTCACACATGGTTAACCTGATGCCAAAAGGATAAATTAAATGTAAGTTAGTAGGGGCAAGGACAAGAGATTTAATATATTCTAGTATAAACTACTTCTACTTCTTCATGATGTGTGCCAGGAGATCAGTGTCACAGACATGAATGAAGATGGGTGTAGCAAAAGGTCGGATGTCTCACGTGAGAGAAATTCCACGTTGTAGACACCTCAGTATCTCTGATGGTACAGCAACATTTTTATAAATTGAGCCGTGCAGATATAAATATTGAGCTACTTAAGGTTATCCAAATAGCCTTACTTTATATTTAAAATTAGAATAGGGAAAATTTCTCCAAATGAAAAACAATATCTTACCATTCAAAGTCCATGGAAAGGGCCTGCACTTTCTGCAGGGTCAGGCTAGTTTAGCTGGTAAAAATAAATGCCCATTTTGCTGCCTCACAATTAGTCTTTGACATCATCTGGGTCACATAACCTCTCTCATAAAGTGACCATCTTGTATCTCCTTCAGTCACAACACGAGCTCCTGATTCTATGTCCAGAAATTCTCTTATAAATATAACATGTTATTGTTTCCATCCAACAGTTGAAGTAGTAGTGCCCATCTCTAAAGGAAGGTGTGTTTAAATTCATGTATGAAGTTTATGTGTGTAGGATTTAAATCCAACACCTGGCACAGCCCAAACTGATTGCTTGCAGTTTCTCTTGAGGCTTCTACAAGACATTATTTAAACATGTAAATGACTATCTTAAAAGCTAAATCTTACAGGTGAAAACTGAGCTATAATATGGATTACTTTTTAGGCATAATGATAAATAAACATGTTCAGAATTACATACAATTGTTTAGTGAGAAAGGAATCTGATAGCAAAAATCTTACACAGTTCAACCTATCAGAAACTATTCTTGGGAAGATGTACATTTATCAAAGTATACATGCTTATATAAAAACTACATTGGCCTTTAAATGTAATTAAATATAAAGTAGAGATTTAACCTGATGTGGTTTCATTTTCAGTATTATTTACATAAAATAATAATCCAGAATTCTCATAAAAATTGTTTCTATGTTTCTTCTGACTAAAAACAGTATCTCAGAAATTGGATTAATTCTCATTCTCTGAAACAATTACCAGAACTCTGATATAAAAAGAAAAACATTCTTATTATGTGTCCCTCTTGAGAGAGCAGTGGAGGCAAGATCTGAGTCCAGAACTATTCATTTCTGCTTCAGATCTTTCTGGAAACCTTTTCCATGGCTGTGGTGTGCGAGAAATAGCTGGAGAATTTTTAGCCCCACCCCCTCAAGTAACACAAGTCATCTGCTTCTCTCTCTCTCTCTCTCTCTCTCTTTTTTTACAAACATGAAAGAGGAAAACTGTCCATGACAATTTGTGGAGAGTAGGTGGGTGTGAGAGTTGCTATTTCCATGGTGAGTTTAGAGGCTGATATCACGATTGCTTCCCACACAGCAGTATGGGAAACCACATCAGCAGCAGGGTTCCCAGTTGGCAGAATTGCCGGTTGTACCTGTTAAACAGACAGTTATTTGAGGGAGGAATCCTCAGAACACATTACAAAAGACAATCAATGTTTCATTTAGAAATTAGAAGCTCCTAAAATGGGATTATACATTTTAAAGTCTTTAGCAAGTATAATGTGGCACCACAGTAAGTTATTATTGTTATCATTTTTATTGTATTATAGCTCTGTAACAGGTCTTTCAAAAAACACTTTGTCAGAAAGTAAGAGTTTTGTTGAACAAGAATCAACATCAATGCTAAAAATTAAATCAAATTAAACATGTAGAAGTTGCCTGGAGAAAATTGGGGGTAAGAAATGATGATGGTCTTGGGTTCTGAGGGGAGCCAGGATGATTGTGAGCATTTCTGTCACTAGGAGGTCATTTTACTAGTTTGGCATGAGACTGAAATGTCCAGCCATGATAGCTGGTGATCCATAGAGCGAACTGCTGGTGGTAGCGTGACGGCAGCAGGTTCAGTGATTCGAACAACTTCAGGGGCTCCATTTATCCATTTGTGTATTCCAGAAGGTGCCATGGAATAAGAGATGCTAGAAAGAAGTGGCCATTTGGAAAGACCATTTTGAAGGATTCTTTAGAAAATCAGGGTTCTGGTCTGCAACATTTGCCCTGCGGTCAGTGCCATTTGTCCTTGCTCTCAGGACTTCTGTGTAGATGTCTTTTCTGCCTTTTTTTCTACTCTATTATGACATCAAAATGGATCTCCCTGGGTGCCAGGATGGTCGTGTCTCTGAGCAAGTTGGCAGGTTGCTCCGACCCGGCCACTTGTTGTGTTGTAACAAGTTATCACTAAATTCAGTCTGCAGGTAATTACTCACGCAGGGGTGTAAGCACCGCTCCCTGGTTTTCTTGGAGGCTTTCCCTGGGACCGAGCCTACCGTGAACTTGGGGACAACTCCAGTTCCAAACTCGGGGGTTTTCAAACTTCATCCCGACTGGACAGTCCTTCGTTCAGAGAGGTACTCACACAGATGCCCGGTAAACGAGGTAAAGAGGAAGAGCTGCTGTTGCTGAGTCTGGGAGCCTTGTCTGCTGGCCGCCTGTCCCCACCGACCGCCGCTGCCTGTCCCCCGGGCGCCTCTCACGGGCTCTGCGTGTCCAGCGCGAAGAAAGCTGCTTAGACAGAATCTATTTCATTGTCTTTAACTCGATTTCTGGAGGTCTGTTATTATGTTATTTGAAAATGTTCCCTTCCACACTCTAAAAATACTCTCGTTCTAACCCAATCTGAGACTAGCATCGCCGTATTGATCTGTACCTGCAGAGCTGTGCTGTTCGGGAGCCTTCTCACACGTGGGGAAAACCCAAATCAATGTGAGCTCAGGCGGCCCCATCGGCTGATACAGCTGAAAGGCTTCGGGGTGCCCCGGCTTCAAGCACAGCTGGCCTCCAGGCGGCTGAGGACGTGGGGGACTCTCTCGCCTGCTCCTTTCCTCGGTCCCTCACCCCCCTTTCCTGCTGATGGCCTTAGGTGAGGGCGGGCTTTCTTCAGGTGGTAAGAGCCCCCTCCCCTCCCCTTGGTCTTCGAGGTGCTTCGCTTTTTCTAGTAATTCTAATACAGTTTTTGGAGTTGTGGGTCATTGAAACAGTTGTTTATTTTAATTAATAGGCTTTGTGCTTTCAGAGCAGAGTTAGGTTTACAGATCGAATGAGCAGAAAGTAAGGCGTTCTCGTATACTCACACAATTTCCCTTTATTAACGTCTTGCATTAATGTGACGCGTTTATTACAATGGATGAAGCAGTATTGCTGTGTTACTGTTAACTAACGTTCACAGTTCACATTAGGGTTCACTGTGTGCTGCACGATGTTATGGCCTCTGACAAATGCATGCTGTCGCGTATCTGCCATTACAGTGTCATGAGAGAGAGTTTCCCTGCCCTGAAACCCCACTGTGCTCACTGTTCAGCCTTCCTGCCCCCAGCTGAACTTCTGACAACCAGTGTGAACTTTGCTTCTTACGGCATGTCATCGAGGAGGCGTCGTACAGCACTAAGCCCTTTCACACTGGCTTCTTTTCCTCGGCGCTATGTGACGAAGGTTCCTCCATGTCTTTTCATGGCTTGGCAGCCCATTTCATTTTATTGCTGAATAATATTCCACTGTATGGATATACCACAGTTTGTTTATCCACTCACCCGTTAAAGGGCACCTTGAATGCTTCTAGGCTTTGGCAGTTTGGAATAAGGCTGCTCTAAACGTTACAGCAGTCTTATCCCAAACTGCCTGACCTGTGTGGACTTACGTTTTCAAATCATTTGAATAAATAGCAAGTAGCACAATTTCCGGATCATATTGTAAGACTGTTTAACTTTCTAGGAAGCTGCTAGACTGTTTCCAAAGGGCTGTGTCACTTTGCATTCCAGGCAGCAGTGAGTGAGGGCTCTGCTTATCCACATCCTGGGCAGGGTTTGTTGTTTCAGTGTTTGAGATAAAAATGCATGGTGTTATCTCATTGTCATTTTAATTCGCAAAGGCCTTATGAGCTTGGACCAGTGTTAACTGGGTGAATCCAGTCTCTGTGGTCAAAGGGGTGGAGTGTGTTTGTTACTCAGGTCTGGCTCTCAGGTCTACCACTCAAGCAGGGACCATGAGGATAGGTAATGAGTGATCTGCAGTGACCACATTCACAAAGGAGAATGGTTTGCAGTTATTTAAGAGAATTAGATGCCACGTTGGTGAGCACAGGAGATAGCTTCACACACAAAAAACTTCTGACAAAAGTAGTATTAGGAGTGTTCACATTTAAACAATTCTCAGACGACAACCACGTAGGATATTTCAAAGGTCTAGGAAAGAGGTGGTGGTGTATATGTGGAGTGGAAGATAAGTGGCAGCGGGACTATTGGGCTCAATTTGTGCCATTTAAAGAAAAACAGAATAAAATACAGTTATTTTCAATATTAGTTCTTTGTTATATGTGTTGATTCATGAGTATGTATAGTTCCTTTCTGTGTGAAATGTATCACATAGTAGCAAAGAAATAAACAGTCCACTAGAGGTCTTTTACTATTTAAATTAAGCTATTATTCAATGAAATTACTAGTCTGAATGTTTTAAAGTTTGTCTAAATAAGAACTATGGAGGTTGTTTACTCTACAGAATGGTTCATTGAACTTATGAATAATCAGCAATGACTGTGAGTTGATCATAGTACATGTTTTAGTTGAGAATGTATTTTTGGCAATGAATATACAATGCCTATTAATTCAGTTAATGAACTTTTTACATATGTTTATTCAGTAAAGTTTCTTTGAAAATTAATATATTGGCCAAGTAGTAGGTTGCCACTTTAAATCCAGTTGATGAGTTTGAATCTGGAAGTAAGAACAAGTGAGCATGAGTTAAATGTACATTAATATTGGCACAAGTTAGTGACATTACTTCAGGAGGAGACAGGGTAGTTAGTGTGAATATTTTACAATTTTATAATGATATTTGTGCAATGTTTGATTTAATCTTGGAATTGATCATTAGAGAAAGTGTAAGCCATATGGCCACTGACATTTATACATGTGCTTTTATCAGTCTGTTTTTTCCATTGAGGACAACAATTTAAAGATGCAACATTCTGTATGTGTTTGAATGCAGAAGTTCTAGAGACTTCATTCAGTAAAATGCATTGTTGGAATGATTAGAATCTTTGTAGTATTGTGAAAGCATGGTGGTAGAAAAGAATTTAAGTTGATGATAGGCTAATTCCATTCAAAGACCGGTAGTTATTTTATCCAGAGTTCAAATAGCATCAGCATAGGGTGTTTTCTGGAAATGCATTGGCGAAAAAATGAAAATAATGTATTTATATAAAGGATATAGATTTGTACATACCGTGTGAAAAAGCAGATTCAACCTAAGTCAAATGGCCAAGAAATGATGGAAGTTTGCTGAAGAGACAATCCTATTTATTTATATAAATTTTATCATATCCATCTTTGTTTTTTAATTTATTGCGGTGATAGAATTCATGAAGGAAAGTAACTGATTTAGCTCCCCATTCCACTTAAACCTGCCACAGGAGCTGTTGGCTGAAGCAACACCTCGTTGTATTTGAAAGACGAGCAGTTTTCACCACTGTAACAACAGATACAACAGAGGAATATAGTTCTAAGCTTATCTACCCATTCATTCAAGTGATTTAAAATTTAATTTAACTATGATTTAAGATATCATTGAACTATCAATATCTAATAATTTTAGGACTTCATCATAATATTTTATTCCATCTTTATTATCCTAACTATTGCTGTTGTCATTGTCATTGTTGTCATCAACATTTCATTTCTATAGCATTTCATAATAGTCAAGTGGCACACTGCCCAAGGCAATCAAATCAATCGAAGTATTATACTTTGCTCAGAAGTTATTTTTGGTTCTCAATTTATAGGAGGAAAGACAAAGGGAGAATCTAGATTGACGTGAATGCATTTAAAGGTGGAATCCATCAGATATATATAAAACCACCAGAATAGTTCATTTGGATCATGAAATTTTATTTTAAGTAGAACATTGGATTAAGGGAAAGTAGGGCTTATCATTAAATATTTTCCAAAATCCACTTAATCATTTTGAGCTTTTATTTCCTCAGCTGCAAAACTGAGAGAGCAAAGTAAAACTCCAAGTCAACACGAACACCTAGCTTATGTCGCCACTGTCATTCAAAGCGTAACTGAGTTATCTCAGTGGAATGCCACCCGACTTCTTCCTGACTCCTTTATCACTATTTCAGTTTCTGAAAGAGTTGCCAACTCTCTGCCCAGCTCTCCCCACTCCACTCTGGGTTATGTGCCTGGCTTTTGACTTTCTGTTGAGAACAAGGTATCACCTTGTTTTTCTTGGGTGTTTTGTTTAAAAGATTCCAGCTGTGGAAAAAGACAAATAAATACAAAAAGGCAAATCAGCTATCATCAGAATATTTTTAAAATGTCTCCAATCATAAATATTTCTAGGAAGTAGTGCTCTTCAAATTGCTGCTGGAATCTGTCCAATTTGATTTAATCAGTTTGATCCAGAAAGGAGTAAACTTGTTATTTTAAGAGCAAATATATGACTCAATATTTCATTTATTCAGAAGGGGGCACACTTGTGCTTTTAATAGCAGATGTATTCAGATTTTCTAATATATGAAATTTATACATAAACTTTGAGGAAATGACAGCACTATTTCTTATTATCAGGATTTCTTAAAATTATATATATATTTACACGTGTGTGTATATATATATACACACACACACACACACTATATATATATATATATATATATATATATACACACACACACACACACACACACACACATACATACACATGCACACACACACACACACACACCAATTTGATACTTCTTAAATGTTGAAAATGACAAAATTCTACATGCAGATTGCTTTGTGTTTGTTTGGGTGTGGGGGGGGCTTCTTTTTTAAAGTCAAGTCCTAACAAGTTGAAAACTTTATAATTTGGTCTGATATATTTACAATGACTAGCCTTGCTGTTCGTAAAGATTCATGTGACCATGAAAATAACATGCTTTTGACAACCTCTGATGAATTTTAGTTGAGTCTCTGAATTTTGGCAGTCCATATCCTTAACCATATTTTCCCCATTGAGCTACACTAATAGTGTCACATCTTTTGTATGCATAGATGACCGTGGCTCCCGTGGAGGAAGAAGAATTCGGAAGTAAAGTGTCTGTCTACAAATGGGCTTACTTGCTCTGAGTCATAATTATCTTTTTCAGTAATACAAGGGGAACCTTGGCATGGTGTTTGCCTAAGATTAAAAGCTTCCTCTGAAGCTTTTAAAAATCATGTTTAGCCCCCACAAATTTGACTTCAGTATGACCTGGGTATATTCTACCCAGTTTAAGTAGTTATTCAAGAATGATTAAACCCACACAGTTTAAATCATACAGAAATACCTGCAATAAATACAGTGGGTAGGAAAAGGTAGACTACAGTTAAATTTTGCTTTGGGGTTCTGTTAAAAAATAATCTTGGTTTTCATCTCTATAACAATATATGTGACAAAGGGAAATGTATTTAATACATACAGAACTTCTACAAATGATGAAGGGTATATAAAATACACAGTGAAAAATATGTAAGAGCAAAAGATGTCATTTGACAATTTACAATAAGAAGGATGAATGGAAAATTATCATTATGTAGTTAATGTCTTTAGGAGAATCAGCTTAGTCTATATTGTAATCTAAAAACTGCATGTTAAACAAGGAGATTGAGTTTTGAACCTGTGTGAATGACTAAGATTATTTTAATACTAATAAGAAGTACTGAATTACATGTGAGTAAAGGAGTATATGGATAAATGTCTATATACCTATACAAAAATATATAATGTAAAGTAAAAATATATTTTTATGTATGTTTCAATCAAGATTTTTTTAAATTAAATGTGACCTAAAAAGAGAGAGAGGGAGAGAGAGAGGGAGAGAGATTTCTTAGCTTTTGGTTCTTGGCTGGATATGAGCCCTACTTAAGTAATCTCCTTTTCATTTCCCAGAGCTGGTGTTTATCACTTCTCCCCTTTCTTCAATATATTCTCAGTGCTTTGTGTTTATAAACCTCTCTCTCTAAGATTGATAATTTGATGTGGCAGTAAATTGGAACTGTCTTTCTAGATGACAATATGGCAGTATATATATCACCAATTTCAATGAGTATAACCTTTGACTAGCCATTCAACTTCTCTCTTGAAGAAATAATTGGACATTTTAATGAGATAACTGTACAACCATATTTATTGCTTGAAGTAGTGAGCAGTTGTTAACCACGTAAGTGTCCATCAAAAAGAGTTAATTAAGTAAATTGTGCTGGAATCATTCAGATGAGTATTTTATAACTATTACTGTCATAAAGAGGATTCACATATAGTCATTTTAAAAGTCCAAATATTTTGGTAAATTAAAAAAGTAGGTTAAAACAGAGATTCTGGAGTGATTTCAAGTACATAAGAAACATACAATTAGGTGGGGATAAATTAAATACCTGAATTACAAGGGCTGTGTAGAAAAAAATCCAGCCATAAATACCTCTAGTTTTCATGTTATATGGCTGGATACTTTCCATATATTCCTCGTATATACTCCACAATTCTCTTAATAGTGATTTTCTTGGCATGGTAAGATTACATATGTTCTTTTTAATCTATCTTATATCTGATATTTTGAAAGTCATGTCCTTAACTTATATTCAGAAAACATAACAGACTTGTTGCCAAAACAACTAATCTTAAGCTTAAATTGCTTTAAGTCTCATGGAGAGAAAAACAGACTAAAAAATTAACCTCGTAGTGACAGGAGAGATGAAGAGAATAGCAGTAAGAGAGATGAGAGTACATGTAAGTAGAATTTTAAGACCTAGATTCTAGACCTTTCTCTTTCATCAAACAGTCTTCAATTTCCTCTAAACTCCTACAAAATTGAGAGGGTTTGATTATATGATCTCTAGGTCCCCTTCCAATTTTGACTTCCAGTGATTCCATGTTCAGAAAATAGTTTAGCTCATGCAGCCTCACCACCTGCAATGAGGTCTTTTATCTGTGAGAGAAGTAGCTAAAGATTTGTTGTAGATGAGCATTGGTATCTTTTGTAGCCATAAAAGATGACATGCATAGCACTCTTTTAAGTTTCCTTGTTAAACTATAATAGGTTTTCCTACATAAAGGCATGGAAACCGCCTCAGCTGAGGTTAAGGAGAATTAGAAAATTGTCCATAGGTGGCATGTTGGATGGAATCATCCAAGATGCTTTTTGAAGGAATTTGTCCATTAGTGGAAAAAGGAAAAGAAATTCTTGGGATATAAGCAAAGTGATCAACATATGGTCTGGATCAGTAAAATTCTAGCTACGGTTCTGTTCTATCTTTTCCAACCAGGCTACATGGTCCTTAAGGGAAGGACAGTGTCACATACAACACTGTATCTCTAAACCTCAGCCATCAGTACTTAGCACATTGTGGACAAAGTAATTGTTCAGTGATTGCTTATTGAATGAATAAATAGTGAAATATTGTATAAGTTAATGAACATTACATTAAATGGATGGTCAGTACATAGATAGATGGATAAGAGGATACATGAGGTTAGTGTATAATAAATGTATCTAGTCACTAGTTATGGCATTATTACTTGTGTGTTGCAAAATAAGTCACTTTCTGTTGCTGAACTTCAGCTTCTTCACATGCAATATTAAGAGATAGGACTACATAAATTCTAAACTCTCTTTTAATCCTAAGATGACAAGATTCTATAAATGCATATATACCAGGTACTTTTTATGATATATTTTCTTTTCCCACATCCCCCACAGCTATCCATTGGCCATTTCTTATTTGTATATTGGATCTGAAATACTTCCCACCATAGCCACCGTCCTAGCCTATACCATCGTCATCTTTCATCTGAATCTTAGCAGTTCACCTGAATGGTTTCTCTGCGTTGTTACATTTGCTCCCATGAAATCCATGCTTGACGTGCTTCAGAAAACATAGATTATGTTACTCCCATGTTCAGAACGTTTCAAATTACTGATCATAGCAATTTGAATAAAACCTCAATCTTAATTTGGCCTATAAGGTTCTATATGATCTGGTACCTGATACCTCTACTCATGTCCTTCTCCTCCATTGTTTATAGTAGATCTTTCTGACCATGGGACATAGCAATCTCCCTCATTTCAGGGTTTTGCAGTTGATCTTTCCTTTGCCTGCAAGTCACCTTTTTGAGAACTGTATATACCTCCTAATTCCAATCATTCAAAATAGAGAACAAATGAACCTGGACAAGGCTTTTCTTAATCATCCTAGTGTAGTAACTCCAAGAGATTCCAAGTCTTTCTGTATCCCATTGCCTTGTTTTACTATCCCTAGGGTGCCATTTCCCTCTCTGAATCACCCTGTCTAACCTTTGGTTTCTTGGTTTTGGGGCTTTCTCCACTCTTACTCCTGAGCTTACTAAGGACAGGAATATGTTCTGTCATCTTCATTGCTCCATCCTTACTGTGTAGAGAACACTGTGCTTTTGTGTAGTTCCTGTTGGTGTTGCTGCTGTTTTTTAGGCAGAATATCTCTCACTGAAGGGGCACAAGGATCACAGGGATGTCTCATAAAAATTAGGAAAGGGGAACTAAAGCCACTCTTTGGTGAGAAAGGGGATACAGATCAGCAAAAACAGCCAAAGGGAATATAGGAATGCACAATTCAAGGGAGGCTTTGGCATACTGGCCCAGATGCTAAGGGAATAAACTACTTGGGATGTTTAATGGGAAGCTATAAAAAAGTTAATAGGTTTGTGAACAGATGTCCCAAACTCTCAGGTCAGGGTATGATTTCCCAGTTCAAGAAACTTTTCCACCCTGAGGGTAACAATTTTTACTCAGCTTTTGTGCAAGGAAACTGCCACTATTTCATATTTTCGTTTCTTTTTCTGTTTCCTTAATAAAAACATGCAGTATTACTTGGTGGAATTCTGCCTTATAGTTTAATATCATGACACTTGCTTCCAGGCGCTGTGATGTCTTGTCATTGAGAGCCATTCGTGCCAACCAGAAGTAAATGCAGTTATATCTCATATCCTTACGTAATTCACAAATCAGCTGCTTAAAAGGACTCAATTTCAGGGCTGTGTGATTTCATCTGTAGTATACTGAAGTCAAATTTCATTTTTAATTTGATACACACTCATTAAAAGCATACATTATCTTACTTGCTTTAAGGTCACACAGCCAGTAAGTGGAGGAGCTAATCTTCCAAACTACAGAATTCGTATTGTAAAAATCCTTCAGCATTTATAGTAGGACAAATATTGAGTTTGCATCTCCGTCATCAGTTTCTGTATCCAAATGGAAATTTCAGTGTATTCTGAAGTTGTGTAGCTCTGATTTGCTATGATGTGGCAATGTGGCAACACTTAGAATTGGGTGTGCTGCCTGGTTATAATGCACCCCACACCTTGGCCCATTCCCCAGGGAGCTGTTGAGAGCTGAGCTTGCCTCTGGGATGGCCACTGAAGGCGGATGAGGCAGGCTCCTAGCATTTGCCTTTTGGCTTTTTTGCACATCCAGGCCAAGCTTCGAGTTGAAGAGTCCTAATGTAGCTTCCTAGGATAATTTGCTCTCTGGATTCCAAAAGGTTCAAAGGAGTCTGATGTTAATTTAAAAGCCCACATGCAAAAATAAATGAGGTATCTTGAAATTTCCAGTGAAGAGGTGACCCCGAAATCTGTGGGGTAAAAAGCATAGGCTTTGGAGGAGGAAAGTGTGTTTTCAAATAAAGAAATATCCATTCTCGCTTCCTAACTGCCGTTCATTCACAGAAGGTGAATCAACAGGAATAAAAGACCTTAAAGAAGACATTTTCATTTTTATTTAGATAAGGATTTTATTCAATTTGTGATATCCTTAAAGAGCTTAAAATTTATAGTGGTATTCTCATATCTGAATATGTGAAAAAAATTTTATATAATTTATTGAGGTTCATACTGAGATGGCTCTGAAATTATAAACATTCTCTATGTAATACTTTCCCCTAAAATATTAATAAATTTATACTTATCTGTTCTTAAACATTCAAATATTTTATCAAAATTATATTCATATTTTCATCCAAAAATCAAGAATATAATTTTCCAGATTTGATTTTAGTTCTAATTATGGAAGCTAAAAATAAAAGATTATAACACTTTAAAAAATATTTTGGATTATTAAAATAAAGCCATTCACTTCTTGAATCATTTAATAGATATATATTGGTAAATTCCAAGTTTTGGTCACTTCATTCCATCCTCGATTATACCTATAACCTAGTGGAGAAAAAGTCAGGTAAAACAGACTTAAAATGCCATATATTAGGTGTTATGATGGGGTATTACCGTCACACATTACAGGATTCTTTTATTTGAACTTGGACAGGGGAGTCAGAGAAAGTTTCCAGGGAAAGTGATACCTACTGTATTAGTGAAAGTCAGACAAGCAACGAGAGAGAGAAGAACCCTGCAGTCACAATAAACATCACATGCGAAGGCAGAGAGGAGAAAGAGGATTTAAAGTTCTTTGAAGACACAAGAGAAGTTCAGTGTAAGTCAAGGTTAGAATTCGTGTAGAGATGACGCAGGGATCGAGCCTAATAAGTGAGACTGAGAAGGAAAGCTGGGATCACAGCATGGAAGTCCCTTTGGTCATCATAGGCCACTTGGCCTTCCCTTTAAGAGCTTTGGGATTCCATGGGAAGGTTTTAAAGAAGGAAGCAGCCTGGTCATGGTCACGTTTTAGACAAATCATTTCACTGTGAACAAAAGGTCATGGACAGGAGAAGCAGCAAAACTAGAGGCTGAGGGACTCTGGGTGAGAGACGCTGTTGGTGTCACCTCGGATACCACTAAGTAGGGGTGGACAGAAGTAACGGAAATCATCAGATTTTTAGAAGATTAAGTTGAGAGGACTTCAGAGATGTTTGGAAATGGAATGGGGTGGGGGTGAGGGATCAGGGCAGCTAACTAGATTTCTCGCCTCTGCAACAGTAGTAGCTGGTTCCAGTTCCAAATGTGGGGCAGGGGGGACCTCACACACACACACGGGAGAAGTTTGCAAATAAATGTAATGAGATCATTTAGGGGCATAGAAAGTTTTATTTTTCTGTAGGACTTCAAATAAGAAGGCTAGCAGAAATCGGACCTTCGGATTATGGGATCTGAGCTAGAGATAGAAATTTTTTTTCAGCAGGTAGGTGGTAATGGAACATATGGGAGTGGATGACATTACCCAGGGAAGATGTTTAAGAATGTTTCTCAAACTTTGGGGTCAGACAAATTATTCAAGAGAACTGCTAAAATTCAGAATCCTAAGTCCCAACTCCAGAGTGTCCCATTGGGTAGGTGTAGGATGTAGCTTGCAAATCTCCATTTGCGACAAGTAGTGTCCCATCCCATTATGTTGGGGTAGAGAGTCCTCTGACCTCCTTTCGCAGTAAAAGGAGAAGAGGATCTTGCCTAGAAGCCTGAGTGGTGTCAGCGCACAAGAGAAGGGCAGAGGAAGAGAAACCCAGAAAGAGGACTGTGAAGGAGTAACCAGAGGCACCGGGGGGAAACCAGGAGAATAAAATGTCACACATTCTATGGGAGGCGTGGGCATGGGAGAAGATTGGGTCCCCAGGGTCAAAAGTGTTGAGAGATAAAGATGAAGGCTGAAATCCACCCACCAGATGCCACAGAAAGGAGGTCATAACGCAGTTGGCAGGAACAGTTTCAGTAGA
The DNA here is from genome assembly GCA_004026885.1 of Lyroderma lyra. Classification (NCBI taxonomy): domain Eukaryota; kingdom Metazoa; phylum Chordata; class Mammalia; order Chiroptera; family Megadermatidae; genus Lyroderma; species Lyroderma lyra. The sequence goes on along the minus strand of PVJL010002168.1, from coordinate 62,643 downwards.
AGTTACTGTGGGCTGACGCCAGATTGCAGTGGGTTGAGGGTTGAATATGAGATGAGGATAAAGAGACAAAATCTTTTAAAAGAAAGTTTAGAAGGGAAGGAGGTTTGCTGCAGCAGAATGTGGAGCAGAGCCTGGAGGTTTCAGGAAGCAGACAACGTGAGAGAAAGTCTTTATCTCACCCTTGGCATGCTCCGCGCCTAACTTTTTTGAAGGGCTTTTTAAAACAGTTCCATTCAAGTGTAACTTACATAGCAAGAAATCCATCCATTTAAGTGTACATTTCAAGGATTTTTAGTAAAGTTACAAAGTTACACAATATTCCAGCATTAAATAACTCCTTTGCCCCAGAGATATACCTCATGGGCACTTGCAGGTCAGCCCCAGCCCCGGGCCCCGCCCCAAGCAAACATTCGGGTTCTTTCTGTCTCAGAGAGATTCCTGTTCTAGGTGGTCCGCATAAATCACACAACGTGTGGTCTTCGGGTCCGGCTGGTTTGACTGAGTGCTTTGTTGATGAGAGTCACGCGTGTTGTAGCATACATCAGTGTTTCATTTTTGTTGCTGAATTACATTCCATTTCTGGCTATATTACCTGTTGTGCATCACTTCATAAGTTGATGGACATCTAGTTCATTTCCACTTTTTTGACCATCGCTCACGTGTGATACTGCCATGCACGTTCACATACAAATTCATATGTAAACACATGATTGCATTTTTCCGGGATGCATACCTAGGAGTGGGATTGCTGGGTGGTATGTTAGATTAGTGATGAACTCCGTAAGACACTGTCAAACACCTTTCCAACCTGGCTGCACCAGTTTACATTCCCCCTCCCCCACCGCAGCCTGACTCAAGCTCACACTTCCTTTATATCTGCTTGTAACTGCCTTCGTTTAGTTAGGCTGGAGCGGGAAGAGCTGTGCCTCCTTTGGACAGCGGGTAGCCAGGGAGGTGCTGCTCTGTGTGTTGTGCACTACGTTAGGCCGAAAATTGAAGCATGCCTGAGTACCAGCCTGCCCCCTAGTGGTGGTCTAGATACACGGGCCAGTCCTGGAGATGAGTTTTTCCTACCTTTTCCATCCCAGGCTCGGCCTGCCCACCGCTATTCTTTCTTGCAAATAGGAAACAGTAGACCGCTGGCTTGAGTCCTCCCAAACAGATTTAGGTGATGTACTGTGGGGCCCAGTGGGGCAAGAGGGTGGAGTCCCTACTCCCTGCTGCCTATGTGAGATACCAGTATCTGTTATCATAGCTTAAGGATCACCAACTGGTTGACCTTGGGGATGCCATTGAACTTCATTTAAGCTCAATTTTCTCATCTTTACAGTGAAGGTCATAATACTACCTACATCAGAGGGATGTAGTGATGACTAAATGAGATTGTATATGTAAAGCCCCTAACACAGTTCAACCCAGAATTGACATTCAAGAAAATTGCAGGTGTTCATATTTTATAATGATAAAAATGTTCAGAAATGTAGTCAAATACTACAGTGCAACTTTATTAATAAAATGTATTTGTCGAACTTTTCTCATTTTCTCATATTCCATGTTAATGGGCTGTGTTTCAAATTGAAACCTCTTTAAATTTGGACAGAGACTGTGTTTGTTTGATATAGATAAAAATTACAACAGTACCAACAATAATGCCCTCCATGTTTTAGAGTAACAATATATCAGGACATTTGCTAACCTCTCTCTTATGCAAGATTTAATGCTGAAACAGTTTTAGGAGGTAGACAAAGTTCTCAGATGGTCTGTGCCGGAGGAAGAGTTTTCAGCTGTCTCTCTCTCATCCCGACTCCACACCTGACTACCTGCTGTGCTAGCCCTGCCAGTGAGAATGATAGTAGCAGTTACAGTTGGTTGACAAGTACAGTTACTGACAAGTACAAAGAGTAGAAGAGATCATGAGAGGTGACTCACAGTCAGTATCTCAGGAGTTTTATTGCTCTGGCAAAGAGGAGAGTCAGATATGGATGGCCTATATCTTGATGATCATTACAATCAGCTATTCGGGAATCAAGACATGCACATTCTCCTTCCCATTCCAACCCAATGCACACATCCTTTCTCACTTTAGTGGCTGCATTTTGCCCTAGAATAAATAGTCAGAGGTTGCTTCCCACAGTTTGTCCATGGCCATTTGTCTAATGTGTAGGGTCTTTTTTTATTTTTTATAATGCTGCAGACTATGAATTTTTAGAATTTATTCTTCATTGTTAAGTTGCTCATTTTACTGGGATGTTTTAAAGCTTAAAAGAGAAAGCTCTACCCCAAGCAGAGAGACCAATCCTCTAATATGGAAATCAGTTGAGAGAGAACAGTTAATAAAACACTTTGGACAGCCCATCGTCGTGTTCAGACACACAGTTCTTGCATGGGAAATAAGAAAGCATCTTCCTGGCCAAATGGGATCATCACCATATGGCCTCACACCTCACATGCCTCGGGAAGCAGGGATTCTCTTCAGTATTCAGTTATTTTTCGAGGGAGATGTGTAAATTAAAGTAGTGACATTCATGTTAACATATATGTTAGGTAGCAAAATAGATGGTACTGGTGCAGACAGCATTACAAATTGTATTTTCAACTTGGGTCTACATTTGAAAATATGTTTCTGCTATTTCCTTCTGTGTCAACAATGTTAATGGCTTCTATTCCATCTCATTTTTAAGCTGTAAATATATTTTAGTATTTGAAACAAATCAAAGTGATCCTTAATGCCAGAGACTGAAAGTAGTTTGGTATGCCAGCAAAATTAGTCTTCCATTTATAGGTGTATAAATCATAGGTTCCCCAATCCACCCGTCATTTAGCCTAGACTTCTTAAACGAATAGAAACCAATGTGAGAATAAGTTTGACTCATATGATTAAAGAAAATTTGTGAGCAAGCATATAAAAATCAGGATATTTCATATAAATTTTTTTATTTGGGTTTCTCTGATAAATGAAAGGTTTTGAAATGCTAACTTAGGCAATACACACTTGTACTCTCCTGTGTTCGAGTGAGCCTGGACACCTTTGGCTTTTGCTTATTATCAATGGCTACTTAATCTACTGAAATATCTTAATCCATCTTTTCATCCCCTCCCCACCTAAATTTAAAGGAGCCTTCCTAATACAATCCAAGCAAAAAAATTGTAATTCATTTTAAAGGTAATTTTGGGACAAGCTTTAAAGTGTATGGACAGAATAACAAACACTTACTTAATGTCCTCTGCTCTGCTACTATAGAAATGATAATACCTAACCACTATTCGGTTCTTACTTTGTGGCAGGTGTGGTGGTTTACACACAAGGGCTGTCTGGGAAAATCCAGCCAAATATTACCTCTATTTTCTATATGACATGGCTGGATACTTTTCGGACTGCCCTGGTATATGATCTCATTTCATTTTCACAAGCCAGAAAGTGGGTACAAAATACTGTTATTAGTTTAACAACAACGATAACAGCAGCAGCAGTAACCTGAACTTTAGAGGGACAGGGGCACGGCCCAGGGTCACAAAGCTTGCAAGAGGTTGAGCTGGGAAAACCCTTTCTCTAAAACCTGCATTCTTAACCACTCACTCTCTTACTCTGACATTTATATTCTAAAATGCTTTTAATGTCTCTTTAAATTTTAAGAACTATTTTAAATACAGATACTTAAATACATGTAACTATATAAATACGTATATTGATATAAATAAATATTTGCCCTCATACTGAATGACGTGATGCAGGTACTCTCTATTCCTCATGTCTCCTTGTAGGTCACAGAGGGTCCTCTTTGTAGGATGCATGTGTCACAGAGATCAGGACTGGGTAGCAGTCTCCCCCCAGTATTTTCCTTTTTTCACTATTGTAAATGAATTATGTATACACCCTGAAGTAATTAGCAAACAGGCTGTTGTTCAGCTGAATTTTAAACTAATTAATCTGACCTAATTCTTGTCAAAAATAATTAGGATAAAATATGTCCTCCCTAAGCAACTCTTTCAAGCTAAGATGCTGAAGCACAGTATCTCCTGTGTGTGCACTACGCTAAAATTGAGAGGGTATTTATTTAATCGTTTTAGCAGAAACGCTAAAATGTGACCTCGTAAATGGCCACCTGGGTGTCACCTCCTTAGCATCTATATCTGAATAAAAGCAAGAAGCTAACAACAAGGATTCTGACATGAGCTATATTGGTGACCCCTTACCATACTGTGGGGCAATTAAAACTTACAAACTGGTCCCTCTTCTTCAGAAGGCTTTCACGTGAACACATGTACCCCACTTCTCAGCCCATTCAGTTCTCTGTGAAAAGCTGTCTTCTGATTGTCCCCCCCAATCCCTACCTATCCTTGAAAATTTTTTTAACTTGTGATAGTCTTAGTGATCGAGTGAATTGGGAGAAAGTCTCATCCAATCACCAAGTCCTAAGCTGTGTGTTTCTAGGAAGATAATTTGGGAAGAGTAAATAAGCCAGCTCTGCCCCTGGATGTAGTGTGTCAGCAGGGTGGGGTGATCTCTGCTTGCTGGGACTGCAGGTCTGAACATGATGGTGTTTGCTCCCCATGCCGGCCCGGACCCTTGGCCCCTTCCCCCCGTTCTTCAGCCTCTTCTGCCTGCCCTCTGACCTGCTCTGCGATGCTCTAATGAGCTTTTGGGAGGAGAGAGCACTGTACAACATGTATCACACCAAGCAGTTCCCAGTGAATCGCATCCTTACCAAACCTGTGAACCCTTCGTGCTTTGCAGTCCCCCCTCCCTAACCCCCTTCCAAGTTAGTTTCTAGGCAACCAATAAGCACTGAATTACATTAAGCTCTTTATTTCAAGGCTGCAGCTCAGGATTTTGCTGATATGCGTTGGCTCATTTATGGAGACTGCAGCGTAATATTCATTAATTCTGTTTAATCTTCAGTCTTTCAGTGATTTGGTTCTAAACCACATTACCTGTACCTATTTTTCATGTTTTAAGTCGCCCCAGTACTGTGATGCTATTTTATATGTTAATTATGCCAGTGGTTCTGTGAGCTCTAATTCGAAATCACAGAAGCAGAATTTCCACAATTTCCAGTTCTTAGTGATCATTCAGCACTTTCAGGTAGCCTATTAGGAAATTAAATTTTTCAAAATTTCCTGTCTTGAATGGCCAATGTATCTATAGCTGACTTTTACTAAGAAAGAACGTATAGTTTAGGAATGGTCTGAAATGGAAGAAGCATTTTAAAAAGTAAGGATATTATTTGTTTTAACAAATTAAGGTTTTAATGTGAAAGGGAGGCTCTTGGATATATTCCTTTATTGATGTGAATCAGAGAATGAAGGTTGTAATTTCAAATTTTATCCAGCACTGTGTGAGACTGAAGATTTATCTCACAGCAGAACTGTTGTCTGTTTTGAATGTTGAATGTTTTAAGACATTTGTCTCTAAAACTCTGATCTCCCTCTTTAGCTCTATCTCTCTCCACACATACATTTAGGTCCCCAGAACTCAGTAAAAACATAAATCACATGTTTGTCACTCTCTAGTTTTTTTTAAAACACAAATTAATGATCAATATTGTTCACCCTAACAGATGGCTAAGAAAGGAGGAAAGTACAGTCTTTTAAAAAACCAGTCCAATCTCCCTCTCTTTACCTTCTTACAGTCTAGCCAGTGGGGGTGGGTGTAAAGGGCTGGGTTAAAAAGAAAAAAAAAAAAAAGAACACTCTTGCCACCAAGAATGAATTGAATCGTCTTGCAGCTGGCTTAGCCAGCTGTCCATCACAGATCCACTGTGGACAAATCTTTCAGAAAGTCTTACTGCCCCGAAGGAGCTCCCCAGACAGAGATGGAATTGCCCAGCCCCTTTTGCATTTACGGGGTTCTATGTGACAAGGTTTTCCGTAACACTGACATTGATATTGATATTGATAATCTTCTGCTCTCCAGAATCCCTGAACAGCCCAACCCATGTCTTACTTCTTTCCTTCCCATCTCCCTGCTGCCCTTCCTCTTAGGGTCGTGCTGATGACTTGACTTTTCTTTACAGTTTTACTCTACTCACATACATCCCACAGTGATGTTCTTAGGCTATATTTAAGTTCAAACAAACTGAATCATAATAGTATATATGTGTTTATATCTGTCTTTCATGTTCTTATTGGTGGCATTACTTGGGGCATTGTATAAATATGTCATGATTTATTCTACTGTATAAATATCCTAAAATTTACCCATTTCCAAATGAACAGCATTTAGTTCTTAGGAATAGTGCAGCTCCAAATAGTAGTGTTCCTGATTCTCGGCAGACACATGCGTCTATTTCATCTCCTAATTCTCAAACTTGGTTTGGTGTTATGTTATATCAGGCATTCATGTGTCTATAGACTTGAAAGATGTTTTCTCATGAAAAAAGTTGGGAAGAAAGGACTGAGATAATACAATAGAACCAGATATACTGAATTGGTTGCCTCATCATAGTCTCACAGATTTTTACTTCAATATTTAATGAATTAAGTTAGTTCCATCATGTATCATTGAAGCCGATGAACAGAGAAAATAGATGATCACTGTCCTCTTTGGAGCAGCATTACTGATTTTTTGTTTAACCTTTGGTAGCATGGATGAGATGCATTGCCTTCTGCTTGCCCTCAAGTTTAGTTTTTATCATTTTGATTGCATTACTTCTCTCCTTCTGTGAGGCCAAGTTTTTTCTACATTCTGACGTATTTCCTGTGCATGGAACGTTCGTGTTGTAAAGCCTGTGTGGCTAGCTCCTTTTCTTATCATGACCATTTCAGTTCAACTCAGGAGTCTTCTCTGACCATCTTACCTGCCCCCAGTCACTCTCTATTACATAATTGCCTCTTGTTGTTGTTAGAGAACTCATCACAATCAGGGATTATCTTCTTCATGTTTTTGTTTTTCCTGATTCCTCCTCTCCCTGCCTTTCTTACATATAAGTACCAGGAGTGTCATCTCTGCTTTTGAACATGCTAGCTCTGGTGTCTGGAACATTACCTGGTTGATAATAGGTACTCAACAGGTGTTTAAAGAATGCATGGAAGAAGGGAAGGAAGGAGGAAGGCCAGGCAGCGAAGAGGCTGCCCACATGTGCCCACAGTTCTGTGATTCTGCGTGACAGGTGCAAATGAGGGCAGATCTGTGGGCTCAGGTCTTACAAGGAGATTGCAGACAATCTGTAATACACCCAACCAGTAACAGTTAGAAAGAAGCAGAGAGCCCAGTGTTTCCACACAACGAGGTAGACTGAAGCAGCAAGGGACATCCAAGACCTGGAAGAACGGTGTGTGACCGTCCTTCAGATTTTCTGCATATCTCTGTGCCAAGCTGTGTATACGTGAGTTCCTAAAGTTTGACTAATGTTTACTTCAAAGAAAGAATCTGAGTCACAAGCGACCTCAGGGTTACTAGCTATGGAAACAGAGGAGGGAGAGTGTGGTCATTGGACGCTGTTTCAAAGAAAAAAGGAGAGACATAAAAGAAGTCCGGTAAGCAAGGGTTTGGTGTTCTCCCACAGCCAGGACTTATGTGAGCGAGGCAACTGGGTATCTTGGGTGAACCAGTTGTCCTGTCAGGCTCTGCATAATTACTTGTCTGTCACTGTTGGAATAAGGAAACAAAGGGTCAGTATTTACAGAGGTCCGTAAGAATGTGCAGTATGGTAAGTCTGGGAGTGGTCCCCAAGAAAGCATAGAGCAATAAGGCTCGTGACAGAGGTATACTTGCAGCAGTTGATCAAACGTAGCAATAAAAATAAATGAGTATTTGACTCATAAAGAGAAGAGAGGTAAGTACTACTGTAAGTAGATTCTGAGTAAAGTAGTCAGTAGATTGCAGAGGAAAAAAAATATGAGCATTTCTGGGCATAAAAAAAAGAAAGGAAAAGACTTTGATGGGATGCGTATGACACTCAAGTGGAGCAGAGAATCTGGGACAGAGATCCACTCCCCTCATTTGTGAGAGCTCAAACGGGAAGAGTGGCACTGAGTAATTTTGCTTGGCAATGAATTTAGTACTGCCCTCCTCTTCCCCTAATTAAAAAAAAAAACCTGAAAAATTAGAGCAGGTAACAGAGTTAGATCATCTGCCTCCTATAGCCAACTCAGCATTCCACAGCATTTATATATCAAATTTCAAGAACTAAGATATAAAAAGTCGAGCTCATTTTGCTACCTTGCAAGAGAAGCTTTAGCTCCCCATATCTCTTACTTGAGGTTCGAATGGTGAGGAGGGCTGGGGTATGTTATCCTTGAGGAACAGAGAGACCCAAAAAGTCATCCTGGCATCCCAACCCTGATGCCTATCTGCCCGAAGAACTGCCAAGCCCCATCGGCCTTGAGAAGTTGTCTTTCCCCACCAATCACTAGGAATAAAGGCATGACTCTTTCACTTGGGAGTGCCTCAAGGATCCAGAGTGCACGACCTATTTCACTAAGCAGCACAGGAACTCCAAGAGAAGGAGAAGCCTGTCAGTGTAACCCTATGAAACTTTTATTATTTTCTAGTCTGGGGATAGGCAGTGTTGAGTCAGGATTCTCAGTTCCAGCTTCACTCGGAGGTAGTTCAGGTCAGACAATCGTAGAATTTCAGAGCCTAAGGAATACATTCCTGACCATGTACTGTAACTTCATCTTCCTGATGAGGATATCGTGGCCCAGAGAGGAAAAGTCACTTACATCATTTATTCCTTCATACATTTATGCAACATCTATTTACTGAGCATCAGCCACATATGTGCCAGGCACTATGGATAAATTCATGACCAAGACTTGGTTTTTGCCCTCAGGAACTTGTGGTCAGGCAGACAGTTAAGGTAATGAAACTGAGAATGGTAGGCATTGTGACAGCATGAAAGAACTATGTGTGCTTTGGTTGAGAGTGTAGGCTGTGGACTGAGGCTGTCTGTGTTCTGTGGCCTTGAGCAATTAAGTCCAGTTCACTATCCTTCAAGTTCCTCTTTCACGCAATGGTAATAACATTGGCATTTATCTTGTAGGGTTGCTAGATGAGTAAAAGAGAAAATACAGTACAATGCTTGGTAAAATATTTGGTGATTAGTAGCTGATCCATAAATGCATCAGCAGTGGTAGCTGTAGTAGCATCACCATTATTATTAGAATCCAAACCTGGAAGTTTAAAAGGAAAACTTCCTAGAAGTTTGATGGGCAAGTCAAGACTATAATAAGGGCTAGAAAGAGTGTTCTGGCGAAGGGGATTAAGTCAGTTTCTGGGGTTCTGGTTCTGGTTTTTCTGGACTATTTCTGACATTTGGGGCCTTTTCAGTGTCAAGTTCTGGCCTAGGCCACAACTATATTAAGCACACAACTCTAGGGCACACCTCATGCTCATGATGGTCTTAGGTCTGTAGCTCATGTGTTCCACTAAATGGCAGTGAAACACATGAGGAAGGAGCAGCTCTTTGTAACTCACATAAAGGTGCTGTTTCAGTAGGAATAGTAGCTTCCTGGGACATTTTTTCTTACCTGCTATGCCAAACGTGATGAACTATTAAAAAACACATTGGGCATGCATAGTATGTAATATAAATGTAAGTTGGTAACATTTTCTGTCTTCTCCTGCAGTCTGTGGTGCTCTGAAGTCTGGGATGTATCAGTTATTTATTGCCGAGTAACAAAACTTAGTGACTAAAACAACAATAATTACTGAATTCGCAATGTGCGCGGGACTCGGTGGGAATGGCTTGCTTTGATCCTTACAATGAGGGGCCGGTTGACTTGAAGCTGGGGATCCACTTTCAAGATTGTGCGCTCACATGGATGGCAGATTGGTAGTGAGCTCTGCCAAGGCTGGAGGCCTCATTTCCTGCTGGCTGCTGATTTGAGCTTCCTCACTGCATGGCTGCCTTAGGCAGTCAGATTACTTACATAGTAGCTTAGGGCTCCTGAGTGAGCGGCACACAAGAACCAGGCAGAAACTGTGTGACTTTTGTGATCAAGCTTCCGCAGTCAGATCCCATTATTTCTGGCATACTTTCAAGCCCATGCAGATCCACGGGGCAAGAATAGAGGTCCTCAAGTCTCAATGGGGAAAGTCTCAAAGTTATGTGATGAAAAAAGCACGTGGGTGTGACCATATAAAAAGATACCATCTGCCAAAAATGCCATTTCTACTGTGCTCACTGGGGTGTTCAGCACAGTGTCTGACATAACATTGTCACTTAATAAATATTTGTCCATTGAATAATAATTTAGTGAATAAAATAAATTGATAAATTGGTGTTACTACTCTAGTCTCTGCCCCTTTCCGAGGGACACTGATTTTTGGTATCAGACTTGACTCTTGGCTTGAAATGTACTCTTTAATCTGGGCATTTACTTTGGTATGTCTACACCTGATTTTTGGAGTCTTAAACTCCTTTGGGAAATAAAATGATTACAAAGATTGGTAGTGCCTTTGAAGAGTAGTAATTTGAATAAATGAGGTAGAATTTGATTGTAAAGATTTATCAAGTCATCAAAGACTATTATAAGAGGAGAAAATAGTTCTGAAAGAGGAAAATAATTGATGATGAACCAGTGTGATTGTGATGGAGGACACAATATGATGATAGTCAATCGTGCAACTTCTAGGGGAACAGCAGCTAAAAGAATCGTCAGCAGAACTGTGTTTAATTAATGATCAGCAGCAGAAGAGAGTGCTCTAAAAAGATTAGAGGTAGCAATTGAAACTGTTCCTCCTGGGAAATATTGGGTGACTGAAGTACTTCCGTGTGCGACGTGATTAAAATAATCAACGAGAATGTTCAACATCAAATCCGGAATTTAAAAGTCTTCGTGTCTCTATCTAAAGCTGTAGCAAATATCAAACAGTAATTTCTGATTCAACTTGGAGTATGGGGAAGACCATGACTATAGTGGCTATTTTCAGAAGTCATAGTAAAAATGTCTTATTCTTTGTCCATAGCAACCTGTTATGTTATTGCCCATCAAGATCTCAGCTCTGTGCTCTTAATACAAAACACAGCCAGAGCTGAAAATTGCAACTTGAACTGTGTAACTTAGGAAAAGTTACAGATTATAAACTCCTCTGTATTGTCTTAAATACTTTTATTTTTAATCAAAACAAGGAAAAGAGTTTGTCTAATCCCGTTAGTAAATGGAAAACCCTCAATCTCCAGAATAGAAAAAGCATAGAATGCTGTTGGTATCTCCCTCCTGATGAGTTCACCAACATCGGGTGTTTCTTGAATTCTCTCAGAATGGCTGACATTTTCCCAACTTCAAAGTTAAGGGAAAAGGGATCTGCTTCATGTAGTTCCTTTTTATCATCCTTTTCTAAATTTTTGTTATAGGAGAAGGGTCACGCAGACAGGGATTTAGATATCAGGCTTCTGAGTGTCAAAAAATATTAGGAGAGAAGTTATCATTTCCATATGATCTTACTGAACCAATCTGCTTCCTGTCATGGTGAGAATGTCTGATGATGACCTGGTTATTTTTTGCCCTTATTTTACTTTACTACAATAAATACATGATGTAGCCGAATGGGTTTGACAGAAAACATACTTTAAGTGTGTGATGAAAATTGTATAGGATTTGGACAACGTGATTTAATCACTGGCTTTAAAAATACCTAGAGATGTCACCCCAATAAGTCTAACAATAAAAATGAATTTAAAAAAATAAAATAAAATAAAATTACAATAATAAAAAATATACCTAGAGTATTCTTTTTTTAAATTTTAATTAATTTATTTTTTATTGTTAAATGTATTGGGGTGACATTGGTTGGCCAAAATTACATAGGTTCCAGGTGTACAATTCTACAGTGCGTCGTCGATGTGTTGTGTTCTGTGTTCACCACCCAGAGTCAGAGTCAGTTCTCTTTCCATCACCATGTACGTGACTCCCGCTCCCTCCTATCACGTGCCCCTCCCGCCTTGCCCTCAGGTAACCACTGAACTATTGGTGTGTCCCTGAGTTTTTGTTTCTTTGTTGCTTTCAGTTTTATATTCCACATATGAGTGAGGGCATATGGTTCTTGGTATTTTTCTGTCTGACTTGACTCATTTCACTTAGCATGATGATCTCCAGGTCCATCCATTTTGTTGCAAATGGCAATATTTCATCTTTTCTTATAGCTGAGTAATATTCCATTGTGTATATGTACCACAGCTTCTTTATCCAGTCATCTGTCGCAGGGCACTTTGGTTGTTTCCGTGTTTTGGCCACTGTGAACAGCGCTGCGATGAACATTGGGGTACATAAGTCTTGGCAGACTAAGGTTTTCAAATATTTTGGGTAGATCCCCAGAAGGGGGATTGCTGGGTCATATGGCAACTCCATTCCCAATTTTCTGAGGAACCGCCACAGGGTATTAATATTGTTTTTGATCTGCTGTAAGGGTTTACCCAATCTGGACTCTCCACCACTAGGCTCATGTGAGCCTGCTTCAGACACCTTCATCTGAGAATCTGAATTATGCCAATGAAACTATATAGAATGTTCAGGTATGCTATGACAGATTTAAAATATAGTATGTGCTATTATCAAGGACTGAGTAGCTAAAGACATTATTTAAATTTTTTGTATATACTTTAAATCATGCTCAAATTGATATTGCTAGCTAAGTAGAAAGTTAATTTATGTTGTGTTGTTTACAAATAAGTTGGGATTAAAAAAGTGAATATATATTTTCACTGGCATAATTCAGATTCCCAGATGAAGGTGTCTGAAGCAGGTTCACATGAGCCTAGTGGTGGAGAGTCCAGATTGGGTAAACCCTTACAGCAGATCAAAAACAATTTCCTATCAATACCCTGACTATCACTTCGAAGGAACGTGAAACATTACCACTTAATTTGTGAAGATGATTGATCGTATAAAAAGGGAGAAAAGTTCAGATGGGCTTGTGGCTACAAAATGAGATACTGACCCACTACCCTAAAACAGTTTCTCTTCTTTATTCTCAATATCTCCTCCCTTCTTGCCACTACTTTTGATCATAGTCCTAATCCTCACCTTAATTAGATTTTTATTTGCACATTAATATGCTTAACTCCTGCCTCCCTCACGAATGTGGCAGCTCCTTGAGGAAAGACTATGGGAAATTTGTGTTCCCCTCTGGAGTCCCCCGTGCTTAGTACAGGGCATTGCATATACTAAGCACTTTAGGTAATTTTTATTAAAGGGTTGAAGCTGTCATTTTGGGAAAGCAGTTTCTCATTTAATCTTAATCAGAGCTGCACCAGGGTTAGTCCCATGCATAGATTTCATAGCCTCAATTTACATTCAAATACACATGAGGTTGCAGCAGTGCCTTCTCTCTGGCAGCTGTCATAGGAGTTTAATCCAGGATCTATTTTCTTCTTTACATTTTCTTTTTATATGTGCCATAGAGATGTGGCTCCTTTAAATAGCCTTCATATCTCAAGGTGACTTTCGTGCTGTAAATTCCTCAATAGAGTCTTGAGGTGTCTGATACAAAGATATGACTAAAATCTAGCAAATCAACTAATTAATTCATTTTAAAAATTTAGCTAACCATCTGTCTCATCTTTCAGTTAGTGGCATAAGACATAAACATTTGGCTGGACCAGGTCGTCATAGCTTTCTCTGTTTACTTTGTTTCTCTCTCTTTTGAGACTTCTGACGAAGTTGAGACGATACACCATTACTTGGGTGTGAGTTTCTTCTTATCCCCCTCTGCGTGTTACAGCATGTGGAGTGGCACTTAGCTCATGGAAGGCCTTCATCAATGTCTGTTGACTTAAATTCAGCAACTTTTTTTAGTCATTGGTGGTCAGGGGTGATGGGGGTGGACGAAAAAGGAGCAATGGAGTTAGAAGTTTCTGCTGTCTGACCTTGAGGATTTAGTGCTGACAGTAGCACTTTTGAACTGTGTAATCTGGGTGGAGTTGCCTGAACCCTCCAAATTTAGTTTCTTCATTTGTGCAGTAAGATTGTTGTATTTGAGAAGATGAGATAGTCTTTGTAAAGCTCTTGGAAGAATGCCAGCATAGTGTGTGACCACGTATACACACCCTTCCACACATAAGAAATGATTATGTATTAGCAAATGCAAATAAATTTAACCCTCCAAAATAATCTCCTGGACCTTCACAAACTACCAAAACCAGTCTAGGCCTGGTACCCTGAGCTCCATCATGACTTTAGCGTAAAAAGGCAGAAGATCAGATCTGGTTAAACCGAGTCACAGAAGGTTTACCAGTGATACTAAGAGAAGTATCAGAGCTCCTTGTTTCCTGCAGTGAGGTCTTCCTTACCCTGAACTCATTAAGGAAGGACACTAGCATAGTTAGTGCCTCTTAAGACTTTTTTAAAAGATGCTTTAAAAATGTCTTTTTTTGTTACATCCATAACACGAGAGAAGGTGAGACTCATCACAAGCTTAACAGCAGAAATAGATCAGAAACTTTTTTTTTTTCTAAATAAAGATCTTATTTTCATGGTGCCTGGTTCCTTTGACCCAAACTGGAGTAATTCAGCATGTGTGAATGACCTTTTCTAGGACAAGAGATCATAGCAGAAAAGGGAATAAATGGTTGGAGAAAGAAAAAAGAATATACAAGATAGGCAAGAGTTCAGGCTCCCTGATACGGAAACCAGATAGCCGTAACAAAGACAGCTCAGAAAGGTAACTGCAACGAGCAGGACTAGCGGTGTTTCCACTGGGCAGCCATGTTTAGGGTGGTGAAGAGGTCCATTGAGAACTAAAATAAAATGGTGTTAAGACCAAAGAATGGCATTTAATTGAGTTCTCTATATCTGGGGGTTATTTTATTAAACTTTTTCATCACTTTCAAGTTATGGTGATGGCATAGCAGATTTATTTCTGTAATTAAATGGATTGTTATTCACCAGCAGAAATAAAGCTGGCAGAAAAAGACGCATGATCAGTAGCATTGTTCAGACTTTACGAATTGTTACTAAGGGCTGATGAATGGGATCATTATTTCCTTCCACACAGGTTAGTGAATTGTGGCTCAGGTCTGAACACTGGACACAGATCAGGGAAGACCAATTACCAGCAATTCATGATCATGAAGTTCTTTTTGTTTCCCTCCCTCCTTGGCTTCAGAATAAGTCATAAAAATATCACAAAATAGAATTTTTTCATAGTGCTACGCTCAGCACTTGAACAATGTGAGTTGCAGTCATGATGTTAATGCTGGCAGGTGTTATATTGTGGGTCAGATTTTGTAAACCAGGCCAGACTGAGTGGGAACCTCTGGCTTGGTGTTGGAGCTCCACATGTTAAGGTTTAACTGAGTCATCTGATATAGGCTTGGCATTTTTATATGGATGAGGAAACTTCTGAAAGATAATAATGACAGTAACACTAACACTAAAGGACCTGGGGATTATTACATCTAAAAGGATCTTCTAATTGGGCTGAAAAGTATTATAAAGAGGTAATTCAGTTTTTATGACAGGAATAGAGGATTAAAACAGGAGTACTGGGGACAGCACCTACAATAAACCTCTGTTGAGTTTTTATAATCCATGCTGTACCTTTGGAGTATGTACGTTTACGTGGTACTGCTCACAAAACCTACCCAAATCAATCACATTCAGTTTAAATGTGAAGGACAAAAGAAAATTCAAATTTCAGTTTGAAGGAATTATTAAGACTTTAGCAAATTGTATATAGAATAAGATCAAATATCTCCCTTTTTTGTAATAGCCATAAAGTTGTGGGAATAAACCTTTTGAGCTTTGCATATAAAGAGGAGTGAAAACAAAAGCAGATCTGTTGTAATACAGTCATGTGCTAATATAGTTCCCCTACCAGTCTGGATGGGTACAATTATGCTGTGTTAACAAACAGCCCCGAAATCTCAGTGGCTCAAAAAAACAAAGACCTTTCTGGGGACGTTTGTCTATCTTGGATCATCAGAAGTCTCTGCTTCTCCTTGTCTTTGCTGTGGGACACAGGTTGATGAACCCTCCACTATACGGAATATCGTTTATTACCTTGGGAAGTGCAAGGAGAGGTGAAGAATTTTGTGCCAGCTTATAGAGTCCTACTCACATGTCATAGGTGTAAGCAGGTCATCTACAGGTCCAACTTCAGGTGTAATTCGACTATAGGCCCGGAATGAAGAAAGTCGGAATAACTTGGTAATGAGCCACAGTGCGTACCACGGTGGAAGACCCATCTGGAATATTTCCCATTTACCCCCTTTCTCCCCTTACTATTTGAAGTTATCCCAACAAACATCCCTGGACTAGATGAAGGCTATAGTTTCAAAAACTCTGAGTTTTGGCATTAGAGAGATCTTAGAGAATATTTGATCCATCTTCTCACTTTACTGGCAAAATTAACGAGGAAATGTGACCCAGCTATGTTAACTTACTTAATAGCACGAACTGAGTTACTGTCAAAGGTGAGTTCTGATTCTCAGTTACCACCACTTTTGCTCAATATCTTTTGGAATACTGTAGTAATTTTGAAGTTGTTGACAAATTCCAGTTGGGATTTCAATAATATTCTACATAAAAGTAGAGCATTTTTATTTCTTGTTTTTTTATAATGCATTGCACATGTTTACATACTAGCACTTACAAACGCTCTTTGACACAAGTTCTTGAAGAATGTGACATTTTATTGCAATAACTATTAGATTCCCAGTATGTAGAGTCGTATCTGGCATATAGAAGGAAGTAAATTAATATTTGTCCATTATTTATTTGTTTGTTTTGTGAATATCCTTTTACCCACTATTGAGTGAGTTTGAGAGGCAAGAGTTGTTTTATTCATTTGTATAGTATCAGTGCTAAACAAAATGCTTGAGCAATAGCATGGAGTTAAATATTGTGATGAGCAAATAAATGAAAGGAATGGTAAAATCATTAATTTGGGCTAATTATGAAGACTAGAGGGCAAATCTGAATTAGTGGAAAGACTGAACTAAAGTATATTTTCAAATGAATCTGATTTTATTTAATTTTACATAGTGTTAACAAAGCTAATGTTACCACCCGAAGGATTCTTTCTTAAAATTTATAGCTTCCTTGCCAAAATTTGCCTACCCATTTGTGGATGGAGTGAAGTTCTTATAGGTTATCCAATAAACTGGTTTTTAAAAAATTATTATCATTGTTCAGAGCTGAAATAATTGCCATCAGTCTCATTTTAGATGTTTTTAAACAATTTAGAATGCTTAACCAGTTTGACTATCAGGTAGCAAATATGTAGTTGGCCTTGATTTGAATTTATTGTAATTATCATATTAATATTTGTCTAAGTTGCTGATTGAAACATGCTTAAAATTAGTATTCTTAAGTATTTACTACAGTTTTTTTAGCATGTATTTCATTTTCAAAGTGTATAAACTGCTCATCCCTTCTTCAGCAAAATATTCAGACCCCAAGTCAAATAGCTGAAGTATTGGGTTGACACATGTACAAAAAGATTAAGATATAAGTGCAAATCAAACACTCCCTTTGGATGAGCCTTCTCCATCCCCAAACCCCTACTTCATATTGTTTAGAATTTCTGTGCCATCCAGCAGATTTTATGTGAGAACTCTGATTGTGTTCTCTGACCAGCCTGGGCCCTTCAGGAATGTGCGGGTTTAGTATTATGGTGTACTGAAATGTGTGTGTGTGTGTGTGTGTGTGTGTGTGTGTGTGTGCATGCTACGGTACAGGAGTGGTAAGGTAGAAGGATGATTTAGTACTTTTTGTTTCCCAGTTGTAGAAAGTTAAAAATCAAAAGTGCTGATAGAAAGCATGTGAGCTTGACTTCATTGGAACTGCTGAGAGCAAAGCACTGTTAGCATCTATAACAAGAATGTGACAAGCTCCTCTGTCACCACCTTTGGAGAAGCAAACCTCAGCATTTAGACATATCTAAGGAACAACTGACACTGTATTAAAGAGAAATGAATATTTTTACTTACTATTTCATGAGTACTCATGGAAGACAGACTGTATCAGCCACTACATGTCCAAACTTTACAAAAACATCCGAATTTCCTTCTAATTTTCTCTCTCTGTTACCTGTGCTCTACACAAACATTTTACTTTTCCTTTATCTGTAGTCTTTACAGTCAGCTAAGCTGGTTTCAGCTTTCTTTAATCTCCCATCTCTCTCATGTCCCAACACACACACACCCACACACACACACCCACACACACATCATGTTCTTATCCCAAAGTATCTCGCTGGGCTTCTTCAGTAAGGATTCTCATCCTCATTCCATTCAGAAATATGAAAGATATGTCCTTTTAGGAAGCAAGAGACTGTCTATAACCAAGAATATTTTGTCCTTGTCATTCATATAGAAACTGATATTCTATTCCGTGTCCAACTTTGTTTCACACTTGAATTAACATTTTCATTCAGTCAGTCAGCAAGTATTTATTGAGTGACTGCCAGCCCAAGTTTTCAAAGGATGAGCTCAATATTTGATGATGATTCTCAAATTTATGGTTTGTTTACCCAAAAACCATTCATGCCATTCTGAGTAAGTATTTACTGTGTGGTGATGGTCATGGAGCATTACCACAGGTGGCACTGGACAGAGGAAGGACAGTTTGTGGCACTAAGAAAAGGCAGCCAGCTGTCTTTGACCTATGCAATTGATAGGTCAAATTAGCAAAACAAATATGAAGCATAAACATCCACTTTTGCCAGTGGATACTTATTTCTGGCCTGAGAGTAAAATTTTACATTTTGAGGGGGTCAAAGAGTAAATGAATTTAATCATAGGACTAAATAGGAATAACAAGAGTTAGAAGTTGGAGTGGACCTACCAATTATAATGCCCAAAGCCCTTTTTATGTTTGAAAGAACTAAAGAGTACACAGAGGGAAGGAAGGCAATATTGAGAAGACAGGTCCCTCGCAAGAACTGCCAACATCCTAGAAGTCCTGTGAAGCTCCTAACATTCTCATAATAAATCATATTCCATTTAAATTAACCAGAAAAGGTTTCGGAGGTGTGGGCTGCAGAACCCTGGATGCATGGAGTACTGGAGAGCGTACAGACCTTGATACCAAAAAGTCATTTTTCTTCCCTGAATCTCAGCTTTTTAAACTATGGAAATTGGGATCATAGTAATTACCTCACAAGGTAATAGTGAGAGTTGAGTGATGTGGTAAGTTGTAAAGTTTCAAGTGCTGCATCTAGTTAGAGAAATAGAGTTGCATACGGTCCCTACAACCCAAAGATTTCTTGAAAAGTAATAAAAATGTGTTTCTTCAAAATTTTCAGAGAAAATAAAAATTAAACACCAACTTTATTTTGTAAGCAATGAATTATAAATCCTTTTCTTTCTGACAAAATCTGCTTTCAGGAGGTTTACTTTGGTCATTATCTTTCACCTCCAAAGTAATTTTCTCTACTCCTAAAAGGTCATTTTGTAATCAATAGAATCCTAGGATAAAAGTCAACATTAAGGAGTGCTTATTGACCATAAGCTGTGTTATGAGAAATTTTACATTTTATTTTAGTCAATCAACCTAGTATGAACTTTCTTAAAACCTTCATTTATTATATGAGACTCCAAGAAGTAAAAATGTCTTGCTGAAATTTTTAAATTTGATAAACAAGTGTATTCGAAGCCGTTATCTTCTTATTTCAAGTCCAGAACACTTTTTGCAATAATGAAATGTCACTTTCTACCCCAGCTCCTCCCCATGTGTAAGAGGTGAAGATACCAGCCTTGGTGAATACCTGGGAGAAGTTAAAAACAAATAGTGGGTGTTACTTCACTCATCTTTGAGATATGGTGTACAGTTTGCTGTTGTTCCTGTTTAGCAGTGAAGTAAACTCAATGTAAGCCAAAAGGAAAGGGATACTCCCTATTTATTCCAATTAAAGTGAACCTAAAGAGAAGTGTTTAAAAAAACATTGAGTTTCCCTCTTCTACTATAACTTCTGCATTTTATAGACTCTCTAAGAGGCTCATATAAACACCATTTTACTTCTAATCACCAAACAGATTCCTCATCTGTAAAATGAGGATAATGTCCACACAGACCTCATAGGGCTTTTATAAGAATTAAATACTGCAAATATTTCTGTGTGCTGCAAAAAAGTTATAAAGCACATAGTGTTCATATCATGTTAACTTATAATTCTAAAAAGAAAGCATTGACTACTTCCAACAAATGTATCTGTCTAGAAGTCTCTCCTGCTGTTTAAAAGGAAGTAGATTGTTCCTACGAAACCTTTCGTAAGCCAAGCTGGGGTGAGGCGAAGACGCATTTACCTTGGGGCACATCTTGCTAACAGATGTAGAAAATGAACGGAGATAAAGCAGAGGTGCCTGCAGCATGGTTCAGAGCTCTGGAGGCCTGAGGCTGAGATGCTGAGTGTGTTATTGCCCTGTGAGGGGACCCATCGGCCGCTCCCCAAGCTCAAGGTGCCCGCTACCTGTCAAGGGCTCCCTGCAACACGAGCACTGATCGCTCTTTCTGCTTTCCGCCTTTCCTTGGAAAAGCAGAATCTTTGGTTTTGTTTTGATTCGTGGAAAGGCGGACCAATGCAGCCCTTTCATAAAAGCAAAGCGGCTGAAGCTGAACTTTCGAAGAGTGGGGGATACCTGTAATATAAATGTTATTAAACATACTGTATATATTTAATGTTATATAAAATAATTTTGTATAATTACATATATTTATATACTTGATATATTTAATCATATATACGAGGGCTGTCCGGAAAGTATCCAGCCACACAATGTGAAAAATAGAGGCATATATGGCTGCACAGCGTGTGTGTGTGCGTGCGTGTGTGCATGCGTGCGTGCGTGCACGTGTGTGCGTGTGTGCGTGCATGTGCGTGTGCGTGCGTGCGTGTGCGTGCGTGCGTGCGTGCGTGCATGCGTGTGTGTGTGTGTGTGTGCGTGCGTGTGCGTGCGTGCGTATGTGTGAGCATGTGTGTGTGTGTGTGTGTGTGTGTGTGTGTGTTCTGGCTACCACAATAAATTGGCTTTTCTGATTCATTACCTACAACTTTGGTGATAGAGCCATTGTCTCTCAGCGTGCAGTCTGTAGTTCATCACCATCGGAAACTTTTGGGTCTTGTTAGATAAGCACCTGGGCCCCCACCAGGCTTACCACACTGCAGTCCCCGGGAATAAGGCTTAGCAATTCGCTGTTCAGAAGAACCCAGTTTTTATTACACGCCCTTGAGATCTAAAGGTTTCTTCCTTCGTACTTGCTCTGCCAGTTGCCTGGAGCAAGTAATATAACCTTTGTTTGTCTTCTGATTTGATAGGAAAAAAAAAAATCTTGGGCCTTGGAGAGAAAGACCCCCAATTTGAATTTGAATCTGCCAGTTTCTTGTGTGTGGCTTTGAGAAGAGCACATGGACAAAGTTAGCCTCACTTTTATCATCTACAGATGGGCATATCAACACCTGCTGAGCCTAACTCGCAGGTGTTAGAAGATAAAATTAGATAAAAGGAGTGAGTAAAAATTTCAAACTCTGAGGGGTATAGAGATGAGAGCATTCCCCCCCCCCACCATAAAATAGAAGATAAAAATTTTGCAGGTGTAATGTGAGGGCAAATTTTAGATTATTTAGAAAGTATTCTGAATATATTTTTTTAAGTTAGATGCTTCTAAAAGAAGAATGACACTTGGCTGAATTACTTGTAATCTTTTTAGGTTGTATTATTTTACATTGGATAGTGGCAATAATTTATAAAGTGGTTCAAAATTCTCAAATGAAGAATATTATAAATATCCTCATTTCCCTTGTAAGTATACCCATAATTACTAAGTGCATAATAGTAAAAATAAATGACATTTTTGGTGGAATTACCTGTTAATGACACTGCAACTTTTATGTAGGCTGAAATAAAGGACAACCTAAATATTAAAATTAGTAATAGCCTATGCTGATTAAATGATAAATCTTACTTGCACGTTATTCTGCCCCTTCCTGCCTGAGATTGGAACAAAGATGGAAGATTGCAGGCTTCCTTAGCAGAACAGAGATCCAACTCAAATACTAATTCTAGTGTTCTCTAGAATAAAAAGGGTTTTTCCCTCCACTGCTCTTGTGATTAAGCCGGATGAGGTCAATCTTCCCTTCAATGTGTTGTTTATGGCGGGAACTTGACTTTTGAGTCACAACAGTTTTTTCTCCCAAAGGTTCCGTTTTGTGCAAAGAATCACCAAAACGCACTGGGAAGCTCCAACACTAGGAGGTGATGTTTTAGCTACCTTTAGCTGAGCCTCTGATTCCCTGTCTGTTGCTGATACAAATGGCGAAGGCTCTCAGAACAACAAGGAAATTCAGGATGAGAAAATCTTAGCTCATCTCTCAGAAACATTAACTGTGGTTAGGGGACCCCATGGCATTAGGGCATGAGAAAGTTAATAGCACCCCATTTGTGACATATTTCATATTCAAAAAGCAACTATCCCCCCATTGCCTTTCCCCTTACTTCCCCACCTTCTTCCTCCTTTCTTTCCATTACCTTTTTACATTCCTCTTTCTCTTGTCTGTTCTTTATGGTTTAAGAAGACACATTCTTAAGTGTATTCTCAAGGCAAGCGGGTATCCCCCCGATCGAAAACACATAATGATTTCAGCTCATCGTAAAGTATAAATGACAGCTAGCAAATCTTTTTAGAGGGAAGAATTTTCAGGGTAGTTAGCAGGTGAAGGGGCATTACAACTTGATTCGAAAGGCAACTTGCAAAGAAACACAAACTCGTCCAGGCACCTTTCTTGTCAGCAGAGAATATGTTTGAAGATTATAAGTGATTATGAGGTCTCTAACCCCAACATGCTTAGAGTTAGACTTTTTGATTCAAATTGTTATTATCTGTGGATCATCCCAGGTAGAAGTTTCGATGACATTGTCCAGATTAATTTATCTTACAAAAAAATAAAAATGGCTGTACGTCTCTGGTGAATAGTGAATCTTCCTGTTCCTAATGGAAAACCACCCAGACTCTTGGCTACTACTCCGTCCAGCAGATGAGAAGGAACACACTAATTTCTTAGCTCATCCCAGGTTACATGACAGAACCATGAATCAAAGGTCAGAGTTTTGCTTGATTCAGTCACCGAATGTCACTCTATTCTCAGTGTCAGATAGCCATGACACCTCGATTCTGCCCATCTTGAGTCCAGCCAAGAGATAATTGCTTGTATGCAAGCCTAGGCATGCAGTGCACACTGGCCTGCTGGGAGGAAGCACAGAGCATTAAAAATTCCAAACTTTGATTCTAAAGTAGCTTTTATTTATTTATTTGTAATTCTTGATACCAATAATTCCTTACTCCTTGCAATTTTTGGAATAATAAGAATCCATGGCATACCTTACTAGAAACCTTCTGTAGACATACTTATAGACTGTGGCACAGGTGAAGAACAATGCATGCAGAGGACAGCCACACTCGCTGGGGCTCAGTGTACTGTTGGCTCTGTTTGTATTTAATTTATTGCTACTGGGAATTTTTAAAAATATATTCTTCATTGCATATTTGCAATGAAATTAGTCTGACAAAACTCATCCCAACCAAGGCTTTGAAAAAGTTTATCTTACATTGGAAAACAGCTCACGCAAGTCTCTTGAAGGAAAAATGGGGAGAGAGAATGTCTCCAAAAGCTAAATGTCTCCGTTAGTAGAAGTTACAGCTACCTCACTTGCCTTGTGTTTAGTATGCTGCAGTCTGACCTAAGCAAATGAAGAAGAAATAGTCTAATGAAACACACGTTATTAAGTGTAAATACAACTAATGAATACAAAGGACTTTCAAACACATTATACTTTGCAATTATTTATAATGAGATTAAAGATGATTGAACTTTCATTAATGGTAAGATTTTCTAGTGTTTGCAGTCATTGTGTTTTGTTTTATTTTTCTCAGAAACAGGATGGAACCTCTAATTAATTCTGATTAATTTTAATATATGGGAAATGTTGCAAAAGAGTCTATGAACTCATCATGAGTTGAATTGCCCCCACCACGATTTCATATGTTCTCAAAAATAAATTCCACTTAAAACTTTCTGATTAACACAATGATTTCTCAGGGTTCTTGAAGATAATTTAATTTAATAATCTTAGCTTTAGCAAAGTGAGATTTGAAAAAATGAAAAATCATTCCTGGAGTATAAAATAGGATTGTTAGTTTATCCCAAAGAGGGTGGGAGATTGGACCATGAACTCAGAGTTTGTAACATAGGAGAAAGAGAAATATGAAAACAGGCATTGTTACTATAGGAGTAAAACATGTTTTTGGAACCCATGGTCTGTACTCTTAGGGACCCCGATTAGGAAGACACTAGAGGAGATCTGTAGGTAGGCCAGTTGTGTGTCCCAAATTAAATCCATTGAACTGTATGTGCCTAGACTCTCATATCTTAGAATGTTCTCATTCCTATTGGAGAAGGCAGTATTAATGGCTTAAAAAAAGTATACTCTGCAGAGCTGTATAGTGGGCATCTTTGCATTATTAGGAGTGGATAGTAGGGATAATAGCAAAGGTGGACAAAGTGGAGCAGTGTTTGTGATAGGAAGGATTCTAATAGTTTAGCTGGCAGTCACCATCACAAAATTCTTAAATCGTAACAAACGAACTCATTACTTTTTGCCTTATCAATCATTTGACATTTCAAAAATGAACAGCTCTTATGTTTTTGCAATTATAGCAAGGCCTTCTCATGACCATCAAGTCCTGGCTCCTGACCGGTGCTCCAGCTTCATCTGGTGTCACTTTCTACCTTGTCTACCACACTGCAGCTACTGTGTTCTCACTTTATTTTTTCTATGCTCCGGTCTCTTTTCCCGCACCCCTCTCTCACTTGCTCCCTCTCTCACTCGCCCCCTCTCTCACTCCCTTCTTTCCTTCTCCCTCCTCCTCCTTTTCTTTTCCTTCCCTCCCTCCCTCCCTCGCTCCCCTCTCCCTTCCTCTCTTCCTTCCTCCCTCCTCCTTCCCTCTTTCTTTCTATCTCTCTTTCCTGGAACTTCGTCCCTTCTCACTTTCAGGTCGCACCTGACATGTCACTTTTGTAGAGGTGCTTTCCCTGCCCACCTCATCTAAAATAGGTTTCCCTGTCTTCCCCTCAGGAACTATCTCCCTCGATCTTATTTTCATCTAAGATCTATTAAAATGAGAAATAATTTCTATTTATGGTGCACTTCTTTGTGTTTCTTTCCTGTATTAGAATGTAATTCTATGAGAACCAGAATGGTTTTCACTTTATTCAAGGATGAATTACTAGTACACAGTAGCAGCTGAATGTGTAACTTCTGGGGTGGGGGTGGGGGAGAAATGATTGAATTTAACAGCTGTAATGAGAACCAAGTCAGTATAACCTGCTACACTTCTGTGCTAGTCTAGTGACTTCATAGGAGACCATAACTACTTGGGAAATGTAGTATTAGTGAAAGACTAAACCTTTTATTTACACATCAGATCCGGGAATAAAATGCATTTGGGAATACCATCCAACTTCAATTAGAGAATGCTGTCTAGAAAGATTGTTGTCTAGAAAGATTGGAAAGAATAGAAAAGTATGAAAAAGACAACTTCTGCAAGAAAAGTTAGCTTGGCTGGAAGGACTTTAATCCCTTTGGATTTTTCTAGAATTAATCTGAAATTTTCACTTGTTTCTAGTAGGATATAACTGACTCAAGGTTGTATGTCTTCTAGAGAATAGTCAAGCACTATTAAAATGATGGCTAGGAGGAGAAAGCGATCATAGCCAAGGGATTCTTCTTAAAGTTTAAGAATTTGTTTCAAATTCACTGCTACATGTCTCTGACAGTATTATGTGGGATATTTTTTGGAGGAAAACATGAGTAATTTAAGAAAAAGAAAAGAAAGCAAAGCTGTAAAATTCAACATGGAAGATACTGCCCCTCTGATACTATAAAATTTGCCATTTTTGCTTTCAGGTAATTAAGAAGAAAATAATTTTTTTTCTGTGCCATGCTCATAGAGCTGTGGATTTGCTAAATATTTGTTTCATTAAAATGAACATTAGTGCTCTCATGAGGACAGAGTCCGATTCATTAGGACCAATGTTATACATTTACTTAAAAACAAAACTTTTCAGTAAAATGCCTTTCTATAACATGATATTATTCTTATTTTATGTATTGACCTGATTCAACATCTATGAGTTTTAAAAAATGAGAAAATAAGACCAAAATTAATCTCATGGATAAAATAATTCTCCAGAGTTCTAGTGCTGCCATATGTTTTTGGGCTATTGATATTTATATATATCAGAATAATTAACTCTGAGATATAAATTCTTAGGACTATTTAAAAACATTTTGAGGGTGTATACTGAAGAGTTTGTATTTTTCAGAATTGCTCATGAATCGTTGTAGTAAGTGAAACAAAGACAAGAACTACACATTTTCATTCACTGCTGTTTCCATAGAACCAATGGAACAAATACTGCTTTCTGCAAAGAGATCAATATGTTTTTTCTCCAAGATACTTTTATTTTCTGTTCTTAGTTTTGTACATATACATGTTTGAGTGTATGTATACAAGGCCTGTCAAGAAAATATCCAGCCATATATGTCTCTGTTTTTCTTATTACATGGCTGGATACTTTCTGGATAGCCCTCATATTAAAAAAAAAGTATACACTCCAACACAAATATGGAAATACTAAAATATAGCTTTCTTATTTCTCCATGAATGAACTTCAGAAAAACTTAAACTTCCTAAGGGAAAGTAACTCATTATTAGGTGGATTTTCAATCAAATCAGTCATAGTTTACACTTACTATCACGGTTTTTTATTCCATCTCAAGCGATATTGCATCTTTCCCCTTTCAAATGTAGTTCTACTTAGGTGCCCGGAGATACCTACCTATGTCCACAGATTTAGGGGAAGAGCCTGTGGTCTGCATGTTGGTCTCTTGGTGGCTTCAGATAAATTCTGGGGGATCCATAACTCATCTTAACTAGACTGAACCATGGTTTCCCCTTTTGCTCTACCTGCTGTTGAAGGGTCTTGAGGCTGTTGTAACTCATGGTCCGTATAGAACACAGTGGCTCCCTTTTCCCAGTAACCTGGCTCCGTTTTGGTTCACACTGATGCTTCAGATTTTCTGAGTCTCAGAAATGCCTGCCATCCAGACCATGGCTTAGACTATTCATGTGAAGGCATCCATCCCAGGCTACCTATGTCCTCACCATGGTGATCTCAGCCTGATGGCACTCTTGGCTCTCAGTCCTCAGCTCAGTCACCAGAAGCATCCCAAAAGGCTGAGGCCCTCTTCCATCCTGTGGAGACCTGATACTGTCTCATGTCCATGTTCTCCTTAGACATTCCAAACCACGCTCTCTCCACAACTGCAAATGGCCACTAGCAAATCTTTTTTCACAGGGAAGAATTTTCATGGTGTTTAGCAAGTGAAGACACATCGCACCGTGATTTAAAAAGCAGGCCTCTAAAGCCAAAGGGTTTTCTAGGTTCCTCTCTTGCAAGAAGAAAAAAATTTAAAGGTTATCTATAAGTGACAGCGAGGCTGCTAACTAAAATACACCTAATTCATGTATTTCTTTGAATCCAACACTGGATTCTACCTTGTTAGGTTTAAGATCCACTGGAATTTTGAGATTCCAATGTTGTTGTTAACATAGTCAGGGTATAAAGATAAGTTTCCCCAGAGGAAAACAAGTAAGTCAAGGTTGAGACCTGAAGCTGAGCAGTGTCTGTGTTATTCTAGGTTCAGCTTGCTCTATTTTTACCTGAGGTAATAAACTTCGTGATTAAGTCTTCATGGTAGAATGTATGCAAAGACAGAAATTGACTTACCATTAAGGAGAGGCACCAGGAAGGTGTTTTTAAAGTGGACTTCCGGTATTATATATTATGCTTAGTTTGGAGACAGTAGAAGTCTTCCATTCACCGTATTGTTCTGACTGGCCAATTGACGACAGGAATAATTTTTTTAAAAGTCATTATTAAATGTTTAATATATATGCACTATTGTAACTGTCATTCATTTTTCAATATTTGAAGTAGGGCTGTGTTGTTTCCTGTCTTTTGTTTTTGTTGCATTCTTTGGTTTTTAGCATGAGTTTGTTGATTAAAGAGCTATGTTTCTTATCTTGTATAAACTATATCCATAATATATTGGCTTTTGTTTCCAGGTTGTCTTTTTTAAGGGAAATGAGAATACAAACATATTTGCAAAACAGTCCAAGACTAGACTTCTCAAAGAGTTTACATTCACCACCCAATCTCTTTTATTTGTATTTTGCTATACATAATTCAAGACTTTTCTTTTTTGTGATTGCTTAACTATTTTGAAAACATTAAGCAGTTTTAAAAAGAACTGCTCTTGTTTCATATTCCTATGCCATTGAGTGTTATAAAGAATAAAAAGTACACCTGAAAAAATATTTTGGAAAAAAACTACAAGTTATTCTTGGTAAATACACAGCTTGTCTGGTGGTAGCAGAAACAGGGGAGTATTAGATGCCAATTTAGTGGCCTTGATCAGCCCTTGAGTGATAAGTGCAAGTTATAAATTTTGCAAAGGAAATTGAGATCCTTAGTTAGTCCAATAGTTTATTTAGTTAAGTGGAAGCCAAATTCATATTTACTCACCTTTCTTTTTGTACAGTAATACCAGTCATGCATGTATTATGTATTTCTGTCTCCTCCCTTCCTCCCTCCATACTTCTCGTCCTTCTCATTTCGTCTCTCTCATCTCTCTCGTCTCATCTCGTCTCTTCTCTTCTCTTCTTTTAGCTTACTTAAATTCAACAGCCTTCTGGTAGACACATACTCAGCTTGGTACTGGGACTACCCAGGTGAAGAAGAATTGGACTCTGAATGCAGTGAAAGTTTGAAAGGGGATAACAAACACTCATCCGTATTTTCTGTGTTATATCCCACAAAGAACAAACATTGAAATGTGTATGGCTTCACCAGGTAGAAACCGGCCCCCATATTCTTTAATTTGATGTCAGTTTTTCTTCCAGTACTTCACATAATATTCTACTGCATAATTTAAAGCAAGTCTTAAAGACCTAGGGACAGCAGGATAACAGTATGTGACCTTATCACTAATTGTCAGTTTTTTTAAGGTTCTTCACTTGGGGTGAGGAGGGTTAAATTTAAATAGTTATTAGCCTCTGGAGATTTCTGTCACGGGCATAGCTCTGTGAGACTGGGGACAGGATGGCATCTAGTGCCATTGCAGGTGTTTTTACTCAGGGACGGCTCTGTGCCAGCTGCCTCCTTCACTTACTCCCCTTAACTCTGACACAGGGGAGACATCATTATTTGACCTTTCAGTGCTCTGATCAATTTTAGGCCAATATTGTTTTCTCTCTGATTTCCCTCATCTTTATGAAATGTATAGCAAATATAAAATAAAATAATTATTTAATAATTAGCTTAGGACCTTTTTTTAAAAGACTGCTTTTGTCTTTGTAAATAGGATTAATTTTATTATATGTTTCAAAATTATGAAAATATTTTAGCATTAAACATTCCTGTTGTCGTTCCCTTCACAATGAATCTTGCCGAACGCCTTTTAGTTTCAATTAGGATTTGGTGGAACACTTTTTGAAACTCACATATAAGAGACTATAAGACTTTAAATTAAAAAAAAACATATTCTTTAGAAATATCTTTCTGCTTCTATCTAGTAATTTTTATTCATTTTAATAAAATTGCAAATCTAGTGCCTGACACATATTTGGCATTCACCAAGTTTATTAAGTCAATGCATTTGAACTGAAATAATTGCTGTTTTAAGGCTTCTCTGTTTTGTTTTAAGCTTTTCTCTTTTATAAAATGTTTTCCATTTTTAAACAGAGAGAGAATTTTAGAAACAGAAAGTTAATGCTAATAGGAACCATAACAATTATCTGGTCCACCTTCTCCAATTTTCAGATGAAATGACAACCAAAGAAATTAAGTGACATAGTCAATGGCAAGTTAAACTGACTTCAACTTTTAGATGCATTACTAAGCCATGTTATTTAGTTCAAAGGTTTGAATTAGTCAACATGTATTAAGTATGTGCATCAATGAAGGTACTCCAATAAGTGCTGAGCTTTAAAAATATTTTTTAAATGAATGAAGCACAAAATTTTTACTGACAAAGAGATGATAAACTCTGGAATAGTATTTGGGAACCACTAAATTTTGATTCTCAGGCTCAAGACTGGAGTCTGGGCTGGAGATAATTGATTTTGGAGTCATTAGCATCCAATTGTTATAACTGAACACATGTAGTAAATGAGATCCTAAAGAAAAGGAAATAAAACAAAATAAATAGAAATAAGGATAGCATCTAGTCAGAGGGGAAAAGGCATGTAGGAGGAGAATCAGAAAATAATATTTCCTTCAAAATCTAGGGGCACAGAGAAGCAAGCAGTGAATGGAAGGTGGCTTCATAATCATTGTGGAAAACCCAGTTAGGATGAAGACAAAAGACACCATTGAAATTAGAAATTCAGAAACATTGGAGATTTTTGCAAAAGTGTTTTTGCTACTAAGAGAGTATTGTATTAAGGGCCACAGTAAAGATAGCAAAAGATTTTGAAAAGAAGAAAAGATAAGGGAAGAAAGATACAAATCAAAGAATAACACTTTCTAGAATATGTTCTGCTGACTTCAGAGTTTTAATAGCTATTTCTTCAATAATACAAAGGAGACAGTTGGGGCAGAGTTCAGCTGTGAAATATTTCAGGAAACACTTTTAAAAGTTAATTTTCCTATGATGTTTCTCAGAAAATTTATTTGACAAATGGGAATGAAGTGTAAATGAAGGGTGTGTATTTGGTCATCTGCTTTATTAAAAACATTTAGAAAAAAACGCTTTGGGGGATAAATTTTTTATATTAGTCACTAGGGAAACTTAAAAATTTTGTTTTGGAATAAAAAGAAAAATCTAAACTGTTTACCACTAATGGAAAGAGAGAAAAAGGGAGGAAAGAGTAGGAATTTAAAAAAAAATGTTCCCCAGCTTTCCTGAGATATAATGGACATACAACATTGTCTAAGTTTATGGTGTACAGTGTATTGATTTGATACATTTACATATTGCAAAATGATTGCCACTGTAGGGTTAGCTAACGACTTCACGTCACATGTGGCCCCCACAAATAATGGGCTGAAACTATAATTGTGTGTGTGTGTGTGTGTTGTGTGTGTGTGTGTGTGTGTGTGTGTGTAGAACATTTAAGATCTACTCTCTTAGCAACTTCCAAATACATTTAACAGTTTTATGAACTGTAACAACGATGCTGTACATTTGATCCTCAGAACTTAACTCACTGTAAAACTGGAAGTTTGTGATCAACATCTTTCCATTTCCCCCACCCTGGTAACCACCATTTCAATCTCTGTTTCCATGAATTTGTCTTTTTTAGATTCCATATATAAGTGAGATCATGCAGTGTTCATCGTCTCTGTCTGAGTTACTTCACTTAGCATAATACTTGTCCATTCATGTGATAGATTGAAAGAAGGCCCTCTTTGAGTGAAGACATGAATCCCTTCTACCCCAAGATAAGTTTGATCAGATTTGAAAACAAAAGTATTGAAACTTCAATATGTTTAAAGGTTCAAGGTAAATAAAGTACTTTTATACCCCAGGTTTATTGAGATATAATGGACATGTAAGTTGAAGGTGTACATATATCGTGACTTAATATATTGTGACTTGATTACGACTAAGTAATAGCTGATGACTACAAGTTAGCTAACACCTGTATCATGTCCCATAATTTCCATTTCTTTTTCTGGTGAGAACATTTAAGATGTAATCTCTTAGCAATTTCGTTTGCTTTGTGGGTATGGTTTGGTGAGTCAACAAAAACAATTAGTATCGTCATTTAATAGAACTCAGTTCTCACTAACTTCTTCATGTGGCCCCCACAAATAATGGTCTGACAACACTTACAGATTTGTCTTTGATGTCCAGGCAAGGCAGTCAAACTCTAGCATGGAGAATGGGGGTGGGGCTTTGATGCTTGCTAACTTGGTACCTGGTGTGTTTCAGATGGAAAATGGGAAAAAGCCATGATGGAAGGGCTGCCATGCAGCTTCCATCTTAAACCCATTCCTTTTCTACCCAAACCAAGGCGATCTGTCAATCAGCATTCCATAGTTACAGTTAAAGGGAATTGTTTGTTGGTTTATTTTTTGGATTGCTTTTTACTTTGTATTTGGTGAACAACTGTTATTTTCAGCATGGAATTGCCCTTCCGTTTTCCACAGAGTTCTTTCTGTTGAGTCTCTTCACCACAGTGATTGATCACTTCTTGGTGCAAAACATGACTCAGTTTTCCCATTCAGATTACTTTTATGGTTCTTTTTATATTTGTGTATGGTCACTAGCATAAAAATCTGCATTACTTTTAGATTTTGACCTTTAATAATTCTGTATGATGGCTGGGATTGTGATTGTGCCAATGTAAGAGCCTGGCCACAGCAGGATAGGACAAAGCCAGCAAGCAACAGAATACAAAGGCAAACAGACTCTGAAAGAAAAAGAGTCCAAGATTTCTGTACCTGTGTATGTCCAGCCACGTCTGAAGCTAGTTTCCCTTTGGGCATCCAGCAATATGAGTAAAAAAAAATTACTTGGTTTTTGTTTTGTTTTGTTTTTTGGCTTCGTCTAGTTTGTGTTAGGTTTCCACCACTTACACCTGAAAGAGGTCTGCTGAGTATGGTGGATATTCCCACTGAACAGATATGGGCAAGGAATCACAAATGCAAAGACATAGCACAGTGACAGCTATGGAGATGAAAGATGAACAATGTGACACCAAGGGGTACGAAGCCCCATGAGTCTTAACTCAGGAAGAGTGAACAAACAAAAGAGTGAATGGAGTTACCTTCCAAGCTTGTTTCTTAAAAACAGCAAGATATCAGAGAAAAGTAACCTCATGACAGATGAAAATAGAGATGATAATGGAGGACGGAAATGTCCAGAGTCAAACCAGAGACTCTGTGCTTCTGTCCACCTACTGTTTGCAGATTCTAAGGATGGAGGGCCATCCATTCAACTCACCTGCATAACAATGGGGTATTTATTTATTCAACTAACACAAATCATCAACCAGGAGGGTGGCTTCTAACTTGCTAAAGACCCAGTCTCTGGACTTCATTCTTTATCAGAGGTTTTGGTTTAGAGAAGAATGAAACAAGTGAAGAAATCATGCACAGTATGATAGCTGTTGCAGTGTACATAAGTGCAGGATGCAAATGGGAAATGACTCCATTGTAAATTTGGCTTCTTTGATTCTAAGTGACAGAAGAAAGCAGTTCAAACTAGCTTAAGTAGGCAGGAAAGCTTACAGGGGGGATGCATTCAGGCACAGCTAGATCCAGGAGTCCAAATCATGGCACCAGCACTCTGTCTTTCTCTCTACCTCTTAGTTTTGTTTGCTTCTGAGCTGACTTCATCTCCAGGGAATGTCTTTCCACCATGTGACAAAGGTGGCCATTGGCAGCTCTGGGTTAACATCATTACAAGTTATGAGTCCAGTGTCATCTTTCCTAAATGACGCTGGTTGACTCTGCTTTATAGTCTTAGGCTCCTATCCGGACCAATCTCTGTTTCTAAGCAGACGTGCTTCAGCCTTATCCTTGCTCCACTTTTATGGCTGGGCACTGGGATCATGAGACCGACCCACCCAGATAAGGAAAAGTGAGAGCGAATTATCTAAAGGACATGGTCAATATCACGTGTTGCTGTTATTACAAATATGTTAATTTCCATAATCATTACTGTAGATGTCCTTCGGTCTCCTAACACATCCTGAGTGGGACCTGGAAGTTGGTAGGTGGCATCTTTGCTAACTGTTAAAGAGTAGTATTCACAGGATCTCCACTAGGTTAGGATGAAACCGAAGAGGACACATTAATAGCGAGGATTCGATGTAGTTACATGGGCCTGTTTTAGCAAAATTCACTAATGTCTATATATGCACAAGTATTACCTACCATTTATTGAGCATTGATTATGTGCCAAGTATTTTCTAAGCAAGCTCTTGATCTCATTAATTCTTCCAATTTTTATAAGGTAAGGATTATTACTCTCCTTAAATTGCAAATAATGCTCAGTGAGGTTAAACAAGGTACCCAACTATCAAGTGGCAGAGATGGAATTGAAACACAGGAAGTGTGAAACAAGAACTTAACTATTTAATATGACTTTGCACTTAAGACCATACATCTCAGTCTGTGTCTCTTGCCCTGACATAACTATTAATAGCATTTTCTTCTACTCCAAAAAAAATGGCCAGATTTGAATAGTAAATTATATGATCACCATAACACTGCCTCTCTCATGGATTTATATAACTCCCCTATATACATATCTTTCATTCAAAATGATTTTTAACATTCTCTTTTTATTTTAGGAGAGGAGCTTCAGATTACAGAGAAATTACAAAGATAGTAGAGTTCTGATATACCCCACACCCAGTTTCTCCTATTATTAGCATCTTATATTAATTTGTCACAATTAATGAACAAATTGATACATTATAATTAACCAAAGTCTATACCCTATATATATATTTTCATGATTTTTACCTAACGTCCTTTTTTGGTTGTAGGATCCCATCCAGGTACCACATCATTACATTTAGTCATCAAGTCCCTTTAGGCTGCTCTTAACTTACAGTTTCTCAATCTTCTCTTGTTTTCAATGACTTTGACATGTTGGAGAAAGACTGGTTAGATATTTTGTAGAATGTGTCTCCATCGGGAATCCTCTGATGTTTTTCTCACAATTAGAATGGGATTATGGGTTTTGGGGAGGAAAATTACAACAGTAAAGGGCCAGTTCTATCACATCACATCAAGGATATGCACTGTCAACATGACTGAGGTAGTTTTTGACATGTTTCTTCATGGTAAAGTTATGCTTTTAAAATGGTTATTAACCTTTTCAAGGTATGTTTATATGGAGAAAATTCACACATTTCATGTGTATCAATCCATTACTTCTGACAGATACACTTATCCATGTAACCACTATCCTGGTCAAGATGTAGAACATTACTATCAACCTTATAAAGTTGTTTTAACTTCTCTTAATTAAATATTTTGGTTTCATAGTGTCCCTAAAGAATCCTTCCAGTTCTAACTGAATCAGAAGTGCCCCAGTACGAGCAGACACAACGCATATTTTAGGGTGCTCTGGAAATAAATAGCTATGGTACTATACTTGATTCTACCAGGTTACCTTTTATAGATTGTCCATCTCTCCATATGTCACCCATGAATGGAGTAACGAGGAGATGCAGTTACCATTTCATGGACTTCAAATCTTGTCGCATAAGTAGAAACATGAGGATGAACCTTGTGCCAAAAATAGAAACGTGAGGATGAACAAATCTCCTAAGAAAAGGAAATTTATTTAAAAAAAAATCACAAGGAACCAACAGCTCCCTTTATAACTTCTGAGTGTGTGACAAGATGTGAAGAAGCCTGACATGACTTTGACAAATCTGGCATAGAGAAGACTATTTTGGATAAAATCATGGGATACCACTTTCTGAAGAGCAAGGATGTGAGGCAAGAGCATCTAGTGGTATTTTACATTCAAAGGTTTCTATGAAAAGAGTGGACCTGAACCAAGAGTGAGGCAGGTGTGATCTTATTCTGACACAGGGCCGTCCAATCTTTTGGATTCCCTGGGCCACACTGGAAGAACAAGAATTGTCTTGGACCATGCATAAAATACACTAACACTAAGGGCAGCTGATAAGCTAAAAAATAATTGCAAAAAAAATCTCATAATGTTTTAAGAAAGTTTACAAATTTGTGTTGGGCCGCATTCGAAGCCGTCCTGGGTGGGCCGCATGCAGCCTGTGGACTGCGGGTTGGACAAGCTTGTGCTAAGACTTTACATCACTGTTAGAAAGAGGTTTCCAAAGCACTTTAATCAAAGCCTTTTTGGAAGTGTTAGATTTATGGGGAAAGTAATGTTTTACAAGAAGCAGCACAAATGTACATGTAAAAGTTCATGAGCAAGGATATGCAAGTTTATATTTTAACAATAAAAATCATGACGTAATTAGAACTGAAAGAAATGTTAAAACTCAGTAAAAAGAATTTCTTCAGTTTAGAGATGATAAAAATGGGGAAGAGAAGAATTCAATAATTTTTCTAGATCTTGATTTTTTTAACCGTTTATATAAACTTTTGAGTTATAATTTAGAGAAACAAAAATGCACACATATTAAGCAAATAGACTGATGAGCTTAAAATTACATAAACTAAGCATAAAACTTCATATAATTAAAAAAACCCACCACAATCAAGTTACAGAACATTTCCATCACCCTCGAGAGGTCCCTTATACCTGTATTTACTCAATCCACCTAGACCCAGGCTGATCTGCTATTGCTATACATGAATGTAGACTTTTCTAGAATTTCATATAAAAGGGGTCATGACATACACCCTTTTTGGCCTTTCTTCTTTTACTTGATATAACATTTTTGAGGTTTACCTGTGTTGTGTGTATTACTAATTTCTTCCTTTTTATAGCTGAATAGTATTCTGTTGTGTGGCTATAGCACAAGGTACTTATCCTTTTGGTGGGCTTTTGGGTTGTTTTCATTTTATGGTTATTTTGAATACATTACTATAAAGCTTTATACAGAAACGCCTGTGGACATATATTTTTATTTCCTTGGGTAGAAATGGAAATGTTAGTTTGCCTGGCAAGTGTAAACTTAACTTTATAAGAAACTGAAGCGTTTTCTAAAGTGATGAACGCTTTTACATCCTGACAAGCAGTTTATGAACATTCTAGTTCCCTTACACCCTCGCCAGCACTCGAAATGGTAGGTCCTTGTCATTGTAGCCATTGTAATAGGTGATCCCAGGCACTCATGGGAAGGTTTTCAATCGTACAGGAAATTTCACAGACATCAACCTTTTTACGTTTCCTCTTTCTTTTTTATTCAGCTTTTGTAAGT
Organism: Lyroderma lyra; assembly: GCA_004026885.1. NCBI lineage: Eukaryota > Metazoa > Chordata > Mammalia > Chiroptera > Megadermatidae > Lyroderma > Lyroderma lyra. The sequence goes on along the minus strand of PVJL010002168.1, from coordinate 25,758 downwards.
TGTGTCTTTCGATGAATTCATCCATTTTATTTAGTTATCAAGGTATGAGAATTTTCAAGACATTTCCTCCTTATTCTTTTGAAGATTCTAAGATCTAGAATGATGTTATTTTCTTTTTTTTTATATTGGACGTGTCTCTCTTCTTTCTTTTTTCTTAATCTGTCCAGCTAGACATTTTTAATTTTACTAATCTTAGTAAGGAAAAAAGATTGTTCTTATTGGTATTATTTTGGTATTACTGATTTTTCTCTCCTTTTTCTCTTTTCTACTTCAATGATTTATGCGCTTTATTCTTTCTTTTTACTTATTCTGAGTTTATTTTACTTTTCCAGTTTTCTAATGCAAAGTTTAGATGATTGAATTACATATATGTTTTTCTAATATAAAGATTTAAGCTATAAATCTCTCTAAGATCTACTTTACCTCCACTCAATAAAATTTGACAGGCTCTTTTTGTTATCAGTCATTTAAAAATATTTTCTAGCCTATCTAGATATTTTTGTTTGAATTGTGAGCTATTTGGAAGTGTACTGCTTAATTTTCAAATATTAGGGGATTTTCCAGATATTACATTTTATTGATCTATAAGTTAATGCCATTGGTATCAGAGTGAGTTCAATACTTTTAAATGTATTGAGATTTGTTTATGGAACAATATATGTCTGTCTTGATCAATGTTTTATGTTTCTTCAAGTTCATCGATCTTTTCTTTTGCATTGTGCAACTGCTATTACCACACACGGAGTAAATTTCAGATAATGTCTTTTTCAGCTTTAGACATTCCAAGGTTCTTTTTATGTTTTCCACTTATATCCTCATTGTGGTTATGTTTCCCTCAAATTCTGGAACAGGTTTACACTAGCTATTTATATTTATTTTTTTATTGCTGTGTCATAAACAAATTTAGTGGCTTAAAACAGTACTGAGCTCTCTCCCAGATACTCAAAAGTGTGGGCAGGCTCAGCTGGGTTCTCTCCTGAGACACGCAAGAGCCAGAAGTCAGTGTCAGCAGGCTGGACCGTTATCTGGATGCTCTGGGGAAGAATCCACCTCTAAGCTTATTCAAGTTATTAGCAAAATTCAATTCCATGTAACTGGAGGGCTAATGTCACTGTCTCCTTGTTGGCTGTCATCCAGGGGCCAGCCAACTTCTAGGGCCACTCTCAGGTCCTCCCACATGGCTTCCTCCCTCTCTGCTGTGGAGAACCTCATTCATGTTGAATCCCTCGCACACTTAGCATCTCTCCAACTTACTCCTGCAGCTAGTCCAAAAAACATTTCTACATTTGAAGAACTTGTGCGATTAGGGTAGGCTCACCCAAATAATCTCCCTCAAGGCCAACTGATTAATAACCTTAATTACTTTTGCAAAACCCCTTTCAACCTGTAATATAATATGATCATGGGGGCTATTTTAGAATTCTGTCTACCACACTGTCTTAATGTATCTGTCTGCTGATTCCAAAATCTGTCATTGTTATATCTGTTTTTATTGCCTACTTTGTCTCCTGTCATTTCACATGCCTTATAATTTTTATTCACTCTGTACAGTGCACATGTAACACAGTGACTGCATTTCACTTCCTTTAAAAAGTGTTAAATTTTGTTCTGGAAGTCATTAAGTTACTTGCAGATCAGCTTGATGCTTTCGAGATTTGTTTTTAAGACATTTTAGGGTTGATATTAACCCTGATATTACAGTGTAACATTTCTGGATCTCTGTGGAATGTTCTGACTAGTCAACAAGTTCTCTCCCCTCAGGAGGCTCAGAACTCCAGTGTTCCCCAACCCTGTGTGAGCTCTTTTCGGTTTCCCAATAGTTGTTATTTTCCCGGGGTCCCAGCTCCTCATCCTGTGTTTTCAGTCTATTGTTGAGCCAAACCTCAAGGGACCCCCATACAAATTTCTGGCCTCCTTTCTTTTTATAAATACTTTCTTGTACTCTTCTCTGCAAATTGCAGCCTTGTTAGCCTCTGTGAACTCTGACCTCTGTCTCTTCCAATTAGCCAATAGACCGTGCTCAGCTTGGGTCTGAACAACAGCAGCAGGCGGAGAGTCAGGTCATCCACAGCACTCTGCTCATAGTTCCCCCTCTTCAGGGATCACCGTCCTGAGCTGCTGGCTGCCAATGCCTTAAGAGTTGTTTAATAATTCTGTCTAATGTCCTAACAATTGGCAATGAGAGGGAGAGTCTGGGACCAATTACTTCATCATCGCTAGAAGCAGAAGTCCTCAATTGACACTTACAGATATTTACAAGGGTTTAGATGCCACCTTCTCCCCACAGATGAGACTTGATCCCAATTCTTAGGTTTTGCTTTTTCATGGTGATGGGTGAGGAGGAGGAGGAGGGGTCCTGAGAGACTGAAGAATCAAAATTATTATAGGATGAAGAACTTGTATGGCTAAGATACTAACATCAACTTGTGTTCCATAATTTCAAAGCAGATACAATCATGAGAAATGGTCCCACATCACAAAGATTTGGGGCTTGCAAGGAACATGAGTAATTATCCTAAAGTATTTTGTTTGAATATTGTTGTAATGTGGATATTAGTCTCATATGACATATTAAGACACAGAGAACTCTCCAATATTTTGAACATTTTAAAAATAGCTCTATAACATCTCTGTTGATTATGTTGAAAGACACAAAAGATCATTTGTATGCCCATGTTCAGACATTGTGAAAACAGAGCTGCTATAAAATGTAAAATGCTCAACTCAGGTTTACTGACCTCAGTTGATTGGGCTAAAGGGTACACTGATATTGTAGTGAAAATGGATACTCGGGAAGCGGGAAGGAAGATAGGCCCTTGGCTTACTCTAAATGAGGTGTTGAACTTGAGCTTGACTCAGGCAGGTGTTGTACTTGGCAGTTTTAGGGGCAGCAAGCCATCTTCTCAGAAGTGGCAGCTCAGTAGCTGTAATAAGACATGCCACAGAGAGAGAGTCCTAACAAACACAAGGCAGCTTGTCCAGGGCCGTTGGGCACAGTAGAAGTATTCATAGGCACATGAAGTCCTAGGACAGGCACCCCCTACCACTAGCATGCGCTGTGCACATAACTGTGATAAGGGGCAGGAAACAGGAGTTGGACAAATGAGAACCAAATGGTTGGTTCACTAGACATCCCTGAACATGCTTCACCCAGGAGGAATAATTCTGGAGACCCTCTGCTGCTAGAGATCAGTGTGTAATACACAGACAGGGAATAGCGTGTGGTAGTTAACGCCGTGGTTACGGGACACAGGCATGGCTGTGACCTCTGCCTCTGTTCCTACAAGCGAGGTGGCGAGTGGTTGGAATATATACACATGGGAAATAGACTTTCTGGCTTCAAATCTGAGTTCTGGTGCTTCCTAGCTTTGTGTCCTTGGCAAGTCTCTTAAAAATTCTGTGCCTTAACTTCTTCATCTGAAAAATAGAGGTGATGATAATAATACCTATCTTATATGTGTTGGGGATTAAATAAATCCTCACTTAATTATGAGGATTTAAAAACTCAACATGTGTAAACCATTAGAGCAGCACCTGGGTCATAGTAAGTGCCAGATAAGTGTTAGCTATTCTCATTATCTCTTGTGTAAAATTAGGATAAGAACAATAATAGTACCTCTTTTATAGGTTTGATGTAGAGATTAAATGAGTCACCACCTATAAACTGCCCAGTCTAGTGCCTGATAGACACTAGGTGCTCCATAAAAAGGAATAAACCGCACACATTTGTCATGGTTAATTCAAGAAGTTCAATCAGTAGGTTCAAATGCCTCCATTGCTCAGAGAGAATCGGGTCTTGAGAATACAATGATGTGATTATTTCCGATGAGAAAATAAATTGCACAACTTTAGAATTACCATTAACTTTAGAGAGGTAAAATATTACGCCATATGTATTTTGTGTTACACATATATAAAAACCTCTGCTATTGCTGTATTTCTTGAGGTAAACATAAATTGTGTTTTAAAGCAATTTAAAAATCCACCAGTTACACTCAAGCCTTCTTAATTTTTAATTTTGCTTTCCAGTCAACTCATCATTTGAAGTTACTGTCATTTGATATCGTATGTTCAAGGTCTGGATTTACATCAAGAGCTAACTCAAAGACTGTTACACTCCATGTGATGGAGTTGTAAAATTTATATAGTTCATTCTCATGGAATCTGGGAATCAGTAGCTATTTTTCTTTTTATTACCTGTTTATTTTTAGCAGTAACAATCTAAATTAGCATCCTCAATTTTGAGAGATCCTACTCAAATGAATTACTTTGCTTAAGCAAAAAATAGAGTATATTTGGGTGTCAACATTTAATGTTCAAAGGCAAATGCAGCATTGGGCATTGCGGGATCCAGGGTGTCAGATGACCTCTTCAGAGCTCTCCTTTTTCCTATGTGTCTTTGATCTGTTTCCGTGCGTGTTGATGTTTATACTCAGACAGGTTTATTCATGTACTAAGAAAGACAGCTATTGGAAGTCCAGGTTCTGTCCTCATGGATAAGAGTTCAAGAGGAGTAGATCTGCTTTCTTTAAGTATCAATATATCAGATCTCAGGTTCTTTACCTCTCCTTGAGTGTTTCTGCCTCAGCAGGGGAAGGAAGAGCTCAGTTCTGCCAGTGCTTGATGTGTGCCTGCACTTGAGTTTGGTTATGTGAGGCATTAAGAGGGACAGCACCACCTCACCTCGGAGGCTAACAGGGCTCATTTCCCAAAGGAATGGCTGATGACGTTACCAAAGGAACAGTAGGAACATTCCCTTCACTAGCAAAATCTGAGTATCTTAACTAGATGGGATCAGGGAAAACTTCCTGGGTAAGTGACACGAGATGTCAACTACAAATAAATATGACGGGAAAATATAATAGATGAAATAGAATATTCTCTCTCACGCACACACTCTCACTCTCTCTCTTCCCCTCTTTTCCTCCCAAGAAAAACTGACCTCCCCTCAGTAGTGCAAATCGTGCAAATCTTACAAAGCAAATGTAAAATTGTGGGGGAAGAAAGAAAAAGCTATGGGTGAAGATCGACATGAGGGATGGAAGAATGGCCAGAGTATATTAGCAGCAGGAATGGCAGCAATTACAGAGGACAACTTTGTGAATTACAAATTGGATGTAAATCAAGAGGGAATTGGAAGTGGGGACATTATTTTCTTCAGAAGATGATGGCCAGGGGAGAACAACGAAGGAAATACATAAAACTGAGATTATTAAGAAAACCTAATACTGAGAATATAAATTATGACTGAGTCCTTAGCTTTATTTACCCGTTTCCATTAATTCCTTTGTGAGGTCAGATGAAGGACGACACAGAACCAAGCCTGTGAACACTTTTTATAATGTACAGTCCTTCTGTCTAAAACTAGATTCTCCTCCACATAAATACGGCGCTAGCACGATGACTGGTCCAGGTTTAGATGAACCACCATTAAGTTCCAGATCCTGTGCACTGTGGTTAAATTTATAAAGATGAATTAGAGACCACATGTACTGGGCGTCGGTAGACTTTGCGAGCTCAGTACCATTTCCCCATCTAGGTGGTAATTACACCTTCCACGTGGTGCAGGCGGTGCTAGTACTTGGCCTTTGGCCTTCCTCAGCCAGTCTGTGGCCATGGCCCTGGTTAGTGCTCCAAGGAGCACTTGACTTAGGAAGAACTAACGATAGCCTTCCTTTAGAGCTGACCAAGAGCGTTAAGTTATGAGCTTTTCAATCTTATACCGCTTTTGTAAAACAGAACAGTTTGTAAATTTACTAATTATCATTTACATTCTAGAAATTGCATACTGCTGCATAAGAGGACAGCAATTTATCTGCCATCACTTCTGCCACTTTACATTTCAGTCATTGTCAGAAAAAGGCAGCGGGGAATGGCAAAACCAGTTTTGATTCATCCAACACGTGAGTGCTCCTTAGGTACCAAACGTAGGTCTAAACGTTGTCTGGGAGACGTGATAAATAAGACCCAGCCCTTACCCTCAAGGATCTTACAAGTTGGCAGGGGAAATCAGCCGTGCATGCAGATGACTGCGATGAAAAGAAGATAATGATCGCTGCCAGATGTGTGGGGACAGTGAGCAGAGAGAGAACACAGAACAAGGCAACAGTCACCAGGCAGCCAAGACGTATTTACTGAGCAGTCACAAGACGCGAACTAGAAATGGAAGAGCAGAATGTGGATCCAGGCACTAGCGGGTAAACACTCAAGTGACATCACCTGCTACCCATCTCTGCAAATACTTTTTGTCACCAAGTTCCTAAGGAATAGCCTTAAATTGAAAACTTAGGATACAGTCTCTGTCAAATGCCTCCTGAGGCACCTGCCTAAACATTCCGGTCATGGCCCTTGTGTTCCCAAGTATGCCTTCCTGTTGCTTTGTTTGCTGCTTTTTCTCTTTCCAAATTAGCTGGTGCTACCTTAACAAGTTACCCATGTCAGCTGTTCTGCCCTTTTTTGCGCTGGTGTATTGGAGGAGGTGAATTAAAAGAGGGTCTTTTTGGCTTTAATCAAGAGAAAGAAAATACTATACTTGTGGTATTTTCCCAGGTACACGACGATACTTTTGTCTAAAATTGTTAGGCCAAAAACTGGGGGTTGTCTTATCCACGCGAGTAAGTGGCTGACAAGATTTCTTAATGTTGGGTTAGAAAAGTAGGGGTCATCTTATACATCGGGGGTGTATCGTAATACTTGGAAAAATACGGTAATTGAAAAAAAAAATCCAGAGGCAGTCTTTGCGGTGAGGCTGAATCCGGGATTCAGATATTCTGATCGGGCCCCTGCCTGTCTCTACCCCCATTTCTCCTTTTCTCTCTCTTCTCCCTCTGTCATATCATTTATTATGAAAAACACCTCCCTGTTTCTGTAGAAGCTCCTCGCACAGCTACAGGCTTGTTGTCCTGGGGGCTCTAGGACTGGCAGGGAGGAGCAGGCCCTCACAGCGTGAGGTTGTGCAAGGTGTGAACTTACTAGTAGGAAAGAATGTCTAAGAGGGATTGCAAATCACATTGTGTACAACAGTAGATTGGTGTATTAATTACAGCCCTGTTTCCTAGAAGATGGCAGTAAAATGCTGTGTTCTTACAAAATTAGAATAGCGTAACATTTTCCAAAAGACATGAAGTGTTTTGAGGATGGGGGTTGATTCTTTTTTTCTTCTATAACTCATACAGAGATTGTCTATTGGGTACTGGTAACCCTGTGTCACCACCCTGGTGACTGCAGCCAAGTCCAGGGATTAGCCCTGGATGGCTCATCGGGTCCCATTCCCATCCTTGGAGGTATCACCACTACAGCCAGAGGGACCCCACGCTCTGACAAGCTGAGTCTGGATTGTGGGAAGGGGCATCTGTTTTTCTCAAACCTTAAGACTGAAACGTGGAGGAAGAGCATATCTAAAAAGAAATGGGTGCAACAAGTTGACAATGCACTGTAGAACTGTATGCCTGAAACCTATGTAATCCCTGCTAACAGATGTCACCCCAATAAGTCTAACAATAAAAATGAAAAAAAAAATAAAAAGAAATGGATGGACTGGACTGGCCTTAGAAGAGGAATAGATGGTGGGCAAGGGGAAAAGAAAATAGTCCTCCATACCGGGCCATGTTTGTAATGTTCTTTGGAAATTAAAAAAACTGGTATCCTACACATAAAGCAACAGAGGATACTGGCCTAAAAAGAGCTCCATGACCAAAGGGATGTGGCCTATTTTAGCAGAGGATTTGAGAGTTTAAAGATGCGTTGGAGAGCTTCCAATTCAATCCCATCACTTTACAGATGGGGAAACTAAAACGCAGACAGGGAAGTATTAATAGAAATGCCAGATACTTGGGGTAAAAACACAAACAAAAACAACTACTTGTGTGTGTGTGTACAAGGTCATTTTTCTTTGGTACATTAATAAGAACTAAAACTGTAGTCCTGTTTCTGGGCTTCTCTCACCCTCAAATCTGTGCGATACAGTTTTGCTGCTGCAGTCCAGCTCAGAGCCCCAGCAAGAGTGAGCTGACCTGCCTGAGTCCACGATGGTCCACAAGGACAAAGACATCACCTTTCCGGGGTCACTTGTTGCTTTAATGGGCCAGGGTTGGGCTGGGCCTGCAGGGAAGGACACTTTTGAAAAACAGCTTCCTAATTGCACTGCAACCTACTCCGGTATCCGGATTTTGCCCCCAAATCTCCAGCCAAAGAGAGAGAGAGAGAAAGGCGTCCTGAATCACTGAGGAGACTTCGTGTGTCCCTCCGTCTTCCTCCTCCTATCACCTCCTCCCTGCTGTGTCCTGCCCGGAAAGCCTGTCACCAGCACAGAAGCCTGCCTGGCAGTGGGTAGCAGGGGGCCTTACACCTGTCGGCGCCCGAAGGAAAGCGCGCCGTGCGGAGTCCTCGGCGCTGGAAGGAAGGGGGCGAGCCCGGGCTTCTCCGCGGGCCGCTGGCGACCGCGGTGGCTTCCTGCGGCTCTGGTCCTCGTCATCCCTGGAGACCAGGGACGTGCTTCCATTCCTCGCGTTCCTCGTCGGCCTGTTTCAGTGCAGGGTGGCGCAGAGTCCGGCCCCGAAGTCGCGCATCGCGCTCCTCTGTGTGTGCTTCTGCTTGGGAAGAACTGGCACCGGGGGAGCCGGAGTGGAGAGCAGGGTCTTCCCGGTTCGCCTCCACCCCGGCTTCTCCGCCGTGCGACGCCCGGGCGTCCTCCGGGAGCTGAGCGCCGGGGCGCCGGACCTCAGGGTTGGGAGCAGTCAGCCCCCGACATCCCCGCCCCAGCCCGCGGCTGGTGCCCACCGGCGTCCGGAACGCGCGTGGGGGTGCAGGCTGCTACCGCGGGGGCCCCCGCCTGCGGCCCGCCATCCCTGGGTCCCCCGGGGAGCGAGAGAGCCCCCGGCAGAGGCACTCCCCGCCGCCGCGGCCGCCCACCCCCCTTACCTCAGCACGCAGCCCCTCCCTGCGTGATGATGCAAACCAGCGGGGAGGGCGGCGCTGGGGCGGGTGGGGAGAGACGGGGAGCCGGCGAGGGCGGGCGGGAGTGGGCGGCGGAGGCGGCGAGGGAGCCCAGCGACCATTTAAAGCGATAGCAGTCCGTGCCCTCGCCCCAGTGCCGGGCTGGGGAGGAGCGCGAGCGCGGCGCGCGGGCCGGCGAACCCGGGAGCGCACGGAGCCCCAAGCTGGCAGGCGCCGCGGGACCCCGCATTCTCTCCGGCTGCCCCTCCCCGGGCGCCCCCACCCTCCGCGCCGGCAGGAGTCCCGGGGCTTCCCCGGAGGCGCTCACCCCCCGGAGCCCGGACCCCGGGGAGCCCGCCGCCGCCGCCGCCGCGCGAGCAGCATGGTCCGGCTGGGGAAGCTGCTGCGCGCGCTGACTTTGATGAAGTTCCCCTGCTGCGTGCTGGAGGTGCTCCTGTGCGCGCTGGCGGCCGCCGCTCGCGGCCAGGAGATGTACGCCCCGCACTCCATCCGGATCGAGGGGGACGTCACCCTCGGGGGGCTGTTCCCCGTGCACGCCAAGGGTCCCAGCGGGGTGCCCTGCGGCGACATCAAGAGGGAGAACGGGATCCACAGGCTGGAAGCGATGCTCTACGCCCTGGACCAGATCAACAGCGATCCCAACCTGCTGCCCAACGTGACGCTGGGCGCGCGGATCCTGGACACTTGTTCCAGGGACACTTACGCGCTCGAGCAGTCGCTCACTTTTGTCCAGGCGCTCATCCAGAAGGACACCTCCGACGTGCGCTGCACCAACGGCGAGCCCCCGGTCTTCGTCAGGCCCGAGAAAGTAGTGGGGGTGATCGGGGCTTCCGGGAGCTCCGTCTCCATCATGGTAGCCAACATCCTGAGGCTCTTCCAGGTAGGGGGGCGCTCCCTCCGGGCCAGAGCGCGCCGCAGCTGCCCGCACTCCGGAACCCGGACGGCCGGTTCGGACTCCAGGGGTGCGGGGTCAGGTCAGCCTTCCCGTATTAGCGCCCCGGAGATCCTGCCGAGCCCCTCCCGCCCCCCTCGAGGAGGCACCTCCCCTGCCGGGCTCAGGTCCCTTCCAGCTCTCCCCTGCCCGCGCTCCGCTCCTGCGTGCGGCTTGACACCCCGGATTTATGGCCCCGCTCACAAGAAGCCATCTGCGAAGCACAAGGCGATGATTCGCACGGGTTTGCGTCAGGGTGGAACCCGGTCCGCAAACGGGCTGGCCCAAGTGCCGGGCTCCCGGGAGTCGGTTAGGCACGCGGAGCGGGAGAGAGGAGAAGACGCCTCGGACCCGGGTGGCTCTCAAGTCCCCGGCTCCCCAGCCCCGAGCCCCCCGCGAGCCGCGGCTCCCCGGGAGAAGCCGGAGGAGAGCCTGGGGCGGCACTTGTCCAGCCCGGGGCCAGGTCCTCCCCTGGGGGAGGCCGGTCATTGCCCATCTCTCTGGGTTGGAGTTCCCGACCTGTAGCCTGTCTCCGCGAGGGCAGGGTGGAAGGCACGGGGCCGCCCCCCAAGTGGGGAGTGCCACCCGCGCGCCCGACCCTCGGGCGACCCGCTGCGGGCACGTCTCTGCTCCGTCTAAATTGCATTCGCAGTCCGGCCACTGGCAGGAGCTGGCCGACCAGCTCTCCGCTCCTGCCACTTCAGAGCCAGAGATGAGCTCATGCGAACTGCGAAACCAAACGGCGTTCGCTGCCTGCCCCCTCCGCCCCGTCCTTTCCCAGGACCACGCCAGCGCAGGGACCTCAACCCTGGGCCCCTAGGACGAGCCGGAGCCAGGCGAGGGTGCGCCTAGGGCGAGGCCTGGCGGCGGGGCCGGGGGCGGCGGGGCCGGGGGCCCTACCGCAGTGCCCGCCCGCGCTCTGCCCGGGGCCCCGGGCGGCGGGTAGACATGGATGCTGGCTTGGGGTTAAGAAATGGAGCTGCACGGTCTGCGTGACTGTGGGTCCCCTTCCCGCGTCTCTCCCTAGGTCTCTCTCTCTCTCTCTGCCTGCTTTGTTTTTCTCTCTCTTCAATTTCTGCCTCTCTTCTCCCTCTCGCCCCCCACCCCGAAGTGTTCTGTTCGTCTTCGTCCTGAGAGGCTGCTTTCCTAGTGCACAGCTCTCTCCCGGCCTGGTCGGACCCAAACCCAGTTCATCTCTTCTCCAGATGTTCGGGCGCTCCCGTGCCCCTAGGCGCCCCTCGTGCAAAGAATTGGCCCCCTCTCAAGTGCTTTAACGAAGGGTGTTGGGTTTCTGGAGGGTACTCCTTGGGCGATTCAGGGTGTCCTCACATCAGCTCCCAGGAGTGTGAAGTTTGTTTTTGCGTCAGAAGGTGGGGTGCCATGCAAGGCTGCAGCCTGGTGTGGCCTCTCTGATCCTCTGAGCCTCCCTGACATCTGCGTCTGCCATCATGGAGACCCCTAGAGGTTTGCAAACCCAGAGTGCTTTGGGGACAGCCTTCACTCTGAGTTCGGAGTCAGGAGGAGTCTGAGCACTTCCTTCACGTGTGAGCTTAAAGCTAGACCCCTCCAGGAGGCGGTGCTGCAGGAGGGGCTGAGGTCAGAGGGCACCTGGGTCCCCAGGCCAGCTCACCGGTTTTCCCTGAGCCCTGGGGGCTGAAGGTGTGTTGGACTTTAGCATCTGCCTATTGCTCTGCTGCCTGTTTCTGTCTTCCCTCAGAGCATGGCAGTACTGACTGCATAGGGGGCTGTCTGAGATAAGAGTGAAATGCTCAAGTCAGGAGAGAGATTGCAGGTGAGGTTGAAGGACTGTGTTTGCTGAAAAAGATTCGGGGGAGAGCTGAGTCCTCCCTCTTCGGGCCTGTGAACCTGAGGGCAGCTGTGCAGAAAGCAGCAGCTTGCCTTGCACTCCCTTCCCTCGCTCTCTGGGCTGTGGAGGGAGGCAGCCCAGTGTTAGCAGTGTGGGTTGGGACCAAAACCACTCAGAGAAAACACTGTCATTTTCCTCTAATTTGCAAATTGCAGCTGTTCATGTCGAATTGAACAGCTGAGGGAAAAAGAGCCCCCTGTTTTCACCTGCATTTATTGAAAAGAGGCCGGTAGGAGGAGGAATGCACCAACTTGTAGCTGGTGCTGCAGGCTGACCGTAACCATTGATGTGGGCATCCTGGGTAACCATTGCCCGCGCTGGAATACAAAGTGGCCTTTTGCGCTTGTGATCTTAGAAGCTCCTGGCACGCGAGTCCAATCCCCAGTTTCCCAGATACTGTAGGCCTCCAACATGAACGGGGAGGATAGTGGTGCACAGACAAAGGCACATCCTTCAGGGAGAGAGGGAAGGAATGGTAGGTGCACCTTCTCCGGGGTTGCAGGGTTCAGCTCAATTAAGATTGTCCTATAAAAAAGAAACTCCTCTAAATGATTGCATTCTTACCTCTCCAGAGACTTGAGCTCTCCTTGCCCCAGTCCCTGTGGGTTGCTCTGGGAACCATGCTAAACCTGTCATTTGAGACAAAAATGTATGGTGAGGTGTGAGCTCCTAGGCTGGGGGAAGAAGTACTTACTGACTTCAAGGGTGAGGGGGGACGGAGGGAGCCAGAAGCTGGAGGGCAGGAGGGAGCAGTGAGGTAGTTACAGATGTAACAGGCTCTGCTGCTGCCGGCAAAGCCCGGCCTGAAGTTCTTCCCTGCCGGTTGGGACCTGGGCAAGCATGTCTGTGCGTTCACACTCTCGTTCTCTCGCTGGTGGGCCAGACCCGGGATAAAGATGGGGAAGTTCTCGCTCGCGCACCCTCTCTCTCTCTCCCTGCCCACCCCCTTTTCACACCGAATTGGTTAGTAAGTGACATGTCAGAGGACAGGAGTCATATCCAGTGGGTCTTTGGGTCTTTCAAATCCAGGAATTCGAGGTTAATGAAATTAGTGAGTGGCCAGGGCTCTGCCAACTAAATGAAGTCACTGCAACTGCCCTGTAATGCGTTTTCAGCCTCAAGGAAGCATCGAGAGGAATTTCTGGAGCTTTGTTTCTGAGCCTGTATAAAATAATGCTCTCTCATGCTAAGAGAGATGAAATGTAAATTAATATTGACTACGAGGAACATATTTTAAAAATAATCACAGAGTGGGAATGGCTTAAAGTAGAGAGCTTATATAATACGGTGCCTAGAGGCTAAATCTCCCCTGACCACTGTTCTGTGGGCTGTAAGTAAGATACATTCGGGTGGAAAGGACTGGGAACGTTTTTATTCCAGGCTTCTCTGTTACTGACTTGCGAGCAGATGCTCGGAGCGTATAAATTACCCTTGCTACCTCCTGACTCTGAATGAATGCCATTTCATGTGTGGTGTCATGGTCTGAAATAGAGACTTGGAATTGAATGGCATCTGTTTCAGTTTTGATCCCTCTAAAGCAAATAGTTGGAAAAAGTCGTCAACTTGCCCCTTGTTGGAGCATGTTGCAAATCTAACCGTGTGGCCCTTGTACCGTAAGTGAACTACATTTGTACATTCGTAAATGTTTTCTTTCTGTCCCCTGAAGCTTATCTCAAAACTCTTGGGGCAACATTTTATATATAAGTGTCTAGTTTTCCTTCTTCCTTTTTTTTATCTACCTCCCTACCTTTCTATCATCTATCTATCTACCTTATGTAATTGGATAGAACTGAGTACCTGGTATGGTGTGGTATTACTATTTTTTTTTTTTTAAGCAACTGTAACCTGCTCTTTTTAACATTTCATAAGTATAGGTGCCAGTGCCATTTGGAATGGTCTCTATAACAATCTCTTCCTCCACATTTACTGTGTCTCAGGAAATTTACCTAACAGATGGTGAGTGGGCAATTTTTAAAGGGGCATTTTTTAAAAAGCAGAGAGGGAAGGAATAGAAATAGGCACATACTATATTTGAAGATACCACCACGTGTATTTTACGTGGACATGCTCATACAATTAGGATGTCTTTGGACATTTTTTTCCTTCAAGAATCATTGAAATAGTAGATGGCTTTAATCCAATTTCACAGACATTCAGAGTTTAACAAATCATACATGCTCTATTTTTTTACATAGATAGGTTTTGTCATGGATTTAAAAGACCATAGCCACATTACACAAAGTGTGTTGTCTCAATCCTGCCATTAATTAGCTGTGTTACCCTATCTAAGTCACTTAATTTTTTTAGGACTCATTTTTCTCATCTGTTTTTGTTTTTTGTTTTGTTTTGTTTTTTAATATGGTGTCTCGAAGTCTCTAATTTCCTCATGTCATAGTTTAGCTTGGAGAAAACCAGCTCTTTGCAAAACTCCATGACATTGTGTTTCCAACTCTCACTTTGAACATTTGAGTGAGTTTGGGGGACATTTAAATGATATGTTTTCACACAGCCATCTCAGCTAATACTAGTTTCAGACATTTCCCTTTTTCTTTTACCCAAGTGCTGCTTAGTCAGACACGTTACAGCTGGTGATGAGGAAAATGACCTCCGAGGTCAGCTTGCTGCGTGACTGTAAGACACAGGGCGGGGGGTGGGAACTAGGGGTTTGTGGTAGCAGATACAGCTTTTATTGTCCAGTGTCCTGTCCCCTTTCATCTCCTAGGAACAGCAGGCTCTTCTTTAGGAAAACGGCCAAATAATGTCATGCTGCCTCCTCCCTGGCCCCAGGGATGGGTCACCTGATTGACCTCAAGCAAAGCAGGTGATTGGTCCAGGTGTAGGCATCTGACCTTGGCTTGGGCTACCAGAATCCTCCCTAATAAGGCTTCTTGGTCCGAGAATAATGGGGAAATGTTGTCTTCTCTCCGGGGAGGTAGAAGAACTCTGCGACTCCCAGTGGTCACCCTACACAAAAAGAGATTTTCTGTAGACAGAAGTCATGCTAGGGTAAGTAGGTCTGAGGGACGGAGAGACCCGGAACCCTGTTAATATTGGGAAACTCCCAAATCCAACTATATCTGAATCCAATTGCATACTTTACTTTTATTTTTAAAGACTTTTCTTTTTTGTTTTTACTGATTTGGGTTTGTTTTTAGCCAGGTGCAATTGAAAGCATCATGGCTAAGAGCTGATTTCCGATGTTTGTGTCAGGTTCTCTGACTGGCATGCAAGTGAAAAATAATACCTGATATTTTCTTTTCTTCCGATATAATCCTTCCAACCAAGGTTTGGGATATTCAGAACTCCACATCCTGTCCCACTCTTCCCCACATGTACAGTTTTAGCTTTAAGTGTTTGTGTTCACATCTCTCCCATCTTAATGCAACTGAGAGAGAGGGCGAACACTTTCGGACGTAAACTCCAGCCTATAGGCCTTCTGTTTGGCTCCTTTCATTAAAGCACATCTTCTGTTGATGTCCCCAGGGTACAGGAGCATTTTTACGGCGTAATGGAGTACGAAGTGCATTAAACTCCTCTTCACTCTACAGTAAGCAGCAAGCCTAACTCTACTCAACCCCTTGCTTTAAACAGGCAAAAAAGAACGCTTGTAAACACATTTTCCCAGCAACTAAAATGCACAGGTGACGCCTATGTAAGAGGACATTGCTGTGGAACACAGAGTCAGACTGATTAATTAATGCACCTTTTGCCAGTTAGCACAGTAAATATATGTTTTATGCACCTAATGAAAACAGAAGACAATGACATCTTTTTACAGGTAAATGTTTATCTGAGAAGAGTATTGTGCCAGCACATTTAATGTTTTGCTATATTTGACAACTGACCACCTTTCTGTGATATTTACTACTAAATGTTTCTTGGGTCAAGATTATAAGGTCCAAAATAAAATACAGTAGACTCTCCATTAACTGGAGCTCAAGTAACCAGCACTCTCAAGCAACTAGCAAAACAATTGAAGAAATAATACTACATTTATCTGGCAGGAGTGCTGGTGAACTGAGAGTCTACTTTGGCATCTCTTGCACCAATCCTCGTGGATACTAGTTAACTGAGAGTCTACAGTATATGCGATTACAACGATACAGGACACGTATCTCATTTTAGGAGATCAGAAGTTCTCATTTCTTCTCCATAGTAGTAGTGACCACAGTAATAATTTGAGTCCTCACCACGAGCTTCCGTGCAATGTACTGTAACTGCTTCATCAAGTTCAGTTTTTACAATAGTCCGTCAAAGGGCACATTGTCACCCCTATTGTACAGCCAAAGAAAGTGACTGACAACCCCAAATCACATAGCAGGTTCAAACTTAGATTTGTCTGATAATATCCAGGTTGTTAATCACTAAGCATACTGCTCAGTTGTCGCACAAATGCCTCCCCTAATTACAGACTTACCTACCCTGAAACTGTACTGGCTTGAAGACATCAAAGTTGCTGATTGCTTAATCACATCTGCTTACAGAAAGAAATAATATTTTATTTCAGTTCTAAAACAAGATTTAATCTGTAGGTCCAGAGAAACTTGAACCCACAAATCCTCTTACCTCCAGATGAAAGATGCTTGTTCTGCATTATTCAGTGGGTAGCCCTGTGTGCAGGCAGTCAGTGTATAGCAGACTTTTCATTCAAATAAATGAGGAGAGAGGTTTCTCTTTTTCCGGATTCAGGGCCCGTCATTATGGATTATGATGGCTCTTCCTGAACTTTATTTCATTCACTCTACTCTTTCTACAAGCCTCAAGTGGGGAAATCCATCATTCAGATATATGGGCAAAGTGAGAGGACTGTATTCATACAATTGCTGAAAGTCAAGTTGACAGAGCACGGGAAATACATCCTAATAAGTGCAACACTAATGTTTGTGTGGGCCGTAGACTGAGGGGTAGGAGAAATTTCACTGTAATGGATTATTTTGCCTGTTGCTATAAAAGCACTGCACGGTAATAGTTTTATAATTGGTCGTTTACAGAATTCTCCACGTCTGGTTGCTGGGCTCTCTCCGTTCCGCGTCTGCCGATTCTCTCGGCCTCCGTGGGAAGGGGCGAGGCGGCCGCTTCTGATGGCTCAGCCTGCCTTTCTGCGTTACTGTTTCGGCGTTACTATTCCTGTTTGCTAAACTACTACTTAAACCTTTTCATCGTGTTTTAAAATGGACTGTGTTCTGAAGGTATTAGCACAGGTGACATAATGGGGGCTGTTTCCTAGTGGAAAACACACTTCTATCACAGGACTCAACCGGAATTGTCACATAGGGCGTACGAATCACACTGAGGAGACCTGAATTTAAACTCATGCTGACTGCTTGTTACCTGACTCTGATCAAGCAAGTACCACACCTCTCTCATCACTTCCCTAATCTTTGAAATGGGATGATGAACGGCACCTGCCTGATAGAATAATTGTAAGGATTGCGTGGATTATGCATGGAAATACCTTAGCACAGAGTTTAGCCTGTGCTGAATGTTCAGTACATTTAAAAGTTATTATTTCATTAGTTTTATGCTATCATTAAATATCATTATTGCTTAAATGTCACTATTGCTACATTTGCTACAAAATTACCATAATTATGCTGGATTCACCTCTTGTTGGTCTTGTTGTTTGTTTGTTTAAATGGAAAACACATATACACAGAGAGAAAGAGGACACTGTAGTGATGCCGTCCGCGGCCTGGGAGTCTCCATGGCCCCGATGAGAGCACATCTGAGCTCCGTGCACCTGCCACGGACCAGGGGGCTGGGAGGTCGGCCCGCCCGGGTTCGTGTTCTGTTGTGACCCTTTTCTAGCTGTGGGACCTTGAGGAAGTGACTTTGACTTTGTGAACTTAAGCACTGATTTCCTCATCTACATTTTTCCCCAGAAATATCTATTAAGCATCCCCATGTGTACTGTTCTGCATGCTTGGACAAATCAGTGAATAAAATAGACAAGGTCTCTCTCTCCCTCTCTCCCTCTCTCCCCCTCCCTCTCCCTCCTCCCTCTCTCCCTCTCTCTCCTTCTCTCTCCCTCTCTCCCTTCTCCCTCTCTCCCTCTCTCCCTCTCTCCCTCTCTCCCTCTCTCCTCTCCTTCTCTGTCCCTCAGTTTACACTGTCATGTGGATGTTGTACACCAGCCCTATAGTGTGTTGAGAGTTGATAAGTTCCATGGCTTAAGGACAAGCACCTTGAGCCCTGAAGCCTATGGGACTGGGGGTGCAGGAGGGGCATGCAGGTGGGCTCTCAGTCTAAGTAGGGTAGTCAGGGTGGATTTCGTCCGGAGACATCTGACCGAAGCCCTGAGGTGAGGTCGTTGTCAGAGTAGATTTGGGGAAGGCCACATCCTGGGAACGGGAGCTCCGGTGTCAGGACTCGAAGGCAGAAATACACCTGGCAGGTGGGAGGAAGGGGCCCTGATGGCTCAGTCAGTCCTTAGGGAGGAAGGGGCAGCAGTGGGGGCTGAGGCAGAGGTGCGAGGGGGCAGGTTGGGTTGGTCCTTGCAGGTCATCACAAGCACTTTGTCTTTCACTCTAAACACAGGCAGCGGCGGTGGGGTTACAGCACGGCGTGACACGTTCTGCCTCTGGTTTGAACGTAATAACTGAGTCTGCGGCGCAGGGGTGAGGGGCAAGCGCGGAGTCGGAGCGGCCCAGGGAGCGCGGGCCGTGTGTACGCGGTGGGCGCGGGCGTTCTGTGCCCGCGCGTCAGCTGCGGCTCTGCAAGAAGTACACGGCACGTGTGCAATTGAATGTGAGAGGTGAGAGGAAGAAGGGGGCCAAGGTGAATCCAAGATCTGGGGCCTGGGCGACGGGAAAGGGCCTGGGGTGAAGCACTTTTGGGGGATTAAAGATCGGTTTTGGAGATACAAAATTGGAGATGTTTTCTTGACATCTGAGTAGAGCTGTTGAATGCACAATTACATATACAAGCCTGCAGTTCTGAAGAAAGGTCTAGACCAGAGGTGCATTTTAATAAAATGAAGATAGTGATGATTACGTGGAAGTGTCATTACAAAGATTAAATGAGGGAATGCGATCAACACCATGTGTGCTCAAAACATTTAATAACTACTAGTTAAAAATAATTCATCTGAAGTGGAAAAAGTCCTGTACAGTCAACAGCTGAAGGACTTTGGGGTTTGGGTGCCAGCCCCCTTGCATGGTTGAAAATCTGCATTTGACTTCTGACTCTTCTAAAATTCAGTAGTTCCTTGGTATCTGTGCACGATGGGTTCCAGGACCTCCACGGACACCAGAAATCCATGGACACTCAAGTCTCTGACATAAAACGGTGTAGAACAACGCATACAGTTGGCCCTCTGCAGCCAGGGACTCTGCGTCACAGACCAGAACTTCTGTTCTGGTTCGGTGGTTGACGGAATCCCTGGATATGAGAGGCCGACTATGTATGCGTGGAAAAATGTCTGCATGAAAGTGGAACTCTGAAGCTCAAACCCATGCTATTCGAGGGTCAGCTGTAGTTCGTTTTCACTGTAAAACTGAACAAAATGGTGTCACGTTGTTTTAGTAGCATTTGTGACATTATTTTAGACACCATAACTACTAGCATTTAGACTAAACATTTCAATCTCCTGCCTTTCTCTCATGTTGTAGCCATGACCACATTTTGTGATGTTTAAGTTAGCTGTGATAGGGTACTTTTTAAATTAAAAGTAAATGTGAACGATTTAGTTTACACACACACACACACACACACACACACACACACACACACAGTGTTTTATGCTTCAACGAAGTCCATGAAAATTTGCATCACTGATAACACGTTTAAGCTGGTATTCAGGAGAAAATAACAAGTTTGTCTTATAATATCCATAAGGGTAGCTGCTTCGAACAATTTTGCCAGGTATGCCACGTCTTTCATCAACTTTGCGTTGCAAACACGGCGGGAGAGCACTGAGTTACTGCTTTTGGGCTCCCTTAGTTATTTACAAATCCTTAAACAGCCTCCGTAGTTTAACGAAAATTCTGTTTCTCATTTGGCTACCAAATATTTGTCTAAGCATGTAGTTGTACTGAAAGAAACTGCACGACCGTGTTGTCTCTACACATCTATAATTTCATTTCAACGCTATCATTATGTAAACTATATTTTAATTGTAATTATAACAAATTCTGTATCAACACACATCTATTTCTAGTGTTCAGGGGAGAGCAGCATGTAGTAAATTTTATCAAAATATAGCATGTGAAGAACAGGACAGAGGGTAATTGTGTAATTTTGTATTCACTGTAATTAAGTTCAGTAGAGTTGGCATAATAGAATTCCGATGAAACAAGCACAGAACCCTGAGGCAGCATGCCTCCCTCTCTCCCACACCCTTGTCACATCAGAGAGCACAGACTCGGGGTCTTTCTGTACAGAAATGGACAGGGGAAGCGGCCAGAGGACGAGCGACAGGTGGGAGAAGGGTGGACCGATGACAAAGGACGTGAGAATGAAATGCTGCATTTGGGGTGGGGAGGCGGGGAAAACCCCCGAGACCGTATGCCAACTGGGACTGCGTTTTCTGGAGCAGTTAAGCCCTGTGTCACGTTTGCTGCCCCACCTTCCACATGGGTGGGACGTCCTTCCAGTCCAGTCTTCGCTTCCTGTTTCTTGGTAATTGGTTGAGAAAGTTATCACAAGCTCTGCATGTCGTGAGCAAGGCCATTGTTTGGAAGTGATTGGGACACACTGTCCACTTCCACCCTCCGACCTTGCTCCCTCGGACTCGGGTTTGGAGTACGGGGGTGGGCTGTGAGGACACGTCCTTGGAGGTTTTGTGTCTTCGTGAGGCAGTACAGGGTCATGGTTAGGGCTGGGTGGGGGCACAGTCCCAGTGTCTGCTCTGCTTTGCACTCGCTGGCCACGCTACCCGGGCCTCAGTGCGCCCCTATAGAAGGCTAAGAATGACATTCCACCCCCCGGGACTGCTTTCAAGGTTAAATGGAGATGCCCTTGGCAAGCACTTAGTACCCTGCCGAGCGCGCAGTGCGGCCTGTTCAGGACCGTGGTTGTGGTCGTCGTCACCGTCATCAGCGCCACCATGCCAGGCACCGCTGCTGTCTTTCCTGTGCCTTTTCCTCAGTCCCCTTCCCTGTCACGTGTCCTGTACAAGGGTAGGGTTGTCAAGAGAGCTTTCGCTTGCACTGGGGACCGAGCCCCACTCGCTCTCGGAGCTGGACTCACCAGGACAGGGCGCATCGCCGCTGCCTCGAACGGCCGCTGTTGTGAGAAGGGAAGATGCACGTTGAGGCCAAGCGGGGTCAGGGAAAGAGTCTCGTCGTCTTCGCCCAGGGCACAGAGTGAAATATTCGAGCCTTCGGAGGCAGATCAGGCAAAGGGCAAAAATGCTTAATTGTGTGCTTTGGTGATTAACAGCCGGTGGGACAGACTGAACCGAAACTCACTGCCACCGCACAGTGACAGTGCGGTCTCAGGAGCTTATTTCTCCGCGCCTCACCCTGCACCTGAGAGCAGGGAATGCTGTTAGGATCTCCGGCGCAGCGTTGTCGTGAGGAATAAATGAGTAAATCCCTTTCAGGCCTTCCGCACATGGGCGTGCAGCAAGTGGAACACATTTCAGCTTTCGTGACTGCTACCTCTGCTCGTAGGATTAAGTAATTCAGCAACTCTGAGGCCCTTTCTTTTCCCAGATGGCGCGTGACCATTGCACAGCCACCTTGTGCCTGCCAAGCGTCGCTTGTACATAAAGCCTCCTGAACCTGGGGGTCCTTCAGCTGTGCTCCCAGTCAGAGCCACTTCCAGGGAGTGAGAGCCATGCCGCCACGGCCACCGGTGTCCCTCCACTGCAGCACACTGAGTGCGTGCCGTGTGCCGGGCCCGGAATCGGCCCTGGACGGGCTCTATCTCACGCTGTCCTCACGTTCAGGCCGGGGCCTTGGTCACCTCCATCCTCCAGACAAACACAACGAAGTGCTGAAAACACAAGCAACTTGAAACACAGTAAGAGATGGAGCCAGGTTTTCCAACCCCCATTTCTCTGACCTCAAGAACCCTTAAAGACTATTCCACCACATCCTGGTGAGGGACTCTTCCTCCAGCCCCTCCAAGAAGAGCAGAGAAGGTGCTGCACCCACACAGCCCCCCGTACCACCCCACCCTCACCTCATTACAAGAAGCGGGAGAGGGGGACCTTTTCAGAGGTCAAATGGAAGCTATTTCCTTCAGACTTTTCGGAATCAACTAACTCATATTTTCTGTCCTTCAGAATCCCCACGTGGTCCTTTTGGAGCTTTCCTTGGCCTTTTGCTGTTCTTACGTTCTGTACATGATTCATCTGCTCTATTTAATGTTAATTTATTTGAGGTCAAGTATAAGGTCTTACTTCTCTTGAAGCACAATTATCTCCTGTAGCATCTAATGCTGTGTTTTTCTTCTGATAGGGCTTCTGCAATTATTTATTTGTGTTTTGTTGAGATGTGCTCGGCCATAGTACATTAAAGGTTATATAGGAAATGGTTTTTTGTAAAGACAACTTTCTAAATAAATTTCTAGCTGGCTATGTTTATGGGATTATTATAGAGGTTCTGGATCTTCTGGAAACTTTTTTAGACTAAAGACTTCATATTACCTATTATAACATATGATGATAAACCTGAGTTTCCTCCATCAAATCTATCAGGCTTCACTAGCTTTTATGCTGATTATGTATTACTGATTTTTCCATTTATAATGGTATCATTCAGTTCTGGAAGGGGTGGGCTGCATGGGAAGGTACCTCGTAGAGCCAAGTTGGTTTTCTAGAAGACTAACGTGATGAACTTGAGTTCTTTCCTGTCTCTGCAGATCATCAATTTTGTTCTGTTTGTGTAACCTGTTCACTCAGGAGGAATAAAACCATTTTTCAGGTGTTTATCCTAATTTGTTCGTGTTCTTCTCCTTAGTCTGAATTGGGAAGAGACTAGGCCTACTGGAAGAAAGTCTCAGGGACCATGGGGACCACTGGGATAGGAGTCAGTCCCCTGAGCTTTGTTTTTATCTCTCCCCTATTAACATTAATTAGCGAATGTCTTGAGTGCTCACTAGGTGCAAGGTACTTTCTGACCATTGCAGATGAATTTTGTCATTTAATCTCTTGACTGTCACATGGATAAATAGGTATTATTATGATACCCTGGAATGCACACATGGAACAGAACCTCAGGAGTCATTATTTGCCCCTTAAAATACAAGGGGAGCTGAACTTGAATTCAGGTCTCTCTGACTCCCAAATCAGTGATGTTTTCCCCCACAAAATTAAAGTCGTAGGACTCTGTGAGCGTGGGCTAGATAGTTCCTGTAATTTCTTCAGTCGTAACTTTTTATAATTGTCTTATTGTGAGCTTACAGGGGTGAGGAGGGCTGGGGAGGAATTCCAGCCCATTGGATGGCGTTTTTCTCAGATAACTGTGAGGTCTGTTTCATGACACCAACTCATTCATTCATTCATTCATTCATTCATTCATTCTGCACACTAAGTAGCTACTGTGTGCAAAGCCATTTTCGGTCACACACAGCATAGCAGAGGGAATGCCCCTTCCGGGGACTCTTCCGGCAGTCGGAGCAGCCTGGGGCGGGCTCCCCCGGCTCGCGGGCTGGGGGGTTGGTGCTGAGAGCCCGGCTTCCCACGCTGGTGACACCAAGACATCCTCACGTCAGCGCATGGGCATCTGATGCCGTGGTCCCGCCGCGTGCTTGGGTCTTACTGTTTTTGCCTGGAATTAATGACACAAAGTCTTTGGATATGGATATGGAAAGTGGGTACAGTCATAGGCTCCTTGGTACGACATGTATATGGAAGTCACGTGTCATCGGCCGGCAGCTACCTACCATCCCCAGCCACTCCTGCTTTTCACACACCAAACAAGTCCCTTCTTATCCCTCCTGTGGCAAGCTCTTGACTAGGGCACTAGGGCCTTGCATCCACCAGTAAGTTCATCACTGGCTAAACAAACGGTTTTTCAGATATGCTTGTTAAATAACCCCTGAGTTAGACTGACATTCCACTGCTAAGCTCACAAAGTGCTGTTCCTTTACAGTCAGGGAAAAATAATTGGCCACTGGATATGCTTTCCTCAATTTATAATTGCATAGATAGATAGATAGATAGATGGACAATTATTATGCATTTAAAATATTCATATATAGTTTATTCCTAAATTGAGAAAAAATATATACACACATATATAAATTTTGGCTTCTGATAGCAACTTACAGTATGTGCACACACACACACACACACACACAAATATCCAATAAGATTTAATTCAATAACTTGCTTCCTTGTAGATTCGTTGTTGTGATTTTATATCTGCAGATAAATTCGTTGAAAAAAATAATTCTTCTACTTTATACAAAATTGAATTCGTTTAACACCCATACAGCATGTATGGTGTTACAGTTTTAATCTTTAATAGCATCAGAATTGTGGAACTGCAAACATACCAAAAAAGCATTTGAAAGTTTAATTATTTAAATTTCTCTTATACCTATTTACTTCTGTAGCGTTTGGAAACTAAATACTTAATCGTATTTTATCTGTTTCTATCTGTGTGATTGAAGATGGTAAACACTGAAACACGAAAAGTTAAAATTAAATTATTATGTTTTATTCAGAGTGATCAAAACTGGCAAAGAAAATGGCAAGGAAATTCAAAGAATTAAACTTTCAAGCTCGTTTTTTGTGAGGGTGGAGAGTGTGTCGCACTCTGAAGGAATTAACCTTTGGGACACCTGTCCCATGAGCAGGTGTTGTACTGTGTGCCCCAGGCTGCACTAGAGCTTCTCGAATTACCCCACCACCACAGCAGCAGCAACACGTCTTCACAGACCTTCCTTGCAAGGAAGTGAAGTCCCTGGGAAACTGCAGACCTGCGAACTCCACGTAAAAACAGCAACGGGCCCCCCGACGTGGATGTGCCACAGTCACGGCAGCAGTGCTCACCGGGCACTTTCCTGGACCCTTTTCCCAGCGGGACAGGGTTAAGGTCCTGGAAACTCTGCTTTTGGTGAACTCCTCCAGGAGAGGCTGAGATGGTGCTCTCAGCTGTGCTCAGCCTGCACTGTGCGTCCGAGTGGCCCGGGAGTCAGGCTCCTCCCCCAGGGTTTCCGGATCAGGAGGTTCAGGTCCTCACCATCTCCAGGTGCTGCTGACGTTCTGGCCCAGGGCCTACACTTTGAGAACCACTTGCTTATGGAAGACACCTCTAAGATTCTGCCAGTGCGGGTTGTGCGTGTCTAAGGCGAGACAGGCACAGGGAACCCTAGGAGGGCAAGGTGACTCTACCCTAAATGGACCAAAGGTAACACTGTAGCTAGAATTGATTGACCCAAGAAAGATCGCAAGAACTTTACCTGCATTAGCTCATTTAATCTTTCCCACAAGCTGTGCGGGTGCTACTTAAGGTCCCCGTTTTGAAAGGGAGGCCAGAGAAGGTCATTCGTTTGGCCGAGTCCTAAACTGCTCTGGGGCAGAGTAAGAATTCCAATGTAGGAAGTTCGATCCAGACCCACACTCGTAACCATTCCGTTTGTAGGCAGGGGTGAAAGGTTGTCCGCGAAGTCTTCCTGGACAGATTGGCCTCGCAGTGTAGATAGAAGAATGAGTGGACATAAATCTATTACTCTTTCTTTGGTGCATGTCAGAGCTTCCAGAAGAATCCCTCCGCACACATCTGTCCTAAGGAAGACTGATTGTCATATGACTGTGGGCTGCTGGGCAGGGCTCAGGCTGGAGATCCGTGCCTGTTGGTACTGAGTTCGGTAGAACTAGCGGGAAGTAAGAGATGTACCTCACTCTTCACGGGTATCAGGCCCTTTGGAGGTGGCCCCCGTCGTGCTCATGCGGCTACCGGAAAACGTCAGCGAGAGACGGACCCTTCTGTCTTCCCGCTCCCGCGTGTCTAGGGCGTCTCTGCGGCCCCCTTAGTTGCAAAGCGACTGCTGAATCTCTCAGCAGTGTGCCAGGCACTCAGGCAGGAAGAACGAGAAGGAAGGAATGGGG